>CAXKVI010000004.1:107310463-107346620 GCA_964058755.1 Campiglossa producta | reverse complement strand
CGAGTGTATTGCTCTTGGCCGGGTCGATATAAGAAAACGGCCCGGGTCGTTTCGGCACGATGGGTACAGCACAAGTACTGGTACCGTTCTCGTAGAACCGGCAATACAAGAAACTGTCCGTCTATCCAGACACTGGTCTCCCTTTTTCGCAAAGCTGTGATCACGGCTATTTCCTTCGCCACCAAGTCGAGCGGTGGTAGATACAGCATAGTGTTGAGTGCTTCCGTCGGGGTGGACCTAAGGGCCCCGGTTATGACGAGTTCTGAACTCCTTTGCACTTTTTGCTTGAGGTACATACTCTTAGTTAGTGCAGGCCACCAGAATAGCACTCCATAGAGTAGAAACGGGCGAACAATGGCTGTGTAGATCCAGTAGACTATTCTGGGAGAAAACCCGCACGAAACACTAATTGCTCTCTTGCTAGTGAACAACGCGCACGTTGCTTTTTTAACTCGTTCTGTTTAGAGTAACTCCTAAATAGGTACTTGACTTTATCTCTGATTGCTAAAGTAAGGGAAGCTTATCCTCCTGACCATATCGGTATACTTATAGGTGGGTCTGTCTCTTCTTCTTCTTCTCTACTAACAAACATCGGACCAAAGTTATACATATGTATATCATTTTTTGTTCATGAGGGGTATAAAGAGAGATAGGCTGAAATAAGCTCAAATTATGTATAGAAAACGAACAAAAAAAAAAGAATAATGGAAAAAAGCAAAAAAAAGTAAGGAAATTAACACAAAGGAAAGTAAAGGGTAAAATAACCTAAAATTAAATGCATTCATATGGTTGTTGTCGCATTTTTCGATTGATTTTATCTCAAATGCATGCCGCTAAAGAAGTTTACACTTCAAAAAGTAGAATTTTTTAGTAAACAAGTTTAGAAGGCAAATCCACGGTAAAAAAATTTTACGAAAAAGCGTTTTACCCCATTTCGATTGTCGGTAACATAGAAAACAAATGGTTTCTTTCAAGTAGGACAAGGCTTAAAGTACCAAATACTATAAATTTTTAACGCTCCAGGCGAGAGTTATGAGGCTTCTGACTGACCTCGGCATTCAGTAGCCTTAGAAACTTAAACATATGATTAGAAAGTTGAAACCCTATTAAAAGTACGAAATTTTCAAAACTTACATATAAATGTAACAAACGACGCAATTCTTGTAGTGGAAGCAAGATAACCCCACACAACAAGTACCTTCCACCTATATATGGAAATATGTATAGCCAGAGCGAAATATAAAGAGAGAGCAGACAAAACTATGGTGGTTGGGAATTGAGATTGAAAACAAAAAACATATGAAATAATTTAAGCAACTCATAAGTATTCATATACGATGTTCAGATAGGGAAATGCGTTGTCCACGTGTATCTGTAAAAGCGATACAGAGAAAAATTAGTCTTAGTGTAATTGTAAAATGACCAAAAATAAAAATTATAGTAGTATAGCCAATGACCCATGGCAGTTTGTTCTCATCAAGCACAACAAAATAATTTTTTTTTTTTTAAAAACAGCGATAACAAAAATAATTTTTTAAAAAAATTTCGTTTTGTTGACATATGAAAAAAAGTTCAGAAATTTTATATTAGCTTTGATGCCTTAATTTTCCGACTAAAACTACTAGAACTGTCAAAATTAGAAAATCCGCTCTCAGTGCGAGAGCAACACCAAAGAATACGGGATCGCTAAAATGGTAGAACTGTCATTTTTCGTCCAACAGTGGGTAATATCAATTTTGAAAGTGACCCCTTTCATTCTTCGATTATACTATCATATTGACATGAATTACTGTAAATTTTAAAGTGGACTCATATCATTAATTGATATTTTTCAAAAATCACATGTTTTTACTGCCAATTTTACAGTAAATACTGTAATATTTACAGTATTACCATAATCGCTTTGAAAGTGGTTTTGATATGTTCAGTGTAAATCTTGCAACTCTCTGACTGGAGAGAACTCAATTTTCTGCTCTCACCAGTCAGAAAAGTGGCGTGCGGGATCACTTTCCTGTAGTTCGTGACTGTTTCTGACTATTTCTGACTGTCAAATTGGTGTAAGGGATCAGAGCTATTGTTTTGATATTTCGATGTTTGAACATTTTTTTTTGAGAATTTTTTGTATAGAAAAAAATACTCAAACTCAAAAACTCACAATAAACAAATTTTTTGAGATTTTGATTTCGATTTCAATGAAAGGAAAAGTTTTTCGTTGATGTAAAATCGTTGAAACTTTTGAATAACGAAATCGAAAACAAAATATTTTTTTTATGAAAATAACGCTATGATGCAGCCCTGGCTACAACAAAAAGCCCTAGTTAGCAACAGATGTCGGCTTGTGTGATCCATAGGCAAAAAGAGTTGGCGTAATCGGACACGCTGCGATGAGAAATTCCCAATTAATCCTCGGTTCGATGACAAACATAAAAGAAAAAATGAACAACCATAAAAAAAGAGTAAGTGTAAAATGAGCAAAACTATAAATTATAGCAAATAATTTTTGTTTTCTCAATTATGTAGAATAAAATTTAGAACTTTTTCATTCTGATAAAAAAGAGTTTGCTGAACATTTTTTGCTCCTCAGACAATGAAACTTTGTATCGGCAACACAGAATATTGCTCAATTACTGACAGTTACCCTCTCCTCTTTTTAATTTATCAATCGGCAATGCGAATAAAGCTTTAGCAATAAAAAGTTTCAAAAAAAATCAGCAACACGAAGTTGCCCTATTTGAACATCGAACCCCTTATTTGTTTCAACTGCCATATACTTACAAGCAACATGTTGCTCAAAACGAGTCCGATAGCGAGAGTGAGCGACGACCGAGATACATGTATTGATAAGATTTGTATGGTTGAATTTTGCTTGGCATGAGGTTTTGTCAGATAAGAAGAGATGTATGAGGAAGGGCAACTTACAACAAAGTTAAAAACGAAATAAACACAAATCATATGGTTTCTTTGCAAATACAAATGGAAATTCATGCATACACATGTGTATAAATTTATATGCAAAGGTACATATGTAGCTACATATATATGTGTATATGGATTTTAAGGGGATACGTAAGAATTTGAGATGTGTAGGTACTGTGTGTATTTTTCATACTAAATATATACCTTTAAGTAAAACGCATTAAACGCATCGTGAAGAAACTTAATTCAGATTAGATGGTTTCCATTATATTTAACATAGGTATCATGTATGCATCTTCCTGAACGAAAATCAGGCTTTCTTCAAGATAAGGAACCTACGGATAACATTTTACCTACATATATGTAAGATATCAAATGGCCTACTGAATACTCTGGCCTAAGGTAAAATTACATCCAATCCACGGGGGGTAAGAAGAATAACATGAAATATCAGCAAATTATCTCCCCTTTCCTTCATTTTCACATCTATCACGAAGAGCAACTTGACACCATACAACGGTCAGGATGGTTGCCATTTTATTACAAATAGTATTTTAATGTCCATATTTCAGTAGTGTGCTCTAACATCACCTTTTTATAATATTTCGTTTTCTTATCATGAGGAAGAATTTGTTTTTGGTATAAGGAAAGCGACTTGGCGGCCGCCGTGGTGTAGCGGTTAAGTGTTCGGCCTTCTACACCAAGTCGTGGCGGTTCGATGCCCGGCAAAAGTAACATCAAAAATTATTTAGAAAAATAATTTTTCTAAACGGGGTTGCCCCTCGGCAGTAGTTTGGCAAACTCTCCGGGTGTATTTCTGCCATGAGAAGCTTCTCAGCAAAAAACTCATTTGCTTTGCAAGTGCCGTTCGGAGTCGGCAAAAAAACTGTAGGTCCCGCCAACTTGTAGGAAAACTCAAAAAGCAACACACCACAAGTTGGAAAGAGAACTCGGCTAAAAATTTCGTTAGAGGTTATGATAACCTGTTGGTATATCGCCGCCATATATATATATATATAAGGAAACCGACTAGATCAGTATCGTAGTTCTTAAATCTTAAGTTAGATTTCTAGTAATACATTAGTGACGATCCCTTCAATTTCAATTAGCAGGTTTTGAGTGATGCCTGAACAAACATACAGGCAGACAGACAAAAATTCTCAAAAACGGTTGATTTGAATTATACACTCAGAAAGAAGCATTTCCCTGAAACAACGAAACAGTATTCTAATTTTCGATTCACTTAATACTACGAGGATGAGATTAACTTAAAGAACTTATTATCGTGAATTAAACTAGTTGTTTCCTTAAAAAGTGGTCCGTCGCCAACATTTTTAGAAAAAAGGCAACATAGAACTCTATAAGAACAAAAGAAACAAGTATGGAAAGCTTTCTTCGGGGGTGCCGAGGGCTATATACCTTTCATGAATAAGCGTCACGATTTTCACTGTTCGATCCCCAGTACAGCCTGTGTGAATTTAACATTAGCTCATGCCGAAATTATTGGAACTATCGATTATATGGGGGCGATGTGTTATATTGGTCCAATCTCATTGATTTTTAACATCGAAATTCTACATTCTAAAGGAGCAATAGTTACGAAATTTCACGTTCCTACCTATCTAATTACAGGAGTTATCTACCAAAATCCGTTTATCGGAACAATCGATTGTATGGGGGCTACGTGAAAAATGTATCCCATCTCAGTGATTTGCAACATCGTTATTGCACATATAAATATATAAATACTTACAAAATTTCACGGTCCTACCTGTTTAAGTACAGGAGTTATAACCCAAAGTCCGTTTATCGGAACAATCGATTGTATGGGAGGTCTATGTAATATGGGTCCGATCTTGCTGGTTCCAACAAATGATTTCCATATTAGAAAATGGTGGCCGCATACCAAATTTCAGCCAAATATCTCAAAAACTGAACATGGCTAAATCAACTCATCACGTCATTCTGATCATTTCGGTATATTTATTGATGGGTTCAACTCTTCTTGTTCTCATACTTACAAACATCGGACCAAAGTTATAATACCATTTCATCTTCATGTTGGGTATAAAAAGGCATTATTGAAAATCGCGTTTTTAAATCAAATTCTGAAATATTAATTAAAAGTTTTGAGATAGTTTTTGAAAAATATTTTGAAATAGGGTAATTATTCACTTTCGTTGTTTTTTTACTACGAACTTTATAACAGGATTGGAATCTTTCAAGCATGTCGGTTCTTTTTCTCAAAATGTTTGGGTCAAAATATTTTTTTGTGGGTGGCAACCTTGCTCGGCGTGCTCCCAATAGAGAGTAGAGTAGAAGTGCAGAAATACTCAAAACAAAAACATATGTTGACTTTGCATTTATGTACATATATGTATTTCTGTAATCATTGTAAAATTGTACCTCGGTATATGTATATGATTTGTTTTATCTTTGAGCTACACTAGTGGTGGTAGTTAAAGTTTGTTGATCGTTAACAATTGTTTTTTTTTTTTCGAGCACAGCTGATGTGCACCTTTATTAAGTATGTACATGTGTCTGTATGCACATACATATATGTATGTGAGATAACAACAAATAAGTGCTATTGAATACAAGAGAAAACGCATGGATGGATGCTCAGACGTTTAATATATTACGGAAACCAGTCTCAAACCAATTTGTTGTCGTATTTTTTCTTTGCATTTTGTATTTTGTTTGTATTATTGTCGCATTTTTAAATGTTGTCCGTTATGGCAAGGTCCAGCTGAGCGACAACTGATACCCATATGTTTAACCCATATGAACCCAAGTTTTTTTTATCAATGTATGAAACCGATTAAAATAAAGTTCCGGTTTCGGTTTCGGTTTTGTAACGTGTTTCGGTTTCGGTTCCGGTTTCGTTCTTCAACATTTATTTCGGTTTCGTTCCGGTTTCGGTTTCCAAATAAAAACACCAACACAAAAAAATTGTGCTACTACAAAACTCAAATATATACCTAAATGCAAAATAAGTCTGAATTTCATAACTTTACTCCGGTGGTCATGGATAATTTTCTCCAATATATAGTAATAAATATTTTTCTTCAAAATAAGTTTAAAAAATTAACTCTACTTTTTCTTAACATTTTTTCGGATATCGTAAATTTTTTTCGATGGCTTCATTCGCCTATAGTTCAATTTTTTCGGAATTTTGATATTCCATGAAAATTTTTCAGGGTGGCCTCTTTTAAAATAAAATATGTGTCCACAAAAAAATTCAAAACCGTTTGGAACCGGTTCCGGCTTTTGAAACGGTTTCGGTTTCGTTCTTTTTCAGAAAAAATAACGGTTGTGGTTTCGGTTTTGAAAAATGAATCAGTTTTAATCGGTTACGGTTTCGGTTTCGGTTCAGTCCTTGTTTTTTATACGTAAATTTTGAAATGAATAGGTATGCCGATATGGGTATCAAATGAAAGGTATTTTCGGCGACATACCAACTAAAGTATTTTCAAGTAGGGTTGCCACCTTACCGAAGTATATTTGTATATCCGGTACTATCTCGGGAACAGCTTGGCCGATTTGAATGGGGATTAATACCTTGGGCGGCTTACAGGTCAAATGAGAGGGATTTTCGCCGACATACCACTACAATATTTTCAAGTGGGGGTTTAAGGATCACTTTAGATAATTTTGGGGGCTATTTTGAGATCATTTTGGGGCTATTTTGAGATCATTTTGGGTTCAATTTTGTATTAATTTTAGACAATTTTGGGGTCATTTTCGGATCATTTTGGAGTAATTTTGGGATCATTTTGGGATCATTTTTGGATCATTTTGGGATAATTTTTGCCAATTTTTGAGTTCAATTTTGGAACATTTTGGGAATATTTGAGGGTCTCTTTAGATTCGTTTTAGGATTATGTTAGGGTCATTTTTGGATAATTTTGTGGTCATTTTCGGATCATTTTGGGTACATTTAAGTGTCTTTTAGAATCATTTTGGGGTCATTTGGGAAACATTTCTGGATAATTTTGTGGTCATTTTCGGATCATTTTGGGTACATTTAAGCGTCTTTTTAGAATCATTTTGGGGCCATTTGGGAAACATTTTTTGATCATTTTGGGATAATTTTAGGGTAATTTTCGGGTAATTTTTGGGTCGTTTTGGGTTCAATTTCGGATCATTTTGGGAACTTTTTTGGGTCGTTTTGGGATTATTTTATGGTCATTTGGGTTAGTAAAGTTAGCGCTAAATTGATAGCACCGAGCAAGCTCGGTCACCCAAGTACTCTGATATTATACTGAAAAAGAAATACGGGCTGTACGACAAGACGGCTCGTAACTTATTTGCCGATAAAAAACAAATAGGTTTTTAAATAATTTAAAAAAAGAAAACGCTTGAAAAATGGGGATCTGGGCGTATAAGGGTTAAAAACAATCGTGTCTATATAAATAGTAAGTGTGAATATGTATATCGATAAATATGAGCATAAAGAGTTTGTGGATACATATTAGGGTGCTCCTTATAATCAAATGTAGTATTTTTTCCAATCTCACCCCACAGATCGGTCTCACCGAGGTCAAATATAACGCAAAAAAGTTTGTATCCCGATTGGAGATGGTTTACGCGTATCGCAGGGGGTTCAAAGTTCAGATTGCTCTATGGAGACTCAAAAAATAAAAATGAATTGGCTTTTTATCTAATACTCAAAATTGATAGCACCATGGTTGGAGATATCACATGCAAAATCTGGCCCCGATTAAAAACGCCTAAGGCGCGTCGCAGGGGGTGGACTGAACTTTAACCCCCCTGACTGAACTTTAACCCCCCTGCGACACGCCTAAACTATCTCCAATCGGGATACAAATTTGTGCGTGATATCTTCGGCTATATTACTATCGACTAAGGGGTTGAACCTTCGAAAATCTGTTGATAAAATTGTCTCCATACAAACAAGGGCCACCCTAATACACATGTAACATAAGAATCAAGTTTTTTTTATGATTTAAAAATGACTCAAACGAACAACAAACAAATACGCATGTGCTCAAACACTGTTTGTTGAGTGGCAAACAGATTTTCAGACAGAGCAAGTTCTTCGTCGTCGTCGGGTGTTGAACAGTAAATTGAAGATACAAGTATACAGCGACGTCGGCCAAGCAATGCGGATTACACAGCTGATTTGGTTGAAAAACAAAGGGACACAATTTAAAGGCGACGTGAAAAATACAATGCGGAGGTGCAACTCTTTTAGCCATTTTTCGTAAGAATTCTCCAAACAAGCAAGTTAAATATACATATTTGTTGTTGCTGTTGTAACGAGTTGTAGTCCTGCCCAAATGTCAGACTGGGTCACCCGGCGTGTATTGCTCTTGGCCGGATCGATATAAAAAAACGGACCGGGTCGTTACGGTATGACGTGTACAGCACAAGTACTGGTACCGTTCTCGTAGAGCCGGCGATACGTAGAAACTAGCCATGTAGGCCATGTAGGTCATTTAGCGTTACCCAGGGTGTACCAACGCGGAAGGGACCAACTCTTACACATATCAGTCCTTGGGAAGTAGGTAAAGTCCTCTCGCCAGGGTCGAAGATCTTATCACACATCTCCTGATGTATGCCTCGGAACCATGTAGAATATTTATGGAAAATGAAATGGGCCTTGGAGTATTCCAGACCATAGTTCGACGGAAGATGTTTGGTCCTTACCGTGATCCAACGAGCTAAATTTAAGGATGCGCAGAAGGGATTTGCTTTCTAGATCATGTTATAAGTTTTAATGTAAAAGCAACAGCCCAAAACGTTTTCCTATCGATACACGTTGCCTCAGCAGAGGAACGGAGAGGCCTCGACAGAGCGGTCCCACTGCCTCAGGCAATGTAAACTTGAAAGAAACTGAACATAAAAGAAACTGATGGAGCAGGGTATATAGAAGGAGACAGATGATGAGGGGAGCACTATCATTATAGTCAACTACAAAAAAAAAAGTATTTTTCAAGAAAAGTCTGGCAATTTCTCTTTCATTACGGCCGACGATTTCAATGTGAGAATATGTTTAGTTCCTGATTATCAACTTTCAGTTTGAACACGAACGTCAATATATGTACATTGTACATACATATAAAAGATGTACATACATACATATGTCCTTACCTACAAAAATAAATCCGAGATAAGAGAAGGCAAGCAAAATTTTAAGAAAAGTTGCTTTTGAAATTTTCGTGTTAATGCCTTTAATGCTTTCACTAGTCGCATATCAAATTTTCGCTCCCTTTCAAATTCGTCTCTGGACTTTGATTGTCACGAAAATGTATTTAACGAGTAATTCGTGTGTATTGAATAAAATCCTATATATGTACATACCTTACATATGCCTATGTATTTACACATGTTTTCATAAGAAAACATTACGATAACATGAATTTAAGGGTTTTATTTGTGCATGAACAAAGAAAAGTACAACGTAGTTGTGTCCACCAAGACAGTGACCGAGGTATACCAAATTGACTATACTGGTTATAACAAAGAACGGACAGCTCTATATAAAAAAGAAATAAGTAAACAGCATAAAAAGGGGCAATGCGCCTTAAAATATGCTTCTGTTTACAGTACAAAAGTGTCATGTTTCAAGGAAAGTTATACAAATTTAGGATGACTTGACCTCACTAGATGGATGACGTAACAACCAAAGACGCAACCTCCTCCCTCCCCTGCCTTCGGGATGTCATATTTTCACAGTAATTCACAGCACAAAAAAAAATTGGAGAAATTGCACAAAAAATGTAGCAAAAATTACACAAAAAAAACATAGTAAAAATACACAAAAAATACAATAAAAATTACACAAAAAATACAATAAAAATTACACAAAAAAACATAGTAAAAATACACAAAAAATACAATAAAACTTACACAAAAAATTTGCTAAAAATTACGAAAAAAATATAGTAAAAAAACAAAAAAAAAAATATAGTAAAAATACGCGAAAAAAACATAGTAAAAATTACACAAAAAAACATAGTAAAAATTACCCAAGAAATATAGTAAAAGTTATACAAAAATTCATTAAAAACTTCACAATAAATAAAGTAAAAAATACGCAAAATTACACAAAAAACATAGTAAAAATTACCCAAAAAATACTATAGTAAAAATTATGCAAAAAAAAAATATAGTAAAAATTACACAAAAATAAAGTAAAAAGTACAAAAAAACATGTAAAAAGTACACAAAAACATAGCAAAATTACGCAAAAAATACTATAGTAAAAATTTCGCAAAAAATACTATAGTAAAAGTGACGCAAAAAATACAATAAAAATTACCCAAAAAATACATATAGTAAAAATTACACGAAAAATATAGAAAAATTATACAAAAATACATTAAAAACTTCACAATAAATAAAGAGAAAATTACACAAAAAATATAGTAAAAATTACACAAAAAAACATAGTAAAAATACACAAAAAATACAATAAAAATTACACAAAAAATGTAGTAAAAATTACACAAAAAAACATAGTAAAAATAAACAAAAAATACAATAAAAATTACACGAAAAATGTAGTAAAAACTACACAAAAAAATATAGTAAAAACTACACAAAAAATTTGGTAAAAATTACGAAAAAAAATATAGTAAAAAACACAAAAAATATAGTAAAAATACACAAAAAATCAAACAAAAAATGTAGTAAAATCTACACAAAAAACATAGTGAAAATAAACAAAAAATACAATAAAAATTACACGAAAAATGTAGTAAAAACTACACAAAAAATTTGGTAAAAATACACAAAAAATCACACAAAAATGTAGTAAAAATTACACAAAAAACATAGTAAAAATACACAAAAAATACAATAAAAATTACACAAAAAATGTAGTAAAAATTACACAAAAAAACATGGTAAAAATAAACAAAAAATACAATAAAAATTACACGAAAAATGTAGTAAAAACTACACAAAAAAATACAGTAAAAACTACACAAAAAATTTGGTAAAAATTACGAAAAAAATATAGTAAAAAAACACAAAAAATATAGTAAAAATACGCGAAAAAAAACATAGTAAAAATACACAAAATATCACACAAAAAATGTAGTAAAAATTACACAAAAAACATAGTAAAAATAAACAAAAAATACAATAAAAATTACACAGAAAATGTACTAAAAATTACACAAAAAACATAGTAAAAATAAACAAAAAATACAATAAAAATTACACGAAAAATGTAGTAAAAACTACACAAAAAAATACAGTAAAAACTACACAAAAAATTTGGTAAAACTTACGAAAAAAATATAGTAAAAAACACAAAAAATATAGTAAAAATACGCGAAAAAAACATAGTAAAAATACACAAAAAATACAATAAAAATTACACGAAAAATGTAGTAAAAACTACACAAAAAAATACAGTAAAAACTACACAAAAAGTTTGGTAAAAATTACGAAAAAAATGTAGTAAAAAAACACCAAAAAAATAGTTAAAATACGCGGAAAAAACATAGTAAAAATTACACAAAAAAAACATAGTAAAAATTACCCAAGAAATATAGTAAAAATTATACAAAAATACATTAAAAACTTCAAAATAAATAAAGTAAAAAATGCGCAAAATTACACAAAAAACATATTTCGCAAAAAATACTATAGTAAAAGTGACGCAAAAGTACAGTAAAAATTACCCAAAAAATACATATATTAAAAATTACACGAAAAATATAGAAAAATTATACAAAAATACATTAAAAACTTCACAATAAATAAAGAGAAAATTATATAAAAAATATAGTAAAAATTACCAAAAAATATAGTAAAAATTACACAAAAAATATTGTAAAAATTACACAAAAAATATAGTAAAAATTACCTAAAAAATACATACATATAGTAAAAATTAGGCAAAAAATGAGTAAAAATAAACAAAAAATATACTAAAAATTACAAAAAAAAAATATAGTAAAAATGAAACAAAAGAATATAGTAAAAATTTAATGAAGTAAAAACTACCCAATAAATATAATAAAAATTACACAAAAAATATAGTAAAAATTACCTAAAAAATACATACATATAGTAAAAATTGGGCAAAAAATTAGTAAAAAATAAACAAAAAATACAGTAAAAATTAAGCAAAAAAATATAGTAAAAATTTAATGAAGTAAAAACTACGCAATAAATATAGTAAAAATTCCAAAAAAATGCATATAGTAAAAATTATGCAAAGATATAATAAACATTACACAAAAATATAGTTAAAATTATACAAAAATAAAAACTACACAAAAAAATATGTTTAACAAGGCATTCACGTTGACAATAAACTCGAGTTTATTGACAACAACAATATGAATAAACTCAAAAAATGCCCCTTTAACTCGAGTTTATGGCCCAACGTGAACGCCATATAAGCCTACAAAATTCTAGTATAAAGTCATGCTGTGTCAGCCTGAATGTATGTAATAAAGGAAGTCTTATCAAAATTTCATGGAAAATTTACTTCAATTACGGAAATTTAAGGTGAACGAGTATAGAAAATTGATTATTTAATTAACACGCAACTAAAAATGGTCTGAAAAGCATACAAAATCTTTCCAACTAAAACACAAAAACATGGACTAGCGATATAAAAAATATTTATTTTAAATTGGCATTTGTGTTGATTTTCTACCCATAGGCATGGAATCGTTTTACGTATGTAAGTAGTTCAGTTTTCCTCATATTTTTTTTTGTTTTGCGTTGGTAGTCTGATAGGCTTAGCACGTGACACGTGAATGGGCCAATTGAATAAAGAGCTAGTAAAAAAAATAACAAACAATAACAAAAAGAGACGTAATCAAATAAAAAAAGAACATTATTTTAAAACAATAGCAGTGAAACTAAAAGTAAAAAGAGGGAAAGAAGTCCCTGCAGCTAAAGCAACTAGTTGAAAACTACTTTAAAACTAGTTGGTGCACCGGGCCCAACTAGTCAGTGTTTTGTATTTTTTTCATATAAGCAACTGGTATTTTTTACGTGTTGATGTCCTACGAAATGTCAATTGTCAGATTTTGACCAGAACAGACCAGTCATCTACTAGTCATGATATACTAGAATTATACTTGTTGTAAAATACCAGTCCCATACTAGTTCAACCTGGACTAGTATGATTTTCATAAAACGAACTAGTCCCCATACTAGTCCAAAAAGGACTAGTGTGAAATATACTAGTTTCATACTAGTTGAAAAAGCATTGAACCTGGACTAGTATGATTTCAACTAGAATTTTTATTACATACAATTTATTTTATCATTTTCCTTAATTTTCATGTTCATTCTTAAGAAAGCAGCGACTATTTATATTTGCCCTATCACGAAAAAGCATCTGTGAGTTATAAGGGAAGAAAGAAGCAAACGAAACGAATGAGTTTTTTATTTTTTAACTGGTATGACTTCAGCCAGATAATTCTAGTTGTATACTAAATAATATTTTTCTAACTGGTTTGAGGTTTCGCTGCAGGGGTGGGATAAAAAATAAATAGCAAAGCTAAGGAAAATAGAAACAAAACAAATTCTGTAAAACGCAAAAATAGGTATATTCTTGTTATGACATAAACAAAATATAGGGTTTATATATCAACAACACGATAGTCCGAATTGAACTACCTACGCTCCCACCCTAGGATAGCAAAACTTTCAACGACCCCGAGATAGAAAAACGCAATTTGTTTTGTATATCTTGGAAAGCTTTTATAATTTGTAATGGTCAGTACTGCTGCAAAAAAAATATACCGAAGGGTTTCCGCTCAGGCACTGTGAAGGACTATGAAGTATTTCATTCGTATGGGAGGTGCCACGCCCCCTTTTTCGTTATCCCCAGTTTTTTTGTAGGTGGTGGGAATCGATCTCACAAAACCCCTTGCCAAATTTCAGTGGTCTAACCTAAATACTTCCAGAGATATGTACTTTGAAGTATTTCATTCGTATGGGAGGTGCGACGCCCCCTTTTTGGTTAACTCCTGGTTTTATGGGTGAGAATGGTGTTGTTATCATATAGCTCTGTACCAATTTCCAGGTCCCTACCTTAAACCCTTTTAGAGATATTCACCTTGAACAAAAAAGTTTGTATGGGAGGTGCCACGCCCTCCTAATATTTTGTTCTGATTTCATAACATCATGCGAGTGGTAATAACAAACAAACCCCCCAAAGGAAGTATATGATTTGGTTCAGCCGTTTTTTGAGTTTTAGCGTGACGACTGAACACTATTTCATTTTTATATATGTATATAGATTTGACAAAAATTTCACAAATTTCACTAGGATGTTAATTGCTAGAACATGCCTGATAATTGAATTTTTCAAAATAGTAAAAATTAAATTTCGCCTAAAAATTGTTTACCTGGAGATAGAATGACTTTACCGATTTATGCCAATTTGTGTTATTTTCGAAATTTTCCATATGGAAAGTAGGCATGGTCGGCAAGCGATTTCGTCCAATTTGCTCAGGTATACTTAAAAAATACCCCCCTTAAAAGTTGACGAAGCCACGCCTACTTTAAAAAATTTATTAAAAAATCTTCATAGAATGACTAGGGGGATTTACGTACCAAATGAAATATAATTTTTAGCCATTTCAGCTACCGAGATATGTCAATTTATGTGGTTTTCGAAATTTTCGATATCGAAAAAGGAGGCGTGGTTATGTTATCATCCGATTTCGCCCATTTTCAATAGCAATCTACCTTGGCCAGAAAGTTCCTTCAAATATCTAAATTTTTACTCAAGTTATCGTGGTCACGGACGAATAGACGGACGGGCATGCCCTAATCAACTCTTCTATTCAAAATTCCTTTAAATGGGAACGGACATAAAATTCGTTTTATTATTATATTGGGTAAAAATCATTTTGTTTACCTCAGTCACCCTAAAGCACATTGATAGATACATTTATTCATGTAATGGGTTTCATTAGCCAAATTGTGGTAATTATAATTGTTTTCAATTTAACGCTACTTTAATCATTCGACGACATTGTGAGTGTGGCAATGAATGTTGAAAGTGTTTTTGTGGTTTTATCTAACCGTTGTATTTCTTTCAAGTTTTTCTTCTCTGAGCTGCGCTCTTTTTAAATTGGATGTTGCTGGCTGTCACGCAAACGCCCACGGCTATGGCTAACCTAAATTAACCTCGGAAAGTTTTAGTAAATTTTGTTTTGATTTTAGTTTGTTTCTTACGGTTACAGTTTTTTTTTTTTTTGTTACTTACTTTTGTGGTCAAAGTATTTACTTTGTATTTTCATTTATTTTCCTTACCTTAGAGTATGTAAATTTATATATATGTATGTATATGTTTTGCGAAATTAAATTAACTAGAGTTCGCCCAGTGGTTGAAATTCAACCACAAAAGCTTATTTTATTTTCCTACCTTTTTGCTGTTTCTTAAATTTGCCATTCTTTTCATATTTTTTATATTTTTGGTTTCTATACATTCCTGTTCATTTTGCCTTTTCCTCCCTCTTTACACCATTCAGTAATATAGTTTCAATGTTGATAATTATTTATTCTTCTTAGGTAGTCTTCATACGTATTTCTTTCCTTTCCTTTCCTCTCCTTTTATTTATTTTGCTTTTCTTTTCTTCCCTACCCTTTCTTTCCATTTCTTTTCTTCCCTCTCTTTTCTTTCCATTTCTCTTCTTTCATTTCATTTTATTTCCCTTCTTTCTTTCTCTCTTTTCTGTTCTTTTCTTTTATTTTCCTTTCTTTTCGTTTCTTTTATTCTCTTACCTTACCTTTCTTTCCATTTTCATTACATTCCTTTTTTTCCTTTTATTTTCTTTTTCTTTAAATTCCTTTCGTTTCCTTTGCTTTAGTTTCGTTTCCCTTAGTTTCCTCTAATTTAATTCATTTTTTTCATTTCATTTCTTTTCTTTTATTTTTTTTTTCTTACTTTTATTTACTTTCACTTTTTTCCTTACCTTTCCTTTTCCTACCTTTCCTTTTCTACTGTTTCCTTACTTTCTTTTTTTCCTTTCCGTAACTCCTTTAGTTTTTTTTTTCTTTTCCATTCATTTCCTTTACTTATTTTTTTTAGCTTTTCATTACCTTTCTTTCCTTTATTTTTCATTCTTTATATTTTCATTTATTTTCCTTACCTTCCTCCTCGCTACCTTTTCTTTCCTTTCTTCTTCCCTTCTTTCCTTTCTTTGTCTTTCTCTATTTGCCTCTCTTTTCCACTCATTTACCTACATTACATTTCCTTTGTTCCCTTCCTTTTTTCATTTCCATTCCTTTCCTTTCCCTACCTTTATTTGCATTTGATTTTTCTCTTATATTTTCCGTTCCTTACCTTATCTTACCTTTATTTTCCTTTTACCCATTCCTTTCCTTTCCCATTCTTTCCTGTATTTTATACTTTTATTTATTTCATTTTGTTCTATTTTTATTTCTTTTGTGTGACTTTCAAATCATATTATAATTAATTTAATTTAATTTTTGGTTTGTTGTTGCACACCCTGCTCGGCGAGACCTATCGATACATATCAAATTTTATATAACTTAGAATTTTGGTTATTGCAAAAAAGGGAGAAAACTTTTAAGCATTGCGCATTTATATTTAACTAATAGTTAGATAGATTAAAAATTACCTATTTTGGAGTTTTTTTTTTAACATAGTTATGTGAAATTTCTAAAACTAAATAACTAAATTAACACACAATTAAGTAAATAGCTAAATTTTGACAACTTAAATTATGCTAAGCTCGATAACAATCCATCTATCTAATCGAGTTAGCGAAACTTTTTGGTTTTATCTGACAGTGTTCAATTTCAGCTAATTAATTTTGAATTTTAATGGCTTAACAAAAGAAAACTGGTTTGTAGCTACATTTACTTACTTCGAAGTATCGAATGATTGATTTCAATATATCTTAAAAAGAAAAACATAATATATTGAGGGCTGAGTAGATCACACTATTTCAAAATGGGTTTCAGAATTAAAAAAGGGCAATTTTTGTATTAGATTTCGACACATCTTTTTATAGAAAATTTGTAAAAATAATTTTATCAAAGGCAAGAAAAAACTTTGAAACTTCCAAAATCTAAGCAAAAGATTTTGCGTGTCCGTGAGCTTATAATCAGTTTTAAGTATTCTAACTTTATTAATAATCTATGTTTAATCTAAAATTTAATTAAATTCCCTTCACTTAATTGCATAGACAATCACTTCATTCTATTTCTGTAACAAACCAAATTATGAAATCAAGAAACTTATTAAAGGTCAAAAATAGATACGTAAAACAAGTAAGGAAGTATAAGTTCGGGTAAATCGAACATTATATACCCAGAATTTTTTTCAATCACGCCCTGTTTTAAAATTTGATTCCAGAACGCTCTACCTCGGAATGAGTTTTAAAAAAGCGCCATCTGAATAAAACCCCCACACATTTTCAGATGGGATAAACGTGTTTTTTGAAAAAGATTTTGAAATGGAGTGATATTTCGCTCAGACTTTAGGAGAGGCTTTTATAAATATTTGAGTGACATCTACGAAAAAAAAGCTCACTAAAAAATATACTTCCATACGCGGAACACAGACATATGTATAGCACAAAGTTTGATTGCCACCTGCATGAATAATTATAATCGCTCGTCGAAAATGACATTCACAAGTTGTTGCAACATCAAACAAAATAAGGAAATGCACACGCGAGCGAATGGATGTGGTGAGCAAAGGCATTAGAAAAATTGCAAAAATTATAAATAACTGTGTATAAATATGTATATGTATGTGTATGAGCGTGTGTAAAGAAAATTCACTTTTTAATTAAATAAGAAAACTGCCAAAAGAAGACAAAGAAAAATTGAAAAGTGTGCAAAACCAAAAAAATCGCTAGAAACATGCAACGTCAATCAAATGTAAAAAATTAAAAGAGAAAAAAAAAATATTAAAAAGAAAAAAAAAATTAAAAAGAAAAATTAAAAAGAAAAAAGACAGAAAAAATTGAATAAGAAAAATAAAGAAAAAAAGAAAAAAAAACTTAAAAGATGAAAAAACAAATTAAGAAAAAAAAATTAAAAAAGAAAAAAAAAAATTAAAAAAGAAAAAAAAATTAAAAAGGAAAAGAAAACTTACACAAATTACTACACACAACATGGAAAGTGGTAATGAGGCTTTACTTGTGCGCTAAGAGCTACATACATACATGCTTATAGGTATGTATACTGAAAAAAGATGTTTCGAAGCTTTAACTCAGCTATCGAAAGCTCGGTTGCTTCGATTAGTTTTGACTCTTGATTCCGATCGTTTTAAATCGGAGTTATAACGTAAGTCTTTATGCAGTCTGTCTTCTGATATCTATTTCTATTATCTCAGAATTTGGTTGATGAACGTCATATATCAGAGGTTTTTTCAACATTCATACTAAAGGGTTAGGTTTTTTTTTAGTTTTGGAAGAACTTCCGATATAGCGTGATCTTGCTCTCACTTAAAAAATACTTCATTGAAATCGAATGAGCTACTGTAGGTATATCTATAGTGTATTTTCAGTAGACTTGGGTAGTTCATGAACGAATTAGTTCATTGAATTAGATCATGGAAGTTATCGCGGTAACTAGTTCCAAATTTCAAATTAACTACTTGAACTATGTAAAATTTTCGACAAACTTATAGGATTTATTGAACATGAGAAAATACCGAGAAACCAAAAGGCGTGCTAAAGTAAAGTCCATGCCAACTAGCGCTAGTCATGGTGAAAACAAAATCACAATTTAATGTTGTGAAAGACCAAAAATGACTGTGAGTAAGATTATGCATCGAAATAACAACGCATAATTCGATAATTTTCGACACGAGTTAGCATCTCTAACATGGGTAGAAAAAGAACCGCATTGAACAGAATTGCCCACTTTTTTATCCTATTTTCCTGTAAGCAGTACACAGAAACTTCCCATGATTTTATCTGCTACTGGTTAGCAGAGTTTGTACTTCTGGATATAAGGTGGTATTTGTTTCCTTTAAGAGTCAACTGCAAAAACAAGTTAAAAAGTGTAGGAAGACGTATCAAAAGACGCGCCTCTGGATTATTGATACCGATGCCAAAATACATCATTTCATACCCCTCCCAAAATTTTTGGACGTGCTTTAGCAGTTATTTTCTAAGAGAAACAAATACAAATAGTTGAACTAAATGAACTAAATGAACTAAAAAACTAACTACATAAAGTAGTTCATTTTGGTGTGCTAGTTTGAAATCTCTGATCAGTTTAATGAACTAAAATTCCCAACTCTAATTTTCAGTTCTACTTCGGCATCCCCATGCGGTTCCCATAACTGAAATTTGAAACATTCGGTTCCAATACCTCTTCCGGTAAACTCACTTTCCTCACATCCCTAGTAAGCAAAACACACCCAATAATTGTGTTATCGAATGCTACATAATAATACGCGCCATTTTGTGGCGGCTATGAAATCGAGATCATTACACTGTGATATCAACACAACTGAAGTGTTACAAACTTTATGATTTCCACAATGTAAATCAAAGATATACAAAATGGTAAAAGTAATATTTAATAAAGATAAGATTTACTATCTTATAAAGGTTGTAATGCTACATTACAAGTAATAAAAGTAATAATCATAGATAATAGAAAAACTGATATAAATACGAGGGTTACATTTTTATTTTGCGTTTTGGGACGATACGAGTGATTAATTATGAAATTTGACATATGTATTTATCGAAAAGTTTGGTAGTAGAAAATCTTAGAATGAAGCAAACTATCCACATCAGGGTTGAGCCACTTCGAATAAAATAAAATTATTCATTTTATCTTACTAATATATAAAAATTTAAGTTTTTGAGTGACTGCAGATGTTTGCGGTTCTTTAACTTCTGAACCAATGCCCCGATCTTTACGAAACTTTGCAGACAAATTCTTAGGAGTAAAGAATCGGTAACAGGCATCATGAAATTTCGATATATTTATCGATAACAGATTTATAGGGCAAAATGTGGTTTGGGGTAAACTTTGGAATATTCGCACAAAATTGGTATCAAACGAAAGAGGAAGACCACAGCTTTCATTTGGACTTTGGTTCTTTGAGTTACCGGTTATTTTTTATTCAATTGCATTTTTACCAAAAAGATCCAAAAATAACACCAAAAATTGCCCAAAATTTATCCTAAAATTACCCAAAATGTAACCACAAAATAAACAAAAATTATTCCAAAATGATCCAAATAAACCCCAAAATGACTTACTTAAAAATAATCCCTAATATACTGCGGTAAGGTGGCAACCCTTCTTGAAAATATTTTATTTTTAGTTGGCATGTCGCAAAATACCTTTCGTTTGATATCCATTTTGGCATATCTTGCTGCATAATTTGAAACAAGCGAGATAAACCGCCCCAAATGGCAACCCCCAAGCATATAGCCTTAGAACCAATTATCCCAAAATGACACCAAAATAATCTTAAAATGACACCAAAATTATCCACCATTGAACCTAAAATAAACAAAAACTTATTGCAAAATGATCCAAATTAACCCAAAAATAAATGAAAATTTATCCTAAGATGACCCTAAAACAATCCCAAATTGACCCCAAAACTATCACAAGACAATCCAAAATAATCGCAAAAATTATCCCAAAAAGATCTTAGAAATGATTCCAAAACAATCCAATAATGACTCAAGTTGACCCAAAACTGATTACAAAATGATCCCAAATTGGCCCAAAAATGACCCCAAAATTATCCCAAAAATTATCCCAAAATTACCCCAAAATTATTCCAAAATCATCCCAAATTCACCCCAAAAAGACCCAAAATTAATCTGTTTGGGATTTTTTGGAATTTACTCTCCTATAGATGTTTCATGGATCAGGTTGTCCCCGCCTAGTTCAACCCCATGTAAATAGGACTAACTTTTTTTAGGTTTTACGATTTTTATTTTTTATTTTATTTCAACTTTTATCACATAAACCCCAGTCTGATGCAATGTATGTACATACGTGTGCAACACCATCTCATGATCATAGATGGCTTCAATTTCATTGGTTCAAATTAAAGACTGTAAAAAATACGAAAAGCGTTGAGTGTAAGTATATATTTGCAAAGCATTTGCGCATGCGCAATGGAAATGTAAATAACTACCTATTACACACATAATACTTATATTAGTTACTAAGCAAGCATATGTTACAAACATACAAATCACGCTGGCAATGATTATATATAATTTGAATTTCGCTTTCATCTAATTTTTCCTTTACACATTTTCGATATTCAGTGAAAGTAGAAATTTAATCGCATAACCACAGCACAGCAGAGCAGCAGCAGCATCATCTATCTACAATAGCACCAACAACAACAGCGGAACAATTGACAACATGCAAACGGGCAACAAAAGTTGGTAGCTTTGGCATTTTCCCAATACAAAGTGGCATACTACATACAAACAAACTTGTTGGTGGGTAGTAATGAGCGTATAGATTACAACAAAAGACAAAAAAATTATACAACAGTTTTCGAATTGCATGTGGCATGTGGCATGCGGCACATGTTGCAGCAGCAGCAACCTAGGGGCATGTAATAAAATGATCGGAAAATCGGAATTAGCCTCTGTTTGCAACACTTTCTTTTGAAAAGTCACCATTGTAATTTCCTTAAAAAACTGAAGTGAGTAAGGGAATCTAAGTTTCGGAGTAGCGGAAATGTAAGATAAGAGCTTTAGTTATGCAAACTACAAAATTTCACTTTTTTCTTGTTTTGTTTTTTTTTTTTTTCTTTTTCTCAATATGTTATTTTATTATTTTTCCTCAAATTTTTTTATTTTTTCTCAATTTTTTTTTTAATTTTTTAATTTTCTAATTTTTTTTTAATTTTTTCTAAATTTTTTTTTAGAATTCTTTCTCAAATTTTTTTTTTATTTTATCTCAATTTTTTTTTATTTTTTCTCAATTTTTTTTTTTTTTTTTTCTCAATTTTTTTATTTTTTCCCAATTTTTTTTTTTTTTAAATTTATTCTAATGATTCTTTAATTTCTTTTCAAAGTTTTATTTTCTTATTTTTATATTTAATTTTAATTTCTAATAGAAAATTTTATATTAAAAAAATCACAAAATTGCAATTAAATTTTGGACAGAAATTTTTTTATTATGCCTTTAACATATCTAAAAATGAAATTTATGAAATATTTTTTCAATTTTTTTATTTTTGAAGGATTTTTTTAAAGATTTTTTTTTAAAGCTGTTTCTCTAATTTTTTCTCAATAATAATTTTCTTGTTTTTTTTTCTCACAATTTTTTATTAAAATTCTCTCAAATTTTTCTTTATTCTTTTTTATTTTTTTTTTTAATTTTTTTTTTTTTAATTATTAATTATTTTTATAAATCGCAAAAATTAAAGTTTTCCATTAAAGTTTTCCATTAAATTTTGTATGTGTATCCTGAAATTATTTTTTTTTTCTTAATTTTTTTTTCTGAATTTTCTGAAATTTTTTTTGTTATATAACTTTTTTCTCAAAATTTTTATAATCAAATATTTTCTCGAACTTTTTTTTAATTTTTTTAATCTTTTTTAAAAACCTTTTTATTAATAAAATTTTTAATTTTTATAAATCATACATTTTTGGAGAGAAATTTTGTCTATTATACCTCCGATATAACTAGAAATATTTATTTCCTGAAATTTTTTGAAGGGAGTTTTTAATTTTTACTGCATTTTTTAAAGCTTTTTTTTCCAAATTTTTTTTGGATTTTTTTAATTTCTTCTCAAAATTTTTTTAACTTCCTTTTTTTGAGTTTTTTTGAAACATTTAATAAATAAAAGTAAATAAAAAAAAAAAAAACAAAAGAATATTTCTGAAAGTTTCAGGATAGTTTTAGATATATCAGAGGTATCTTTAATACAAAAAAATCTGTGTCCATATCTACGATTTTCTTCGACTTATCTAATTTGAATTTTTTGTTCAAAAAATTAGTTTTTCAACATTTTTTTTATGTATTCCTAATTTTTTTATATCTTCCCATTTTTTTTGTATTTTCCCAATTTTTTTATATCTTCCCAATTTTTTATATACTTTCTAAATATTTTACGACTAAATTTTTTTAAACTGTTTTTCTAAAATTTTTTTACAAGTAAGAATTTTATGAGCTTTAGACCGTGATGAAATATTCATATATATATAAAAAAAAAAAACTAATGGCGGCGATATACCAACAGGTTATCATAACCTCTAACGAGATTTTTAGCCGAGCTTCTCTTTCCAACTTGTGGTGTGTTACTTTTGAGTTTTTCCTACAAGTTGGCGGGACCTACAGTTTTTTGCCAACTCCGAACGGCACTTGCAAAGCAAATGAATTTTTTGCTGAGAAGCTTCTCATGGCAGAAATACACCCGGAGAGTTTGCCAAACTACTGCCGAGGGGCGACCCCGTTTAGAAAAAATCTTTTTCTAAATAATTTTTGATCTTACTTTTGCCGGGCATCGAACCGACACGACTTGGTGTAGAAGGCCGAACACTTACCCGCTAAATTTTTTATAATTTTTTTTTTTTCAAATTTTCTTTTCTCAATTTTTTGTAAAATTTTTTTATTTTCTCAAGGTTTTTTTTTTACAAGTAACCTTTATGAAAGTGGCAGAGATTTTCTAAATACAGTATTTTTTGAAATTCTAGGGGAATTCATCAAACATGTAATTTTTTCATGCATGCGCATTGAGCACTGGAGAAAAATAGAAGAATATGCTGAAAATGGGTAGAAAATTACTTTTTTAATGAGAATTTAGAAATAAAAAGGTTTCATCTAACTGAGGTGATAAATGTATAAATTTACGCATTTCGTAAACTTATAAGGTTTGATGAATCCGTCTATTGTAAAAGTAAACTCAAGAAACAAAGAAAAAATTTAAATTAGGAAATTGCATAACTTAAAAAAAATTCTATATCAAAACTTTGTCCTATCATAAAAGGAAACACCGAACCAAAATACATTCAGAACGGAAGGGGTCGTTTCCAACTATTTGACGATTTGACATGGAATGGCCTATGCTATGCTCAAAAGTTGCTTAAGATATTTTCCTGCTAATACGTTCAATGCATTTATTTTTGATTTACAAATGAAATTTATTTAACAATTCCATTAATGTTTCACATCACTTTTGGTAGTATTCCTTCGCAGCTCATTAGATAATGAGTTTTACAGTTTTTGAACTAAAAATTTCAACACACTAGTTTTGGTTGCATTTTAATCGGCATGTCCAATATTAGAAAGACTCGCACATACGAAATACCACCTAAGTATGTATGCTACTTTGGTATGTATTTGTATGTAAATTCACGCACTCTTTTTCAAATATGCTTTTTGGACAAGTTCCAAAGTAAACATTTAGTTGTTGAACGACCAACAGCTGCAAGCACGAGCTAATGTTTTACATACTTTTACATTAGCACTATCGATTTATTTATTTAAATTTTGTGTTTTTGGAATGCATTTTAACCTAATTTCAAATTCTGTTTTGCATTTACATATAGGTACTCTGACTTATAGACTTTTTCCAAACGTACAATTCAATTACACATGATGCCAGAATTATGCAAGAAAGTATTTTGAAGTCCATAAAATCCCAGCCCTACACATCACCAAGGACTTGATGTTAGAATAGAAAGATAGGAAAATTGCCGTAATAATCAAACTTCGAGACAGGCAACTAAGGAAATTACGAGAAAGGAAAGACAACGAAAGGTAAGGTGAGGTAAGGAAGGAAAGGAAAAAGAAACGACAGGAAATAAAGGGTAGAGATGGGAAAAGACGGTAAAGGCAATGCCAGGAAAGAAAAAGAAAGGGCCGGAAAGGAAGTTAAGGAAAAGAAAAGGAAAGGACAAGAAATGACTGTAAATGACGGCAAAAGATAGAAGAGGAAAGGAGAAGAAAGAACAGAAAAGGAAACATAAGGAAAGGACAGGCCAGGAAAGGGAAGAAAAGGAATGGAAATAAATGACAAAGAAAGGAAAGGAAAAGAAAAGAAAGGAAGGGAAAGGTAGGGGAAGGAAAGAAAAGTAAAGCAAAAGAACAAAAAGAAAAGGAAAGGAAAGGAAAGAATGGGAAAAAAGGAAATGAAAGAAAAGGAGAGGAAAGGAAAGGAAAGGAAAGGAAGGGAAAGGGAAGGAAAGGAAAGGGAAGGAAAGGAAAGGGAAGAAAATGAAAGGAAATGAAAAGAAATGAAAGGAAAGGAAAGGAAAGGAAATGAAAGGAAAGGAAAGGAAAGGAAAGGGAAGGAAAGAGAAGGAAAGGAAAGGAAAGGAAAGGGAAGGAAATGAAAAGAAAGAATGAAAAGAAAAGGAAAGGAATGGAAAGAAAAGGAAAAGAAATGAGAGGAAAGGCATGGAAAGGAAAGCAAAGGATAGGAAATAAAATTGAGACTACGTTACTAAATGGTAAAGAGAGTAAAAGGCAGAAAGAAGAACAATGTGAAGAAGGAAAAATATAGAAAAGAAAGGGGAAAAATAGTTAAATCAAAGGAAATAATTTTCAAAAAACGTAGTAAATTAAAATAAGGTTTTGTGGTTGAATTTCACCCACTGGACAAATTCTAGTTATATAAAGATCGATAGTTTTTTTGGAAGGGCGTTTTGGAAATTTAGTCACAATTAAAGAAATACAATACGATTAGCGTACAAAACTCACCATATCCCAAATGACATTATACACATAAGTATTTGCTAAATTTTTTTTGTTTACCTGCAAATAAAAGAAAAGTTTTGTTAAAAACTGTTTATTTATTACTTAATACATAAAATAAGATATACATTAAGGCCGATCAGAAATAAGGTAATATCATAATATTAAAAAAAAAACACCCTATATCTCAAAATTGGGCTATTTTACTAACTTTGTATTTAGTAATTTTCTTGTTTTTAAGCTAATTTACGATTTTTTTTGAACTTGAAAGTCTTTTTTGATAACTAGACAAGACATGGAGCATAGCTCAGAACCTTGTGACAATTCAATGCAAGTGAAAAAAATTCCGATAGGTGGCACATGAAAAGAGATTCATTTAAAATTTGGAAACGATTCATTTATCAGAAAACTTGGTACATACATGGATCAACAACTGAGGATAATGTAATATTTTATACACGAACTACCGCTAAATGGTGCACTGAACGAAAAAACGGGAGAAGACCTTGCGATCGGTTTTGACTAACTTCCGCTAGGTCGAGCTTTTGAAAAATTTGACACTGAAAATCATGAAAACAATACAAACTGCAGAAAACAAAATTCCTGCAGATGGCCCGCTGATAAAGATAGCTGAGAGTTTCGAAAACGAAACTCCGGCAGGTGCCGCCTTGATCGCGATAACTAGCACTTACCGAAATACTGAAGGAATCTTGCTATCGATTTTTGAGTAACTTCTCACATTGCCCTAAAATCTACCCACTGTTAGCAAGGATAGAGCCATTTAGAAAACTCGTTCGAAATTTGAAATCTTGCGATCGAATTTTAACTACCTTTTTGTCGACCTAGAAGCTTGAAACTTTGTATACAGTTCAACACAATGATAATGCAACTTGTACGAGTAAAAGAAAAAATCCGCTAGGTGGCTGATTAAAATTTCAAAACCAAAGTCACAGACACTACGTCTTATAGAAAAACATCTGCAGGTAAAAATTTACGTCGAGCTAGGACGTTTTTGAAATTAATTCGCTGGGATAGGGTGCTCTTCCTGTTTTCCGTCGATGGTTGCGACTATCGATAGTTTTCGAACTTTAAGGCTTCCTCAGGAGAGCGGGCCTATTATAATACTGCTAATGTGAGCAGTTAGTTGGTAAAATCAGTGATCCCGTGATGACAAATTTTTACTAATAACACGGAAATGAATTTAACTAGCCAGCCCAAATGTGTTTCCAAGCTCATTTGAACTTTGATTCTACAATAAAAAGAGTTCCGAATGGGAGATTGTAGGTACCAAAAGAAAAAAAACTATGGTCCTAGCCGGGTATACATACCTCCAAGTATAACCGCCTTCAAAACCCTCCTTGTATTGGGAAGATCAGAAAAATGTGAAAAAGTCAAAAAAAGATTTCGACTTTTACAGGAGATGGAATGTTTCACTATTTTTGAATTTCATGCAGCAGGATCAATTAGCTATTATGTACGCATTTCGACTCAAGTTTCTTGAACTCTATTTATAGATTAAAGATAGATTTATCAGCATGAAATAAAAATACATGACTTCAAAAGTATTTACCACCATAAGCAAAATAAAAATCAAAGTTGGTAAACCAACAAAAAATACAAAAAAAATTGCAATACGAACGCAATAAAAAAGTAGACCAAATAGAACGTCTGCCAATGCAAAGAAAAGCATCCAGCTAAGTAAGACGCAGTGAAGACGAGACAAAGGTAATCAACATTTCTTGCAGACAGCAGACACAAAGAAAATGCAGTTTTAGAGCATGGAAGGCGACAACGAAGGACAACCAAAGAAGGTAAAAAGCGAGCTATAAGACAGACAATGCAGCAGAATTCTTTGGTCAAGGGAGGGACGAGGATTTTGTTGCTCTTTGTTTGGGAAGCGTAATGCGTTTAGTTGGTGCAGGGATAATGAAATGTGTTTAGTCATGGAAAGGTAGGTACATATGAATGGAGGTACTATCTATCGTATGTAGGTACTGAGCATATACAAACATAAGAACCTTTACTAATCTGAAGAAACACAATATTTTCACAGTTGCGCACAATTTGCAACGCATCTTCTGAGACAGATGTACATATGTATGTAGAGGGCAGCTTATCAACTTGCAGACAACAAAGGATCCTTTTTTCATCTACCTATTTGCATTTTCTAAGTTGAACGAACAGCTGATTCCCAATACATACAAAATAAGTTATGAAGAACGCTGATGGTCAGACAAACAGTTCGAAGGATACGTGGTTCAAACTACATACCTACATTGCTTCATTTTAGAAATTTTGCGCGTGTAAACGTGCTAATGAACTCAAAATGTTTAAGTATAAGGTGATGTGCTGGTCAAAACAACTGAGCCGAAGGGAGCTCATAGTGCTGTGTGGTATTTATTGTAGATAGGTTGCAAAGCAGCGAAGCCTAAAATCCCAATGAATGCCAATCACACTATCATATACGGTACAAATGCATCCCGAGCACAATTCCAATTCAAATCCAATCCCATTCAGTATCTTAGTCCCAATCTTAATCCCAATACTTTAATACTTATCCCTCTTCCTATCCCTATCATTTTTCTCAAGTTGTTTTCGAAATAATACTTAATGGAAATGCAAAATAAAATATATAATATGAAAAAGGTGGCAACCCCAACTGGTCATAATATCAAGAAATATTTTTGTTGAAATACGATATAAAGTACCCTTCGTTTGATACCAATATTGGCATATCTCTTTCATTACAATAAAAAATTAAGGTGGCAACTCAATCTATGCGTACTTAGTGGCAACACCTACATTCTTAGATTAACTCCTTTACATGATTTTTTTAATTTAAAAAGTATATCAATTTATAGTCTTAGTCGTTCAACTCAGAACTAACGCTCAGCTGTCGTCGATCTCTTCAAGAGATGACCCAATAGAACCGCCTGAACCCCACATGGGACCCGGAGCCCAGGGATATTGTACGAAACTGTAGGGTAGACGAGCTTGCGAGGCAGGGCACCACCAAGCAGGTTCTTCGGAATACAAACTAATGCTGAAGGATCACACGCTCCGTCAAGCCAACGAAAGCCAAAATGGGATCACAAAATATCTAGACATATTTACACCCTAAGAAGAAGAGAAATCTCCATATTAATAAGGGTATTAACCGGGGACTGCTTTGTTCGAAGGCTAGGCTAGGTGTGCCTTACCGACGATGCTGTATGAGTTATAAAGATGATGAGGAAGTGGAAACGGTGGAGCCTATCATCTGCAACAGCCCCACGCTAAGCGTCGCGAGAAAACGCTTCTTGGGAGTTCACTTCCTGGATAGTCTAAGCCAGGTCGCGGAACTGAATATAAAAAAGACTTGATGGCTTTCATCGATCTAAGTTGTTCGAAGAGGAGTAACGGCGTCGGTTTAGGAGTATCAGTCCCGGGATTCTGCTATGTGGAGACTACCCCTTTGCCCAAAAACAATCTTATTAATTTTATTAGGCATTTTTGGCTCTGTGCACAGGGACTTTCCATATGGCTGAGTCTCGGGACTGAATTTCCTAGTGTTTTTGCTATCACAACGGACATTTAACACTGGTTTAAGTGTGCCTAAGCGGCTGTCACTTGAACCTAACCTAATTTTGATACCGATAGTGGCATCGGGCGTAGGAACGGCAGCACCCTAGATTAGCCGTATAACGCCACCCAAAAGTGATTATTATTCTCACAGAAACCTGACATCACATTTCATACGTCCACTCCAAGAACCTTTCAACCGCATTGTAAATACATAAACGTGTGTACCTTCATTCGCAAAAAATTTTCGTATCGCCCACTAAATTGTCGGCGATTATACTTTGCTTGATTGGATGAGCTAGCATTTATTAGCAATGACGACGATGACCGTGTTGTGGCAGTGGTGCTGCTTCCTTTCATCTTCATTCACATACAGCGTTCACTGCTGCTTCATTGAGCGCTGTCATGCTATACTTTATAGCACGCAAGTTAAGAGGTTGAACTTTTTTCGATAAAACTTTTTTTTTTAATTTTTTGGAAAAAGCACAGCTTTGTTGAATTAGTCGGATTCTGACCGATTGCAATTTGAGTTGGGTGAAAGATACGAACAACGGAAAGTTGGAAAACGAGAGAAAAAAAGTAAGAACGGAAATCATGACATTGTCCAATAATAAAGTCTTGTTTGCAGGACAATGACCAACAACGAAGGCTATTTGTTATTAAAGAGACTGCGAAACTCCTACGACACAAAAAAAACTTAACAACAGCTGAACTGCTTTGGAGTTCTAATGTGGGTTCAGTGTATGATTGAAGGTCGAAGAACTCGGGTCCACATCCTGGGAACAAGTAACACCTAAAATACTTTAGAAATCAATTTTTCCGAAACATAGTCGTCCACCGTCAACGGTCGGCAACCCTACAGTGTATTTCGGCCAAATCACTACCAAGAATTCCAAGAGAAGCTTGACTTTAATACCTAAACTCAAATGTTTATTCTTCTTCAATCTCTTTAGTTCCAGTCGCGATATTCCCATAAATCAGCGTGATCTACATCATTTTATATGTTTTAAAATGCCAAAAGCGTATACATAACTTTTGTGAAATTTATGGATTTTACAAACGAAAATTCAGACCACATTTATTTCGTAATTTATGTTTGTATGTAGCGTGAATATAATTTTAAGCTCCACTTGCGGATACTCCTTTATAGGTCATTTGCGCAATTCTTCTGGTTGGTTTAACGATTTATGAACTCATTAATTTTTATATAGATTCATGGATATAATATAAGAATAAAAACATATGCATGTACTTGCTAAAAGCAACAAATGTTTCGTTACATTTAAAATTGTAAATTATACATACCTCAATCACAACAAAAAGAGGCAGTGTCTACTTCCTTAACATATGGCGTTAATATATTAACATATATGTTAGTACTTTTTGTCTCATGAACCCGGGCTCAAACTCGCCACATCGATGATATAACTACTTATTATTATTATTATTATTATTTTTTTTTTTTTAGGTTAAACTGTAGCAACCCACAGTTATATATTAGTCAGCAAATAAAAGTTGAAGCATCTTTAGATTCCAAAGGTGCGATGACAGCGGTTGGAACAAAGAGCAAAATGATCATAGAGACTAAAATGGTAAATGAACTCATCATGCATTGGTAACAAGCTGTTAAAACAAATGACCGAACACTGAAAACAAAGAACTTTAAAACAAATAATGAAGTCTAAGTTCGGATAAACCGAACATTAAATACCCAGCGATTTCTACCCACTTTAAAAATTTATCAAAAAATCATAATAGAATGACCAAGGGTGTTCAGATACCGAGACATGTCAATTTATGTGATTTTCGAATTTTTCGATATCGATTCGATATCGTTATCATCCGATTTCATGCAAATATCTAAATTTTTACTCAAGTTATCGTGTAAACGGATAGACGTACGGACGGACAGACGAACGGACATGACTTAATCAACTCCTGTTTTTAACCTAAGGGCTTTCATATATGGAACTCTATATCTATCTCGATTATTTTGTGCCGTTACGTAGTACCGTTACGTGGACAAAACTATAATACCCTTCTACTAGTACTAGTACGTTGGGTATAAAAATATTTATAGCTTTAAAGTGAACTAAAAAAGCATACAAGAAGAGACTAACAAATGTTCGATTATTTGGACTAAAATAGAACAAAATATTTTTTTTGTAGAATTAATTAGCTACTAATTATGTCAATTAGCTACTAATTATGTCAAATTTTCAACTTATTTCGCCAAACTTTCGCCGATTGGGTCCACTAACTTCAGTCTTATTTTACCAGAAAATGTCATAAAAAAAATTTGTAAAGCTATACATTTTTTTTTTGGCATTAATTGGCAATTAATTATCTACTAATTATGTTAAATTTTCAACTTATTCCGCCAATTTTTCGCTGATGGTTTCGTCTTATTTTAGCGCAGAATTTCATTAAAAAAAATTTGTAGAGCTATAAATTTTTTCTTCTGGCAATTAGTTAGCAATTAATTATCATTAATTATCTACTAATTATGTCAAATTTTCAACTGATTCCGCGTAGTTCTCGAATCGACTAGAAAATGACTGTAGAACCAACGTTAGTTCAAGCACATTTGAACACCATTAGAGAAATACATTACATTTCGATCAGAAATCTGACTTTTTTCTCGATATCGAGAAGTAAGTTTCCTTTTTAAAATCAGGCCGATTCTAAACAATTCCACAATTTGCGGAATTTCTCACTCTCATATAATTTGTGAGCAAAGATGTACGAAATGGTGAAACGGTTTGCACCGATTCACTACTGAAAAATTGTTTAGAATAAAAAAAAAAAAAAAATGTTTGCGACAGTTTTTTTTCGCTAAAAGAACAACAACCACAGCCGAGTTTTTTAATCTCTCGAGACTCGATTTACTTCAGCTGGAAGTCAGGGGAAGTCCGGGTGTGTCGTCGTGCCGTACGATCGGGTATATTTTTTCAACACCTTAGCCCACTGAGGAGCAGAAATATAATCGAATAGTTTGTCAACCCAAGAATTTTTATACCCCCAGGTTGTGTTTTGAATTTAAGGTTTCCCAATTTTTTTTAAGTTTATCGAACTTTTGTTAGTTTCCAAGTATGAAATCATGAAAAATATATGTAAATGGGGTTTAATAAAACTGCTACAAAATATTGCCATTAAATTGAAGAATAGCCTGAAAAGTGGGACTTAAACAACTAGATATTCAAATAGGTAACCTGAAAATAAGCAATAAAGCAAGTTAACAGTTAAGGAAAATAAAAAAAAATCCAAATAGGTGAATACTCGACCTAACAGCTGAGAAATTAAAAAAAAAATCAAGGACTACGACCGAAACCGTAACCGTAACCGATTAAAACCGATTCATTTTTCAAAACCGAAAATTTTTCCATAAATAGCGGGAGTAATACTTATTTATTTATTACTATATTGGAGATAATCCATGATGGAAACCGAAACGAAACCGAAATGAATGTTGAAGAACGAAACCTGAAGCGAAACTGAAATAAATGTTGAAGAACGAAACCGGAACTTTATTTTAATTGGTTTCATGCCTTGACAAAAAAAAATTAATTAAAAGCGTAAAATAATATGCGTGCTCTTGCTCTCCTATTCCCAATTTCTTGTTCGCCATTTCTGTATTGACAAAAAAACGTCCAGCCCCCTACCCTGACTCAGCTTTATACGCAGTCTGCGGTCGCAGCTATGGCCACAGTCAATTTGAGTCAGTTTGTGCCAAAGCCATTCAACCTAACTGAAAGGTCAGTGTGCTCAACGCAGCCACAAACAAATGGGGTAAATAAAAAGAAGAAGCTCAGCAAAACTTGCTCGTTGTCTGCTGTCGCCGCTAAGTTTTGCTCCTGCTAACGTCGCGGCAAGTTAACGCTTCTGCGCCGTTGATATCTGCCGTATATATATTTTTGTGGATGTCGTATGTAAATATTTTTGTCGGGGATATGGTAAACATGTCGCACGCCAAAATGATTTCGATTTTGTTGATGGTTTTTCTATTTTTGTTTTTTGTTATATTTTGCTATGGCAATGATAAAATTGTTTGCATATCGAAATACCTATGCTTCGATTGAATAATGTTGTTTGATTGCGATATTAGAGGTATGATGCGAAATAGTTTATGGATTTCTTGAGAAAGGGATGAGTGTTAATAGGAGTATCGATAGAGGTATCTACTCGCACCCCTTTAGGGTAAGGCACCCCTCGATAGGCTTTCATATTCTGAGGTTCTGAAATAAGTCCAACCCATCGCGATTCCTCGTTATTCTTTCCGCCTTTGTCAACCAAGTCTCCTACGCAACAATGCTGGGCGCATATCAAATATGTAGGTTCTTATAAAAACTCGTGAAATTCTGTCCAAAACAAAAAATAGACTAGCGCAATCCGGAATTAACTGCGTTGAACGGAGTTAACTTGAAGATAATCCTCATAGTAAATTCCCAAAAATAATGAAGCGGATTTGAGTGGATTTCAGAGTATAGAAAAAGATGGCAATACTCTTTAGAAAAAACTCCTTCACACATTTGGCTAGCGACCAGTAGATGTCGCGCTAGTTTGCACATATGGTAGAATAACAACACCAACCAAATAAAATTTATATAAAAAAATAAAAATCAGCTGTTCACTTAATCCTCAATGTTGTGTGTGTCAGGGTAAAATTTGGGATCTGATAGAAGAGCATTTGTGCGGGCTTAAGTCCGTGTGTGTATCCGTAGCATTAGAAACAAAATCTCTAAATAAAAAAAAACAACACAAAAAATATATAAAAACCCAAAAGAAGTCAACGCACCGCAAAATATAGACAAGAGTTCATTCAATCATAAAGTAGGGTAAAGGTGTAATGGCCTCCGTTGACTCTGTTGGTGGTGACGATGGTGCGTAGCATTAGACAGCCATCTAAACAAAGATTTCGCAAGTAGGTGGGTGAGCAGGGACAATCAATGTACGCAACATTTGTGTGGGAAGCGTGTCAAAAGACGATAGCAAACAGTGTGAATAACTTGCCAAATAAATGAGGGATGATTGTACACATTTTGTTTTTGTGATTATAATCTTACCATACCATTACCATACCATTACCATACCATTACCATACCATTACCATACCATTACCATACCATTACCATACCATTACCATACCATTACCATACCATTACCATACCATTACCATACCATTACCATACCATTACCATACCATTACCATACCATTACCATACCATTACCATACCATTACCATACCATTACCATACCATTACCATACCATTACCATACCATTACCATACCATTACCATACCATTACCATACCATTACCATACCATTACCATACCATTACCGTACCATTACCATACCATTACCATACCATTACCATACCATTACCATACCATTACCATACCATTACCATACCATTACCATACCATTACCATACCATTACCATACCATTACCATACCATTACCATACCATTACCATACCATTACCATACCATTACCATACCATTACCATACCATTACCATACCATTACCATACCATTACCATACCATTACCATACCATTGCCATCACTGTTTCGGTTTGGCATCACAATTTTGTTTATATGATCGTTATAAGTATGTATGTATGTACTCTTTATCGTTTCCAGCACAGATTTGCGATAATTTTCTACGCATCACCGTTGACCGTAAATTGAAATCTGACACACAAGTATTGTTGTTGTTTTATTTTAATGTCCCCGATAATTAAAAGATTTTTATAGCCATTTTTCGATCAGTAGTGCACGCTGGAGGCGATCGGTATGGGATATCACCGGATGGCCGGTCGTTTGTGTTGCGTGCCAGGCCGAAGTTTAATTTTTGTTTTAGCGTTAATTTTTTTTTTTTTGTTTGTTTGTTTTATTTCACTTTTCTTGCAGCTCCTTACGTTCTGTGCTTATTCCAACTTGGCACGTTTACCTTTTATTTTTTCTCCTATTTCGTTTGTCTTGCTTCAGCCGATCTTCCACTGTCCAATGGATACGTTTTTGTGCGACATGTCCAAAGCAACATGCAACATTGTATAGGGCTACATGTGTTCATACGGTTATGTATACATTACACTTGCCGGCCATGCCTTTTAGTCCGCGCCTCGTCCATTGAATCGTGGATGCACCTTCCCAACATTTCCGTCTGCGCCGTTCGCCATCATTTCCAAATGTTTGCACATTGTCAGTGGGTTTGGGTATATTCACCAGTCAGCAGCACCACTCTCTCTACTGACACACTGCGACGTTTGCTGCATCATGATGCACGTACGCTTGTCTTTTCGTCCGTCCGTCCATTCGTACGTACGTTCATCTGTTTGTCCATACAGTGTGGAGCTTCTGCCATCACCCCACTCAGCGCTGCTTTAGACTATACCCTTCGGGTTGTTATTGGTTTTATTGTTTTACTCATATTTTTGTTGTTGTTGTTGTTATTGTTGTTGTTGTTTATCGGATCATTGTACTTGAGTTCATTATTCAGTTTGTTTTCATTTTTCAAGTTTCCTTAAACTTTTTTGTGTTTTATTGTGTTTCCCCTTTGTTATTATTATTTTAGCCGAGTTCGAAATTGAAGAAAAAATAAATAAAAAAATATTAAGGAAAAAGCAATATCTGCCTGACTGCAAGCGAACATTTAATTTCTTACTGTGTATGCTTTCCTCGCTTATTGTTTTTTTTTATTAGAATTTTGCATGCTTTGTGATCGTTGATTTTTTTTTTTCCTACCCATCATTTTTTATCTTGTATGTAAATCCCGAGAGCCAATATTTTCGGGATTTTGTGTATTTGTTATTTTATAGTTGTTAATGGCATGGTAATGGTATGGTAATGGTATGGTAATGGTATGGTATGGTAATGGTATGGTAATGGTATGGTAATGGTATGGTAATGATATGGTAATGGTATGGTAATGGTATGGTAATGGTATGGTAATGGTATGGTAATGGTATGGTAATGGTATGGTAATGGTATGGTAATGGTATGGTAATGGTATGGTAATGGTATGGTAATGGTATGGTAATGG
>CAXKVI010000004.1:106936764-107310263 GCA_964058755.1 Campiglossa producta | reverse complement strand
GTATGGTAATGGTATGGTAATGGTATGGTAATGGTATGGTAATGGTATGGTAATGGTATGGTAATGGTATGGTAATGGTATGGTAATGGTATGGTAATGGTATGGTAATGGTATGGTAATGGTATGGTAATGGTATGGTAATGGTATGGTAATGGTATGGTAATGGTAATGGTATGGTAATGGTATGGTAATGGTATGGTAATGGTATGGTAATGGTATGGTAATGGTATGGTAATGGTATGGTAATGGTATGGTAATGGTATGGTAATGGTATGGTAATGGTATGGTAATGGTATGGTAATGGTATGGTAATGGTATGGTAATGGTATGGTAATGGTATGGTAATGGTATGGTAATGGTATGGTAATGGTATGGTAATGGTATGGTAATGGTATGGTAATGGTATGGTAATGGTATGGTAATGGTATGGTAATGGTATGGTAATGGTATGGTAATGGTATGGTAATGGTATGGTAATGGTATGGTAATGGTATGGTAATGGTATGGTAATGGTATGGTAATGGTATGGTAATGGTATGGTAATGGTATGGTAATGGTATGGTAATGGTATGGTAATGGTATGGTAATGGTATGGTAATGGTATGGTAATGGTATGGTAATGGTATGGTAATGGTATGGTAATGGTATGGTAATGGTATGGTAATGGTATGGTAATGGTATGGTAATGGTATGGTAATGGTATGGTAATGGTATGGTAATGGTATGGTAATGGTATGGTAATGGTATGGTAATGGTATGGTAATGGTATGGTAATGGTATGGTAATGGTATGGTAATGGTATGGTAATGGTATGGTAATGGTATGGTAATGGTATGGTAATGGTATGGTAATGGTATGGTAATGGTATGGTAATGGTATGGTAATGGTATGGTAATGGTATGGTAATGGTATGGTAATGGTATGGTAATGGTATGGTAATGGTATGGTAATGGTATGGTAATGGTATTGATAGTTAGGCAATCTTGAAAAATGGTACCCTTTGTTCAATAAGTGCACACTTTAGGAAATTGGAGTGAATGCATTTTTATTGAATAAATAGCAGTATTTTAAATCTACCACTTTTTGCTTAAATCTACCACTTTTTTTGAAATTTCTACCACCAAATAAAATATTCAAGTTCGAACACTGGTCCGAACGTGATACATCGGGTTGAAAGTTTTACTGTAGTTAGGGATGTGACATGCAACTAAATGACTTGGCTACGTTTATAAAACCTTTCACCTTCCACTACCAATATCACACTTTCCCACCTGTTATGTTGCACTGTTAGCTCGAAAATTTTTTTGGTGAACAGTTAAAAAGGTGAATCGATCAGAAAGTGAAAAAATCGTCCCAGCGGGAGTTGCTAATATGTGCTACTATTGGAGATAACAAGATAATAGCCGTCTAACTTTTCTTACGCTTTGGAGACTTTCTCGAGTTACAACTAGAGCATTTCGACTGATGAGTGTGAATAACGCTTCTATTTCAAATTTAATTCAAAAACGCACTATCTCAGATTAAGTTTCAACAGTAAATTTCTCAACAAAAGTTTAATTAACTTTCAGCTTAGTTCGGACGTTTTTGAATCGAGTTTTTAAGTAAGGCGTTAGTTATGAAAAAAATTTAGATTTTAGAAAAAAAAAAAAAATTGAAATGGTATTATTATTTTTCACTCAGCCATCGATTCAGGAAATGCCTTCTGAAACAATATTCAGAACGTCTGACAAGTGCGTTCTAATCCCAAATTGTTTTTAGTCCCGAAAGTGCACAATCCCGAAATCATCATCATCGATTTGAGCAGCTCTAGCTAGTAAGTGTACTCTTTATTTTACGACCACTGCCTTCGTCTCACTGCTTCAACTTCACCTGCATCGCGTTTATGCCTTTCGCCTACAATTACAAACAATTATTATTGTTGTAATTTGTTTAATGTGACCATTTTAGTTTAGTGAGTGAGGTGCTTTGTGTTGATGTGGCCGAACGACCCATTCCTCTAGACATATTGCTTTATGTCTTCTGGTTCCTTGTGCTTGTTGCGGTTAGTCGTTCGATTTATCGACTTACTTTGGTCTGTTTGGGTCATTGAAATGGCAAGGAGCTATGAGCTGAGATCGATTGAAAGTAGAAATTGCTTAGTTGTTGTATGCTTCCAACTGAATAATTGCCTGACCAATGCATTTCCTTTTAGTCATTTATTGTGGTTAGCTCCTGTTGTGTGCTGCTGCACGTTCATTTAATTTGATTTTATCTTATTTGAATTTAACTTGCTTCTGCTTCTTACACAACAACAGCTGTTTATTTATTTATTGCATTGCAATTTGAAACGTATGACCAACAAATGCCCATAAACTGTCATGACGATGGATAGTGTGCTTCGACGAATTGGTCTTCGCCGCATTTGCATTGTTTTTGCTTGACAAACATACAAAAACTGTCGATGGATGTGGAGTTGAATTTATTGCTGACTGAGCGTTTCACGAGCCTTAGCAGCACGTTTCAGACATATCCGTAGAAATGCAATAAAATGAACAAACAATAATAATGCAATGGGATACGAAACACGTGCATTGACATTGAAACAAAAAGATTTTGGTCGATATACAAACGAAGAAATAAATAGATTGCTGTTAGGTGGCAACCCTGTAAACCTTCTTTGAATTTGATCCGAATCGCTTCAGAAGTTCCCGAAATATTGGTGGACATACGAAGGAATAAATAAAATGGGGTTGGGTGGCAAGCCTAAGTGGCAACCCTGCCTGAAAATATATTAATTGGAATGCGGCCGAAAATACCTTTCATTTGATACCCATATTGGCATATCTCGCTTAATATTTATTTAAAAAAAAATGAGATAGGTGGCAACCCTGTACACCGCTCGTAGTGACAACACCCAAGTGAAAAGTCTTAGAATGCAGCATACTATCTATATGCCAAATTGGATCCAAATCGCTGCAGCAGTTCCCGAGATATTGATGTATAAAATATTCAAGTCCGTTGCCACTATTCGTTGCCTCAAGTTCGAACACTGTTGCCACTATTTTTTTCATTCAAATTTCACTCTCCGTAAAAAGCGAGTTTGGCGCCTAAAAGTATGCAATTATTATCCGTATAACTAAAATAAATTGACATGCACTTTTTGTGATGCCAGACCGATTCGGTTTTGGATTCTACGACGAAACGTCAAGAAACGAATCGTTCGGGTGAGTTAACGTTTCTCAATAGAGCAAGAGGCAGTATGAGTCTTAAGAATGGTATGGTATTGTCATCGATCGCTGTCGAAAGAGGACCCGCATCTTTCCTTACAAATTTTACTGTGAGTACAAGATTTGAAAGTGATATCTTCAGTATGGTGACACAACCCTCTCTATCACAGTGTGCCTACTTTAAATATAAATAGTAGAGTTAATAACTTTTATTTGATAAAAAATTTTTTAAGCGATATTTAAACAGACATCTAATTAAACCCAATGCAATTATTAATCCTTAAAATTGTTCATCATTATTAAACAGGTTTGCATAAAATACGCAATAGCAAATAATCACAAGCTAATCGTATAATGATATGATAAAGTTTTTTCACCCATCCACACCCATTTAATTTTATATGCAGCTCATGTCAATATCAGAGCTTTTCTACTTTAGCATTATATTGTTATATCAATAATTATAACATTATAATGTATTGGAATGAATTGAATTGAAAACCGGTGAGGAAGCATATGGACGTATGAAACCAAATATTATATACCTAGTTGCCTTACAATAATAGATTTCAGTAGAGACAGTTTGGTATTTAAAGCTGTAAATGGTCAATCTACCGGTCTACCGTAAGTCTATACCTCACATCGGCCATTGACCTAGAGGTTACACAGAGGGTGAAGCAAATGCATAGCAATTTAGTTGACGGGCACTAAAGTCAATGGATTTAATTTCATTGACGTTAATTCCGCCCCTGAAAAACGATTAATGTATTGATATTTTCTAAATTCGTTGTCTCATACAAAATATCGCATCACCCGGTGCGCCGGTGCGATGTGACATTATGGTCACTATGTGATGTGAAGCCTGCTATTTTTTATGGACTCAGATGGTGGTCAGGATTGATTTGTAGGTCAATTCTGTGTTCAAATGCATCCCCGGTACGCCCGATTTGTAGGGACATCCTGGACAGCAAGTTATGTGACATTCTAGTCACAAGGTGATGTGATATCCTAATTTGCAGGCAAATAAAGGCACATCATGCTCACCAGGTGATGTACGCCTCCTATTTATGAAGTACGTCTGATGTTTAGGATTAATTTTTGGGTGAATTCATGAACAAAATGAAAATATCGCATCACCCGAATTTGTAGGCATTTGACGGGACATCATGCTCACCAGTTGACGTGGCATTTTCAGCCCACTCTAATATACACCCATGGAGAAAAAGGAGACCTATATTCACATAAGCAATAAAAAGTCATATAATAATTATACAATTTAATTCGTTTCAATTTACTTCAATTAAAAGATTAAGTTTCACTTAACGTTATAACGAAATCAAATTTAATGAACACATGTAGTGATAGTTAGTAGAAGCGATAAATAAATGATACACATTCGAATATAAACAGTGAGATACAGTCCATCTGTTGCATGCACAATTGACAATGGCCCCTAAAATTATGTAAAGAAAACTTAGCAAACAAGCAGAGACCGAAAATAGTGAACATTTTTTTGTTTTTTCAATGAAACAAATAGAGAGCTAACGAATATCGATATATTCTTGGTCGACAAGAACATTATAAAATCAAATAAAAATATTATAACTTGATAGTTACTTCCACGTATAAGCGTAAAATGCTGGAAATAGATTAACAGCATTGAGAATTACTACTTTGGTTGTTATTGCACCATATATTTACCTACCTCGGCGACATCTAGCTGTCGAAAGTCGGATTTTACAAACCAGCGCGACGCCTATCTATCAGCTACCCTTAATTTCCTAGTGTTTCTTGCTGTTGTTGTCTATTTATCTACAGAGTGTTGCCAGTGGAAATTTTTTTAAAATGCTCAAATCTCTTAATTTTTGGCAGTTTATAATGATGATTATGCTCAAGTTAACTCCCAAAAGCGGAGTTAATTCGGAATTTGCGCTAATGCATCAGCCGTATAATTCTTACAAGTAGTCGAGGTACTTCCGTACTTTCGACATAACCCAACAAACATTTACGCTTGAGTTATGTTAGATCTCATCTTGAGAAGTGAGGGGCTTCTCTAACCTCAAGTGTTGTTTTGCAACACCGAAACAACTTGGGCACTTTTTGGAATAAAAAAAAAACGCTATTTCTCAAGTTGAGAAAGGAATAGTTCTCAACTTGTACTCAAATGCGATTCTCTAATTGAACTCAAAGGTTTGAACGCGACTCTGCAAATAAATACCGAAAAATTACATAAATTTTAGTCTAATCTAATCTAATCTTGGCTTGCGTCATTTATTTACGCTTAACCGCCTAGGCGATTTTGGCCGTTTCGTATCAGAGCACGCCAGTCATTCCTTTTTAGTGATAACCGACGCCAATTGGAAACCCCAAGGGAGTCCAAGTCATCCTCCACTTGTTGTTTCCATCTCAGTCGAGGCCTCCCCCTTCCTCTGCTGCTGACTTCGGGTGTCGATAGGAAAACCTGCTGTGGTAGAGTTTCTTTGTCCATTCGCATAACATGACCCAGCCAGCGGAGCCTTTGGGCTTTAATTCGCTGAACTATAATGGACCATAAATGTTCCGGAGAACTTTTTTCTCAAATACTCCAAGGGCCATCTCATCTTCTCTTGACACTGTCCATGATTCCGAGCCGTACATCAGGACTGGTATGATGAGAGACTTATAGAGTGTGATCTTTGTTCTTGTAACACTTGTTGGCAAGAGTGATTCTCCGTTGGATTTCTAGACTGATATTATTTTCGGTGTTAATGCTGGTTCCCGAATAGACGAAGTCCCTCACCGTTTCAAACTTGTAGCTATCAACGGTGACTTGGCTGCCAAGGCGCAGGTGCGCCGATTCTTTCTTTGATGACAGCAGATACTTCGTCTTGTCCTCGTTGACCGCAAGACCCACCTTTTTCGGTTCCTTATCCAGTCCAGAGAAGGCAGCGCTTACGGCGCGGTTGTTACGGCCAATGATATCAATATCATCGGCATACGCCAGCAATTGCACGCTCTTGTAAAAGATTGTACCATTGCGGTTTAGCTCTGCTGCTCGAATTATCTTCTTCAGCATCAGGTTGAAGAAATCGCACGAAAGGGAGTCGCCCTGTCTGAAGCCTCTTCTGGTTTCAAATGGCTCAGAAAGGTCCTTCCCGATTCCGACGGAGCTGTTGGTATTGCTCAACGTCATTTGGCAAAGCCGTATAAGCTTTGTAGTGAAGTCAAATTCAGACATGGCGGCATACAGGCAACTCCTTTTTGCGCTGTCAAAAGCGGCTTTAAAATCGACAAAGAGGTCGTGTGTGTCGATTCTTTTATCATGGGTCTTCCCCAGGATTTGGCGTATCGTGAAAATCTGGGCGATGGTAGGCTTACCACGTCGAAAGCCGAACTGATAAGGTCCAATCAGTTTGTCTACGATGGGCTTCAGTCTTTCACACAATACGCTAGATTGGGCAGAGCACACTTAAATTCCAATTCGGAGGCATGCACTTGGCTGACCTGTTCCGTGTTTGAACAGCTCAGCGGGTAGTCCGTCTTTTCCAGGCGCTTTGTTTTTGAGCCGGGACATAGCTATCCTCACTTCATCATAGTCAGGTGGTGGGACGACTTTTCCAGAGTCAAGGATTGGGGATCGGGTACGACGTCTCCCTCGCAATTTAACAGTGACGAGAAGTGTTCCCTCCATAATTTAAATACACTCTGAACGTTGGTTAGCAGGAAGTTTATTGTTAAAAATCCTAAAAATAAATGATTACTAGGAAAAGGTTATTAAGATACATGACTGATAACTCACATAAAAACAAATACTTAAGAGGACAACTTCATAATACTTGACAACATTCAAGACTCATGCTTAGATATACTTAGTAAATAAAAACTTTTTTATTATCTACATATCTTCCGGTCGCAAAGATAATGCGAGCAGCAGAGCTAAACCACGCGGAGGCTTCATGTGAATTGGTACGGTTGATTTATTACGCTATGCCACAAAGGGAACGCCTCAGGGTGGTGTTTTCTCCACGCCGCTATAGAACCTCACTGTCAACTCGTTGCTACGAGACACAAGCTGAGGGGCGGAAAGATAGTGGCATATGCAGACGATTTAGTCATTGCATTCAGGGGCGAATTCCCACAAACTCTGTGTGACCTGATACAAGTAGCACTGCGAGAAGTTTCGTCATGGTCCTCTTGTTGCGGACTTAGTATCAACCCGGGAAAAGTTAAACTTGTTCTTTACGCCAACCGGTGCAAAGTACCACCGCTGGACCTACCAGAACTTAATGGCGTGAGCCTGAACTTTGCTAATAAAGCCAAATTCTTGAGCACAGTTCTGGACAGGCAGTTAAACTGGAAGGAGAATATTCTTCAGCGCCAGAGGAAAGCGTGTGTTGCACTTTACAAGTGCAAAGAGCCAGGGTCAAACAGTGGGGTCTCAGTACCAAAATATGCAGATGGATCTACACTGCAATTATCCGACCTACAACAACGCCCAACGAAGCTCTTCAGGCCATTCTAGGCATTTTGCCAATCGATCTGGGCAGCAGCGGCAGCGGCTCTGCGTCTAAGGGAAACGTCTGGCTGAGGCGCAAGCACAACTGAACACTCCAGTATTCTGGGATCTTACAGTTTTCTCCCTCTGAGCACAGATCGGTGTGCGACCACAACAGTCGCAGATAGCTGCTTCAAAACAAACATTCCCAGCAGGGAGGAATGGGAGAGGACGGATCGATGTACCGCTACTAATGGCGGCATTTCTGTTTACACTGACGGTTCGAAGTTAGACGACAGAATTGGAGGAAGGGTTTATTCAAGGGATCTGGAACTTGAGCTCTCCTTCAGAGTACCTGATCATTGCAGCATGGTCCAGGCTGAAGTTTCAGCATTCTTGGATGCCGCGGCCTGGATAAGCAAACGCGCTATCGGCGAGGATATCGTTATTTTCAGCGACAGCCAAGCGGCCATCAAAGCTCTTTGCTTTTATTCGTTCAAGTCTGAACTGACGCTCAGTTGTCGTCGATTTCTGCAAGAGATGGCCCAACAGAACCACGTGAACCTCACATGGGTCCCGGGACATAGGGACATTGAGGGAAACTGTAAGGCAGGCGAACTTGCCAGACAGGGTACGACCAAGCAGGTTCTTCGGGATAAAGAGCGCTTAGCAGGTATGCCGTTTGCCACATGCAAGCTAATGCTGAAGGAGTGCACACTCCTTCAAGCCAACGAAAGATGGCAACAATCCCCAGGGTGGCGGATATCCAAACAAACCTGGCCAAAATGGGATCATAAAATATCGAAGGAGAGAAATCTCCATATTAATAGGTGTTTTAACGGGGCACTGCCGGATTGGTAGGCACGCAGAAAGGCTAGGTGTGCCCTACCGACGATGCTGCAGGAGTTGCAAAGACGATGAGGAAGAGGAAACGGTAGAGCACCTCATATGCAACTGCCCGGCTTTAAGCGCCGCGAGAACGCGCTTTTTGGGAGTTCCCTTCCTGGTTAATCTAAGCCAGATCGCGGAGCTGGACATAAAGGACTTGATGGCCTTCATATAAAGTCATCTAAGTGGTTCGAGGAGGAGTAACGGTGTCGGTTTAGGAGTGTCGGTCCTGGGATTCTGCTATGTAGAGAATCCCAAAAGCTAAGGGATTCTCCATATGGCCGGGTCCCGGGCTGACTTATCTAATATTGGTGGTATTACAACGAGCCTTTCAAAACTGGCCTAGGTGTGCCTCTGCGGCAGCCACTTAAACCTAACCTTCATGCGAATTATTTTAGGTCTCTGCTGTACAAAAAAAAAATGTGCAAAATAATTTATAAATTGCCGCACTACTGTAAACATTAGAAAATAATAAAAATGAAAGAAATAGTTTCTTGTTAAGCAAACATTATCTAACAATGAAAAGCAACAACTTTCACTAGTTTGTATGAGTATACGACTACAATTTGCTGTCGATCGGTTTGGCTGACGTATAAACAAAACAATACGAAAGCTTATAGTACATGTGTACTATTTAGTATTTATGAGCATTAATTTAAAGCATGGAAAACGGGAATACAGTGACTAGAAAATATAGACGTACTTTTTAGCTAATAAACAAAAACTTCCAATATTTTTTTTTACGTTTTTTTTTGCCTTTCATGCCAAATTGGCAGATAGTTAAAATCGATCCCTATCGCTTATTATAAATTTTACTCCGGTGATTCCTTTTATCATAAACACGGTGAGCTTAAACAAGTTATTATCAAGGAGATATTCTGAGCAAAAACTGAGTAGGTCGCCTCCACGTTGGTTCATCCTGGGTAACGCTAAATAACCTACATGACCTACACGGCTAGTTTCTACGTATTGCCGGTTCTACATGCGGGGTGACCCTGTCTGACATTTGGGCAGGGCTACATCCCGTTACAACAACAAAAGGGTTGCCACCTATCTCAATCTTTTTTTTAATTTTGTAGCAAAATATGCCAAAATGGGTATCAAATGAAAGGTATTTACAGCGTCAACTAAAATATTTTCAAGTAGGGTTGCCACCTTATCGCAGTACACTTGTATATCCGGACTATTTCGGGAACCGCTTGCCCGATTTGGATGAAATTTGGCATATAGATTGTATGATTGATTCTAAGAGTATCCACTTGTGGGTTGCCACTTGGGGGTATACAGGGTTGCCACCTATCTCAATTTTTTTTTTAAATTATGGTGTTAGATATGCCAATATGGGTATCAAATGAAAGGTATTTTCGCCGACTTACCAACTAAAATATTTTCAAGTAGGGTAGCCGCCCAGGGTTACCATTTTATCGTATTGTACTTGGATTGTATATTTTTGGAATCATATTTAAATTATTTTAGGATCATTTTGAGATCATTTAGGGTCACTTTGGAATTATTTTGGGGCTAATTTGAGATCATTTTGGGTTCAATTTTGTAGTAATTCGGGACAATTTTGGGGTAATTTTCGGATGATTTTGGAGTCAATTTGAGATCATTTTTGGACCATTTTGGGACCATTTTTGGGTCCTTTTGGGAACATTTGAGTGTCTTTTTGGGTCATTTTGGGAACATTTGATGGTCTTTTTGTTGTCGTTTTGGGATTATTTTAGTATTATTTTGGGAACATTTTTGGATAATTTTGGGATCATTTTAGGGTACATTTAAGGGTGTCTTTGGGATCATTTTAGGATCATTTTGGGGTCATTTTGGGATCATTTTCGTATCATTTTGGGAACATTTAAGGGTCTTTTTGGGATCATTTTGGGATTATTTTTGGGTCATTTTGGGGTCATTTTGGTTAAGTAAAGTTAGCGCTAAATTTGATAGCACCAAGCAAGATCGGTCACCCAGGTACTTTTTTTATTAAGTACTCAAGAAATTCGACTTAAAAATTTACACAAAAATTTATCCATATTTGATGAAGTTTAAAACAACCAACTCACTAAGGGTACTCATGTAATCGTGTATACAGCGCGTAAAGCTCGTAAAGGTATAAGTTTACGAGATGCCCAAATGAACTGTCAAAATTTGTATGGCGCGAAGTTTACACAAACTTTGTAAACTTATCCACTGATTTCGGTGCGTAAATGCTCGCAAACTCAATGCTGTAAAAAAATGCAACCTTGCAAACACAACAGCTCAGAACTGTTCGTTGAAAAAGATGTAAGCAAACAGTTTTGGCCGATAACTGTTCTTAAGTGTATGGTGATATGAATCAACGAACGCTTCATAGCCAAACTTATTACTAATTTTGCGTTAAGCGAACGCAACTAAACACTGCTGACTGACATGTTTACGAGGCTATTTACAGGTGCGTTCATATAACAGGGTGCGTAAACGTATAAAATTACATATTTCGTAAACTTCTACGATTACATGAATGCCACTATAATTTTTCTGTAAATGGTCGCAGGCTTATCTAGTTATTACTATAGTAAAACTATAGTTTGAATTGATAACTTGGTAGATTTTTTAGACGACAGATAAGCAAGCGATAGTCGCGGAAGTTGCAGAGCGTGGCGGATACGTAGTACTTTTATTGTTGTTCGAAACAGAATTAGAACTCGACTATCATGGTAGTAGATTTACTACGCTTCGACTCATAGTGTACGAAGATTTTTTGTATGAAAAAATTACTTAATTGTGGTATTCTCGTAGGAAGATTGTTCGAATGTTCTGTAGTCTAATGAATTGAATTTCGAGCTGCATAGGTTTATTTTAAATTGTCTTTAAACAGTTAGAAAGTTAAAATCAACCCCTTCCGGAAGCCATACTAATTTTTTGTTACAATATGCCTTTTGAAAATCTACTACGTTTTTGTTCGTCGTAAATTCGAACACTGGTGGTATTTTTTGGCAATCTAAGGTAGATTGATAAATATATCCTCAACTTCCTCAATTATGTTAGTTATAAAAGAACGCTACAGGAAAACGGATCGCTTGTTTAAAATCTAGTTGATTGCTTCTAATGACATTTTAGTTAACAATTTTTCGAAGTTTTTTTATGTGTTTCTTTTTTTGTATTGGAGTATTATAATTAACTAAAAAATTTAAAAAAAAATTATTAAACATATACATAAATTTGTTGTGACGTCAAGTTTCAAAAAGCTTAGTGAGTGTTAAATTTTTTTTTTTTTTTTTTTTTTTATTAAAACAAAATATTAGGCTATTGAAAAAAGTGTTTAAGTGGAAACAATTGCACCTAAAAGAATGAATTAATGAAAACGCAAACTGATTCACGAAAATTCACGTTTTAAATAAATTTTAAGATGAGGGTTTTTAATATTTTTAACTTTTTTTTTAATTTTTTTTTTTTTACTTTTTTTATTTTGTTTTATATTATTTAGTTGAAACTTTTTTAAACATAAAATTGCAAACAACAATAATTTAAAAAAATTATTTAATAAAAAATATTCAAATTTTCTTGTACTTTTTTTGTTTCTATCTAAAAAATTTTTTTACATAAATTTTATTTTTTTCTTTACGAATTTTTTTAAATTTAATTGTAATGATCGAAAAAACACATCGATTTTCTTGTTATTTGTCTGTTATCTGTAATTTTTATTCTTTTCTTAATTTTTTATTTTGGCTTTATATTTTTTGTTGTTTTTTAATTTTTGATTTTTTCTTTTCATAAATTTTTAATAAATTTTTGAATTTTTGAATTTTTTTTTAATTTAGTTTGGAATTTTTATAAATTATTAATTTATTTATTTCTTTTGTAAATTTTTTTAATCTATTTTTTAATTTAGTTTTCCCTTATTTTTGATTTTCGTAAAATTTTTTTTTTGTGAATTTTTATTTTTTTGGTTTTTCCATTTTGTTAATTTTTTTATTTTTTTTCTGTTTTTTTTATATTTTTTTTAATTTTCTTAATTTTTTTATTTATTTACTTTTAAATTTTTTTTCATTTAATTACTTTTAAATATTTTTTATTTATTAATTTTTTTAATGCTTTTCTTTATTTTTTTTCCTTTCTTCTTAATCTTTGATTTTTAATTATTTTTTAATTTTTTTATACTCTTTTTTCAGTTTCGTTTTCTTTTCTTCATATTATTTTTTTTTCATTATTTTTAATTTTTCATTATTTTTGGTTAAATTTTTAACCCCTTTTTTATTTATTTTTTTCTTTCTATTTTTTTTTTTGATTAATTTTTTTAATTAATTTTTTTTTTAATTTAATATTTTTTTAATTTTTTTTTTTAAATAAATTTTTTTGAACCTCGTCACATAAATTGAAAATTAGTGAAAATTCTTAAATGCAAACACTTCTTCGGCATAATATCATTTGTCGTAGACCTTTTTGATTAAAATATCTCTGAATTTAGTTAAAGATGTCACGAAGAATTTGTTGCGATCTCCCGCAATGCATCCGAAATCAGACGGTCAGACGAAATCGGACGTTCCTCAAACAAGCTCTGAGATAGAGCATGTTTAAGGAAAAATTCGTGATGAGGTGTTCCCCTTCAGCCGCATACAAAGTAGTCGAGACAATTTTTAATGATAATAAAACAGTAGAGATATGGGGGTTTGCCGTGAAAATTAGTGTATTTTCGGCTATCTTGAATTTGGCTTACATCTCTTATTACCACATTCAAAAAGTTCTTAGCTTAACAAAATTTTTACGCACTGTTTTCTTATTTTTACAGCTATGACACCGCCAACTTCCGGTCACTTGTTGCTTTTGATCAGCCTTTGCTGCTCAATGGTGCAACCGATGCATGCGCTCAGAATACTTGGCATATTTCCTCATCCCGCAATTAGTCATTTTCAGTTTTTTCGTCCAATTATGCGTGGTTTGGCCGAGAAGGGTCATGATGTGACGGTTCTTAGTTATTTTCCGGATAGAAACCCACCTTCAAACTATACAGATATACAATTGACGAGTGCACCCATTTTATCGAATAGTGTCAATCTGAAGGTAAGTAAAAATGTTACAAGTGTTACATTTTCTGGCTGGGAAGACTTTTAGAGGTGGTCCCTTGCTAGCCAGAGGTCCAAATCTCAACTCTACCAAATTGTGGAATAATATTTTTTTTCGTTTTACGGGGTTTTTCATTAATTTCCTTTACTTTCGTTTTACAGAACTTTGAAACAAAACCTATTTCCCAGTCTTTGTCTTCATTTTTTCGGTTGCACGAATCTGGAAAGATGACCTGTAATTCTACGTTGCATTCCGATGGCTTGGCACAGGTGTTAGCACAAAAAGAACGCTTTGATGTAGTTTTGATGGAACAATTCAACACCGATTGTATGACGGCTGTAGCACATCAGCTTAAGGCTCCATTCATCGCATTGAGTAGGTGAGGCACAAGAAATTAATTTCCTTTTTTTTTGTGACAGGTATGAGGAGTTCCATGTCAAATCGTCCTATTTTGGAATCTACTGTAATTAGAAAAAAATCTTTGAAATTTTCAAAAAAAGATGCTGGAGGAATAAAAAAAAATAATATATATATATAGTTTTGCTTAATTTTTTTCCTTAATTCGGTTTAATTTTTTTACTTTATTTTATTATTATTTTTTATTTTTTTTTTGTTTATTTTTTTATTTTTTGTTTATTTTTTTATGTTTTTTGTTTATTTTTTTCTACATATTTTTTTTTTTTCCTTAATTAGGTTTAATTTATCTTATTATAATTTTTTTTTATTTTTTTTGTTTATTTTTTTTTTGTTTATTTTTAATTTTTTTTTCTATATATTTTTTTTATTTTATTATTTTTATTTTATTTTATTATTTTTTTATAATTTTTTTTTAATTTTATTATCTTTTTTATTTTTTTTTACTTTATTATCTTTTTTATCTAATTATTTTTTATTTAATTTTTGTAGTTCAATTTAATTAATTCTTATTTTTTCTTATTTTATTAAAATTAATTTTTTTAACTATATTTTTTAGTTAAATTTGTCTTTCACTTTGTTATTAATTTAATTTTATTTTTCTTAATTTAATTTGGTTAATTTCTTTTTTAAATTTTTCTTTTATATTATTATATTTTTATTTTATTTTTTAGATTTTTATTTTGTTTCTTTTTTATTTTTTTGTTGTATATTTTTTTATATTTTTTATTTTTTTTTTTATATTTTCATTTAATTTTTTTTATATCTTTATTTTATTTTTTATATTTTTATTCTATTTTTCTATAAATTTGTTTTATTATTTTTATTTTTTTATATTTTTAAATTATTTTGCGGTTTCGTCATTCTTGATTGGTTCTTGGTTCGATGACCAGTAAAAAGGTGATGAACAATTTCTAAACACAATACGAAGCTATTTGAAAAATGCCCTTAAGCAAGGCCGAAATTCAACTTCTTCGCTATTAAAAATAGAATAATTTAGAAAAATTACTCAAATTTCCACATATTTACAAATCTATAACCCTAAAAATATTTTTATTTTTTTTTTTTTATTTTTGTTTTATAATTTTTTTTTATTTTTTTTTTTCTTTTTATTTTTTTTAATTTTATTTTTTTTTATTTTATTTTTTTTATTTTATTTTGTGTATAATTATTTTTTTATATTTTTCTTACATAATTTTTTTATATTATTATTTTATTTTCTATATACATACATATTTCTATTTTATTTTGATTTTTTTTTGTTTATTTTATTTTTTTTTATTTTTATATATTTTTTTTTATTTGTATTTTTTTCATATTTTCACTTAACTTTAATTTTATATTTTTTTAATATTTTAATTTTACAACTTTTTTTCTTTTCAAAATTTTAATTTTACTTTTTATTATATTGTTTTTGATTTTTTTTATATTTGTTTTTATTTGGTTTTCTTTTTTAACTTGTTTATATTTCTATTATTTAAATTGTATGCCACTTTCTTTATATATTTTTTTTTTCTTTTTTTTAACTTTTTTTACGTTTTTAATAAATTTTTTATTTTTTTATGTAACCTATTTTTTTATTTAACTTTTTTCATACCTTTTTTTCATACATTTTTTTTTATTTTTTTTTTTTATTTATTTTTATTTTTTTTATTTTTTTATTTATTTATTTTTTATTTTTATTTTTTTTTTTTTTCATTTTGTTGAACTTTGTTTGATTTGATTTGATTTTATTTTATTTTATTTCATTTTATTTCTTCCTTCATTGTATTATATCTTATTTGCTAATTTCAAAATTAAAAATATAATTCAAATCCTCTTTTTTCACTTATTTACAGCTGCGCTATGATGGCTTGGCATTACGATCGTATGGGCATGCCATTTATTGTCTCGTCAATGCCTAATATCTTTACGGGACTATCAGAGTCTATGACCTTCGGCGAACGTGTTAGGAACTGGTTCACTCACCACATTAAAAATCGTCTCTACAAGTAAGTAGTAGTTGTAGTTCAGAATTCAAAAACATATTTCAAATTCAATTTACAACTCTCCCTCGCAATTCCAGCATTTACAACATACCCGCTGCCGATGCTTTGGTTCGAGAAAGGTTCGGTCATGACATGCCTTCTGTGGGTGAATTGGCTAAAAAGACATCTGCTCTCTTCGTAAATCAACATTTTTCATTGAGTGGTGTGAAACCGTTGCCACCATCCGTTATTGAGCTAGGTGGCATCCATATACAAAAAGCCAAACCATTGGATGCTGAACTGCAAAGCTTCCTCGATAATGCTGATCATGGTGTTGTCTATATTAGTTGGGGTTCTATGATAAGTGCGAATAGTTTACCGTCGAGTAAGCGTGAGGCAATTTTACGCGCAATCGGTCGTCTGAAACAGCGCGTTCTTTGGAAATGGGAAAATATGACTTTGGAACACAAACCACATAATTTACTTGTAAGCAAATGGTTACCTCAACGTGAAATACTTTGTCATCCCAATGTGAAGGTGTTTATGTCTCATGGCGGTTTGATGGGCTCTACGGAAGCGGCTTATTGTGGTGTACCTGTGGTCGCGACTCCAATATTTGGTGATCAATTTACGAATGCGGCAGCATTGAGAGAACGTGGTATGGGTGTGATTTTGAACTATGATGATATCACAGAGCAGTCTGTGCTCAAATCGGTTCGGGAGGTGCTAAAGAAACAGTGAGTACGATTTTATGCTATGGGTTGTCTATCTATCTCTATGGATGATTTCATGTCAAATCATAGTAGCACAGTTATTGATGTATCTAATTTATTTTCTTTCAGTTATATGGACAATGCTAAGTCTGTTTCAATGTCCTTCAAACATCGTCCAAAAGCAGCGCTCGAAACTGCCATCTGGTGGGTTGAATACGTCGCTAGAACAAAGGGTGCTCCACTCACCAAAGCTAAAGCGGTCTCTTTATCACGTTTCATCTATCATTCTATGGATATTTATCTATTTTTCGCTTTCATTTTATCGATTTCTGTACTGAGTTGGTGGTTTATTTGTGGAAATTTTTACAGATTTCGCCACACAAAATTAGAGAAAGAAAAGACTAGTTAAATGCAACGCTGATCTATTTTGTAAGTTAGTATGTAAAAAATTTTAAAATTTTGTATATAATTTATTTTGTAGTTATGATAAGTTTAATAAATAGTTTTAATTTTTTTAGTGTACTTGTAATTGTAGTTGTAAATATTTATAAAGATCATATGTAGTATTACTCCAACTGTAAGAGTAGTGGATACTAAGAACTGATATTCCTTAATATTTTAAGCTCAAAAACGTGGCGAAAAGTCAACCAAAACAAAATTTTCGAACAATTTTTTTTATTTGGTCACAGGTCAAATTTTGTAGAACTTTCTTTTCGTCTTAGGAACTCTAAAAGTTTTTATGTGCTACCAAGACCAGTTTTCAGAACTGTTTTGCATATTCTCCCAACCTAAGAGACGATGGTCTTTGCTACTATGTAATGTTTAATAACACTGTAAAACAAAATTTAAATCTTTAAAAATCCCACCCGGGTTCTCAACGGTTTCGGAAGCTTTTGGGTGTGCTGCATCCGAATGTGAAGTCAGATTTTTCGGATCACCCTAGGCTTTTACTCCAGAGATCGGTAGTTGTAAAAAAAAAAATTTAATAATTTAATAACTTTTCTGGGTTTTTATATTTGGCGGCATACAATTGTTCCATAGTGCAAAAAAATTGGAGTATAGTAAGAACAAATTACCCTCTGGAGAGAAAACCTAGGGTGACCCGAAAAATCTGACTTCAGTTACGAATTCAGCATACCCAAAATCTGTAGAAGCGAACAAGAAACCCTCTGGGATTTTATGGCTGTTGTACAGTGTAATTTATTTCGTAACTCTCTTTCGTAAAAGAAAAAACGATCCGCTTATGCTGTTGTTCAATACACTAATTCACACTGATGGAATGCAGCCACAATTGGCGCCAGTCAAAATTCAACACCTTTTTTTCAGCTGTCAATCTACAATTCATATTTTTGTGATAAGCTACAAAAAATCAAACAATAATGCAACGTCAAAAAAAAAGTATTGAGCAGATACCATTTTTGTCTTGCCACTTTATGCGAATAATGCTATAATAGTACTTGGTATAAAACTTAGTCTCTGAAGTTGTTTAAACCAGTAGTAATTTAGTATTTGAGTCATTCCATGTCAAATCGAAAGATATTTAGAATCGACTCACCAAAAACCACAAATTAGAGTTAACAATTTTGTAATGATAAGAGAATCCACACATACCATCTCTGAGCCGATTTTAAAACAGGTTTTGACTGAGTTAGGTATATGTTTCTGAACTTTACTACCTTACTAAACATATAACCATATGACAGCTCCATATGTATATCACTGTTGATAGTTAAAAATTGGAGAAGTAAAGTTCACTCTCGACGAACATAGACCACGCTCTATAAGACCTTCATACTTTTTCTGATGTCATGGACACTGCCGAAAGAAAGTGAGATGGCGATGGGAGTATACGATAAAAAGTTGTATGGTAGGTACTCCCTTTTACCCCCGGCATCCGCTTTCCTATACCCACCCTTATCATAAATAATCTAATCATGGCTTGCGTCATTTATTGCCGATTTTGGCCGTTTTGTATCAAAGCACACCAGGCATTCCTTTTCAGCGATAACTGGCGCCAATTGGAAACCCCAAGGGAGTTCAAGTCATCCTCCACTTGTTGTTTCCGTCTCAGTCGAATTCGAGTGTCGATAGGAAAACCTTCTGTGCTGGAGCTTCTTTGTCCATTCGCATAACATGTCCTAACCAGCGGAGCCTTTGGGCTTTAATCCGCCGGACTATGTTCAGGTCTGTGTTAAGCTCGTACAGCTCATCGTTAAATTTCCTTCGATACCTGCCGTTGGCATCATGGGAAGGACCATAAATCTTCCGGAGAACTTTTCTCTCAAATACTCCAAGGGCCATCTCATCTTCTCTTGACATTGTCCATGAATCTGAGCCATACATCAGGACAGGTATGATGAGAGACTTATAGAGCGTGATCTTTGTTCTTCGAGAGAGGACTTTACTTCTCAATTGCCTACTCAGTCCAAAGTAGCACTTGTTGGCAAGAGTGATTCTCCGCTGGATTTCTAGACTGATATTATTTTCGGTGTTAATTCTGGTTCCCAAATAGACGAAGTCTCTCACCGTTTCAAACTTGTAGCTATCAACGGTGATTTGGCTGCCAAGGCGCAGGTGCGCCAATTCTTTCTTTGATGACAGCAGAAAGGATATGATCCTCTCCCTATATTTGTCTCTGGAGAGCCATCAATGCACTGATTTAACCTTAAATAATTTACCACTTCCCGGAAAAAGGTATTCTAACTACACTGCAAAAAATTTGATTAGTCCGGGATCAGACTTTGACTCCTAAATGTATGCTACAAAAACTAAAATTTAAGCAAACCCCTTAAAGTATACTACATAAATTATAATTTCCTTATTTATCATGAAATAAACCATACTGTGGACAAAAGGTATTAGTCAACCTTCTTTAGATGTTAATCACAAATTTGCAGGGATGTTATTCTCTTTTCGGGGAAGAAGACGAGGGACCGACTTATTCAAAGAAATCTGACTTATGATTAAAATAGGGATGAGAATAGATAGAGGGATGGGAATAAGGATAATGATGGGTGTAAAAATTGGGATAGGGATAGAAAGATGGAGAAAGGATTTGAAGTGGGAAGAAATGGTAGGTGGAGGACAATTAATTCCAATCTAATTTTAAAAATTAAAAGCTCTAAAATAAAGTTAAGAAAAAATAAAGTTAAGAACGGTTTAAAATTTAATCTTAATTTTTTTACCGTGTAATTTACAATGATGGAATGCAGCCACATTTACCACAATTGACGCCAGTAGGCAATTGGCTCAGTTTTTTTTTTTTGTTTTTTGCAAACAATAAATCTACTCATATTGCATTTTTTTTTTTTTGTCACATTAAAAAATATGTGAAAATGCAATCTTTAACGCGGTATAGCCATATACACAGATGTTTTTATTTTATTTTTTTTTTATACATTTTTTATATTTTGTTCAAACAACCATATTTTTTTCTCTCCAATCAATGTTTCACATAGAGTAATTATTTAAAATAGTATAAAATAAACTACGCTTAGCTTATTCGATGACTCGATGAACTATAGACATTTTCGGTAAGGAAAATGTATGTAAATATGCGGTTGTGGATAACTAGAAAAGTACCGCAAAGTTTTTAAAGGTCAACAATGAACGAATTTTTGTACGTAAAAATTGCCATAAGTGGCTTCAACATAAAGGTTGCTTTTTTCAGGAATTTAAATAAAATCTAAGCTTCGTAATTCTAGTTCCTTACAGTTTGTTACAGTAGATCATAATAATTTAAAACTTGTAAAGTGTTGTGCGATGCAGTTTAACAGTGTTCGAAAAGCCATCGACTTACAATTCACTTCACTTTGCGGCATGATTTTTGGTGTTGTTGTTGGGAGTAAGCTATGCATCAGTTATTCTCTTGATTAAAATGTGCAAAGTTGTCTGAGCATGTTGTCATTTATGCTTTACAGTCGACTGGTATTATATATCATGCTTCCTTGAACAATTGCTTCGAGAGTAGCTGATCGGTATCGTCTAGCAGTTTCAGCGAAAATAAACATTGAAGTACATAAATGAAAGTGTGTACATTCGTACACTCTTTTTTTGTTTATTTTTTAATTTTTTTTTTGCTTTTAAAATGGAGTAAGCTTTTGTATTCTCTTTTAGTTATTGCCTTCGTTCCGTAAAGCTTTGCAACAGAAAGAACGAAAAACTAAACTAAATTTGGTGAAAAATGCAGCCAACAGCCTTATCCCTATCCCTCTCCCTATCGTTATCTCTATCCCTACCCCTATCCCTATCCCTATCCCTATCCCTATCCCTATCCCTATCCCTATCCCTATCCCTATCCCTATCCCTATCCCTATCCCTATCCCTATCCCTATCCCTATCCCTATCCCTATCCCTATCCCTATCCCTATCCCTATCCCTATCCCTATCCCTATCCCTATCCCTATCCCTATCCCTATCCCTATCCTTATCCCTTTCCCTTTCCCTTTCCCTACCATATCCCTATCCCTATCCCCATCCCTATATTTATCCCTAAAATGTTAAACGAATTAAGCGATACAGTATTAAGCAATGAAATATTAATCAAAAGTTTTCTAACTGAGTTAGCATGTTTACTCTCTCAAGCCTTGCAGAAAGCAACGTCCGCTTAATTTTTTGAGTCACTGTATAAAAGCACGGACGATGTATGTGTGTTGTTCGTGTGGAAAATTGTTTTGTATATTTGCAAGCTACGGATTTTAAGTGAACAAGACGTATGTGTGAATCATATTTGGTCATAGTGCATTTAAAATTTAGTGCACCAATCAGCAATTTCATTTTTATTTCACTCTCATATTTTGTATCTATAGGGCCATAGAAAACATTCTAGCCAGGTAACTGAAAAAGTGTTTCTAGGCCCTAGAATCTAGGGTAATTTTCTGCGCTGATTACGAATCCGCTATCCTTTTCTCGCTATCAGGTCGAGTTTTTTAGATAACTGATAAAAAAATAAAAACCTTTGATTTTTTTTTCAGTCGTTTGTGATTGTCAGGGTTCATTTCACGTATCAGAGAGTTTTGTCGAGGAAGAAATCTGACTTCAGGGTTAAATCCAGGGCACTAAAATACGTGAATAATCGTTTCTTTCTTTTTGTGTCCAAAACTGTGCCTACATTTTTTTGCGTGTATAACCCTTACTCCACATTATCTTGGCTTTCTTTATTTGTTAAATAGTTTTTGAAGTTAACTTCTCGGCGATGCAATGTTTTTATGAAGAGTGAAATTTGAATGAAAAAATAGTGGCAACAGTGTTCGGACTTGAGGCAACGAATAGTGGCAACAGTGTTCCGACTTCAATATTTTATTTCATTTCATTTAACAAGCTATGCAATATTTTTATGAAGAGTGAATTTTGAATAGAAAATAAAAATGGGGACGGAAATGAATATATTTAGTGTCTACATCTCGGGAACGGCTCAAGCGATTTGAATCAAATTTGACATATAGATAGTATGCTTCATTTCAGGACTTTCTACTCGAGTGTTGCCACTTCTGGCGGTTTACAAGGTTGCCAGCTTTTGCAATTTTTTTTTAATATTAAATGGTATTAAGGTATTTTCGGCCTTATTCCAAACAAGATATTTTCGGGCAGAGTTGCCAACTAACCCCATTTTATTTATTCTTTCCTATCTAGACCAATATTCGGGAACTGGTGAAGCGATTTGGACCAAATTTGGCATATAGATAGTATGGTTCATTCTAAGACTTTATACTTGGGTGTTGCCACTTTGTGAAATTTGTTTTAAGTATTGAGGTCCCACTTTGTTTTTAATATTGAACAAAATATGCCAATATGGTTATCAAATGAAAGGTATTTTCGGCCATATGCTAACGAAGATATTTTCAGGCTGGGTAGACACCTAGGGTTGCCACATCACGGCAATTTATTCATTCCTTTGTTTGTATCATCATCATTTATTGGCGCTTAGCCGCCTAAGCGATTTTGACCGTTGCTTATCAAATCACGCCAGTCTTCCTTTTTAGCGATAACTGATGCCAATTGGAAACCGCAAGGGATTTCAAGTCATCCTCCACTTCTTGTTTCCATCTCAGTCGAGGCCTCCCCCTTCCTCTGCTGCCGAATTCGGGTACGATAGGAAAACCTTCTGGGCTGGAGCTTCTTTGTCCATTCGCATGACATGACCTAGCCAGCGGAGCCTTTGGGCTTTCATTCGCTGGACTATGGTCAGATCTGCGTAAAGCTCGTACAGCTCATCGTTAAATCTCATTCGATACTCGCCGTTGGCATCACGGAAAGGACCATAGATCTTCCGGAGAACTTTTCTCTCAAATACTCCAAGGGCTATCGCATCTTCTCTTGACATTGTTCATGAGTATGAGCCATACAACAGGACAGGTATGATGAGAAACTTATAGAGCGTGATCTTTGTGCTTCGAGAGAGGACTTTACTTCTCAATTGCCTACTCAGTGATTCTCCGTTGGATTTTCGTTTGTATCGCGAAAGCGAAAAAAGCTTTTTCATTTCGTGGCAACAATTGTTATAAGCAAAAGTGCCCATCTCTGATACGTACATGCTTTTGTTGCCGGCAAATTCCTTGATTCAGTCAGTTGTTGAAGAAAGCTGCAACAAAACGGTTCGGTTGCTGTGGTTCAAGGCTGCCGTTTTTTATTTTTTTGTGATTTTAATTGGTTGATCTTCGCAAAATTTTGTTTGATTGTGTATAAAATAAATATATAATTGAATATATTGTTTGCTGTATCGTTGTAAGCGTTTATGAGTGAGTAGGCGATTTGCGTATATTAAATATTGAAGAAAAACAAATATAATAAAATTGTGTAAGAAAATCAAGTGCAATGACAACAACGAAAGTATTTACCTGTGCGATTACAAACTGATACGAAACGTGTTTTATTGTTGGTGCGGTGTAAAGCAGTGCATCTTTACTTGTTTTGTTTACCTAATTTTTCGCAAAACGAGTGGACTGATCGATTGATTGTTATATTAAATTGTGGCAAACGCATTACATCACAACAAATTAGCGGCTTGCATAACAGTAGTGGATGATTAATTTTTTTTTGTACTTTTCTTTTATAAATAAAAAAGTTGGCAAATACTTAGTTGTGAAGAAATAGTTTTTTTTTTATTTTTATTTTTTTTTCCTGCAAATAAAAATTTTTGCAAATATTCAGCCATCAAAAAATATTTTTTTTATTAAAAAAAACCATTTCCAAATACACATTTAATTGTCGAAAACCCATTTATGACAGCAATTATTAAACATTTTATTTTGTTAATTTTTGCAGACAGCAATTGTAAAAATTGCTCAGCTTAACCCACTTTTCATGGTATATTTTCTGGTGTGTTTTTTTTTTTTGTAGTTATGGCGCCACTAACGACTGGCCACTTGTTGCTTTTGCTCAGCCTTTGCTGTTCAATGGCGCATGCCATTTATCCGCTTAAGATACTTGGCCTATTTCCTCATCCTGGTATTAGTCATTTTCATTTCTTCCATCCAATTATGCGCGGTTTGGCCGAGAAGGGCCACGATGTGACGGTTATCAGTCATTTTCCGGATAAAGCACCACCAATTAAGTATAGAGATATACCGTTGACGAATCAGGAGACCTTATCGAATAGTGTGGATTTAAAGGTAAGTTTGAAAAAAAAAACAGTCATTTAAATTTTTCTTGATAGTTGATTAACCGCCAGAGGGCTTATTTCAAGCTTCAGCGGGAATTAAGAATCGATTACGCCTTCTCCGGCCGGCTGTTAAAAGAGATAACTTGAGCAATTTTTGAGATATCTTTCTGATATATGAGATATGCAAGATCCTTGAGATATGGAAATCGATTTTTGAAATATCGAATATTTTCGAACATACACTTTTTATGCATCGAATATTTTCGAACATATAAAAAAAGTGATTATTTAGTATATAGCACAACCAGAGGATCAAATTTGACGCTAACTTTGACATTAAGGCAGCAAACAGATTGTTTTTAGAAATCTGATGATATAAAACTAAATCGAATATTTTCGAACATAGAAAAAAAAGCCATTATCCAGTATATGACACACCTGTACGGATAAAATTTGGTGCTAACATTGAGATTATGGCAGAAAAAATAATTTTTTGGAAATCTGATGATAGCCACGCCTACTTTTTGTAAATCGAATATTTTCGAACATACAAAAAAACTATTTTCAGCACATATAACACCTACAAGGATCCAATTAGGTGCGAAGATTGACATTAAAGCAGCAAATATAATTTGTTTGAAATCTCATTATAGCCACGCCCAATTTTTATATTTTCGAATATTTTCGAACATTAAAAAAAAAAGATTTTTCAGCACATAACACACCTATACAGATCAAATTTGCTGTGAACATTGACACTGAGGCAGAAAACAGATTTTTGTTAGAAATCTGATGACAGCCACGCCCACTTTTTATATATCGACTATTTTCGAACATACAAAAAAACCATTTTTCAGCACATAACATACCTGTACAGATCAAATTTGTTACTAACATTGATTTTAAGGCAGCAAAAAGAATTTTTTGGAAATCTCATGATAGCCACGCCCACTTTTTATATTTTCGAATATTTTCGAACATACAAAAAAACGATTTTTCAGCACATAACACACCTGTACGGATGAAATTTGGTGCTAACATTGACATTAATTCAGCAAATAGAATTTTTTAGAAATCTGATGATAGCCACGCCCACTTTTTATGTATCGAATATTTTCGAACATACAAAAAAAACTATGACATTGAGACAGCAAATAGATTTTTGTTAGAAATCTGATGACAGCCACGCCCACTTTTTATATATTTTGGGGAAATAGGCGTGGCACCGATCACTTTTTAGTACAAAAATTCTGCTGTTTTCGAAGCGGATTTCGATTTATTTTATCAAGATATTTTAATGAATATTAGATGATTTTTTCTGGAATGTAGCATATTCGTGCCAAAAAAGCTCCATAAATTCTTTCGGTCATAAAAAATATTTAAAACAGCAGATTGACCTCAACCTAAGCTGTGAATCAACTTCATAAGGCAGAGATCTGAGCATAGAAATACCCCATCAAGGTGTTTCGAAATAACAAATGAGTTCCGCTTATACATCCTGCCATATAGACAAGGTTCACGAGAGCTCTCCACTTCCTAACAACCCTGAGTGTTTTTGTTGCAAAAATAAATTATCACGCATTTCTAAAACATACCAGAAACACTTCAACGTATCGTCAACGTTGTAGTATGTGCAATACCTCCTATCGATCAGCCATTTAAGTAACACGAGTATGTGAAACACAATACAAAAAAAAAATATACATTGTAAGCAATTTAACAGACACGACTTTTCAACGTTGTAAATATGATGCCATTTATTGTTTTTCGTTTATTATTTTTCGTTTACTTAACTGCATTTTCTTATCATTTTTTATTTATCTTCATATTTGCAGTGGTTTGAAAACCGGCGTTTCTACAATCATTTTGTAGAATTTTTTATGCTCTACGAATGGGGGAAGGACGCCTGTAATCATACGTTGCGTTCTGATGCCTTGGCACAGGTATTGCGACAACGACAACGTTTCGATGTCATTATTATGGAGCAATTCAATACCGATTGTATGACAGCTGTGGCACATCAACTAAAGGCGCCATTTATTGCTTTAGCTAGGTGAGTGTTGCAAAGATTGCTTTATTGACTTAAGATGTGTATTTATGATTAATTGAGCTTGAAGAGCTTTACAAAGTGCATGGCATGAATGCAAATTAAGGCTTGGTTTCAGCACTTAGTTTATATTGTAAAACATAATAATTGCCTTTGTGGGTCAGTCAATAAAAGACTGAAAGAACGTTTGTGACAATTCAACTCCAGGAAGTCTTTACTTGTAATAAAAAAAAAATTGTAGAAAAAAACTGTTATGGGATCATTTCAAGGAAATTTCTCCTATTATCTAGATTCAGGTCAATTTTGTCACATTTCCATTTTCGAACATACAAAAAAACGATTTTCAGCACATACCACACATAAAAGGATCAAATTTGGTGCGAAGATTGACATTAAAGCGGCAACATGCAAAATTTTTTAGCAATCTCATGATAGCTTTTATATTTTCAAACATGCAAAAAAATGATTCTCCAGTATATAACACGCCTATACGGATAAAATTTGGTGTTTATACTGATATTAAGGCAGCAAAAAGGAGTTTTTGGAAATCGGATGATAACCACGCCTCCTTTTTATTAATCGAATATTTTCGAACATACAAAAAAAAACGATTTTTCACACCTGTACGGATCAAATTTTGCTGTGAACCTTGACATGGAGGCAGCAAATAGATTTAAGTTAGAAATCTGATGGCAGCCACGCCCACTTTTTATGTTTCGAATATTTTCGAACATACAAAAAAATGATTATTCATTTACTTGAGATTTTATTTTCGTTACAGTGACATGATGGCTGTCCGTGTCACGGTCACGGTAGATTAAATTTTGTGGTAATTTAATTGTTATTTGCAACATTATTTTAGGATTATTTTAGGACCATTATGATCTATTTTGAAAAAAAAAATCGGGTAACTTCCAGACAACTTTTTAAAAGAGGGTCATAATTCACGGTCATTTTTCGATTCATTTCGGAACAGTGACATTGACTATGACTGTGACAGTGGCAGTGTAATTGTTGTGGTAATTTTGGGATCTCTAATTCCTTGATGATTTCGCGTTTACTTCCGGTATCATATCAGGACTACTCTCCCTCATGTATATTTCGGAAAATTTTCCGATTCTTTTCTAGGCAATTTTCTAAAAAACTTCAACGTAATTTTGGCATTATTTTCGCAATAGTTACAGTGATAAAGCTGTTGACAGGGGGTCTGGTACGATATGTCGAAAAAAAAGAAGTCGAAACTAAAAATGTCGAAAAAAAAATGTCGAAAAAAAATTTGCCGAAAACACAAAAGGTCGAAAAAAAAAATGTCTCGAAAAAAAATGTCGAATGAAAAAATGTCGAAAAAAAATATATATAAGATGTAGAAACAATGTAATGAATGATGTGTAAAATTCGCGCGAATTTAACACATCATTCATTACATTGTTTCTACATCTTATATTTTAATGTTGAGTACTATTTTTCTAGTGTTTTGCAATAGCTCTTGCAAGCAAATATAAAACCTGACGGTAAAGTTACAAGCACAAACTCTTAAGCTCTTCTCAATATAATTAACAACAACCTCTCAGAAACGAATCTCCGGTTTAAAGATGTCAGAAAAATTTTTGTTTTTGGCGACTTTTATAGTCACGTAAATATTTGATGTATCGATGTTTCTATAAAAATTGTGAAGTTTTGAACGTTTAAACGTTATTTTGGTTTCTCACTTGTCTAAAAACAAAAGTAAATTGGACCAACATCTTTTCCTCGTTCAAAAATATGCACGTAATAAGAAAAATATACACATATTAGAAAACTTCTAACCAAGTCGAAGCATCGATGTACATATATAGCGAAACAAATGTACATAGACTTCGCATCAAAGACACATCGATTTATTTTTGCCATTGGTGACTCCAGCATAGTTTAGCTCAATAAGATAACGGTAACTTTCTCGAAATGAACATTACCAAATGATTAGTGTTATGCTTTTAATAAGAACAAATCATAAGTCATTCTCAATCGTAATTTTTACATGTGCAGTTTGTAGCCCGAAAATGTCTGAGAATATTTCTGTTGTTACCTCTAACAAGGGGAAAATTTGAATAGGCTTTGTATTGGAAAATGGTTGAAAAGTTCTTGATAAGAGGTAAGGAAGTGATAAATAATTGTATACTGTGATAAAACACGTTGTTAAACCCAAATTTCCGAATTTTTACATTAAGCATCCAAATTTCGACCTTTTTCGGTCATTTGCATTTTTTCGACATTTTTTTTTTCGGTCAAAAATCTCTTCGGTATTTTAAAATTTTTTTAAATTCGGTCTCGGAAATTCGACATTTTTTTTTTCGACATATCGTACGGGACCCGTTGACAGGGTAATTTCGGGAGTACTCAATTCTTAATGGTTTGCCTTTTTCTTTGCCTCATTTAAAGATTTTTTAGGGCCATTTCCGAACCATTCCAGATTCATATCGCATTGGCATGAGAATTTAGAATTTAGATAACCTCGGGGTTATTTCTATATCTATTGCAACGTCATTTTGTTATTATTCTTGGAATATTGACATTGGCAAAGCTATTTGATGGTCTCGTTATCCTTTTTTGCATAATCCAAAAATATTTCGACCTTCCTCAAATGTTAAGAGAATAGTTTCTTAATAGTTTTATTATAATTTTTGTCATCATTCGAGGATTAATTCATTCCAGAATTATTTCAGGACCATTTCTGGAACAATTTTCCTAATATGTTCGGCGCTATTTCTAGATTAATTTCTGGAACACATTATGGTAATTTTGAAATTACTTTCAGAACAATTTTAGACTCTATATCACATCGAGATGATTAAAGATTTCGATGGTTTCTAAGCTTTCCTCGATGGTCACGCTATAGTCGTGAGAAAATACCGAAAATGCCCGTAATAAGCCAAAAATAACCTACAAAAAAAATTTCAAAGCTATCACCCACATATCCACAAATCCAGAGAATATTGTAAAAATTACCCAAAAAAGACAGTAAAATTTAAATACAGTAAAAATTACACAAAAATATAGTAAAAATTACACAAAAAACATAGTAAAAATTACGGAAAAAATATGGTAAAAGTTACCCAAAAAATAAAGGAAAAATCTCACAAAAAAATGATAAAAATTGCCCAAAAAATATAGTAAAAATTACGCAAAAAAGGAGTAAAAATTACGCGAAAAATATAGTAAAAATTACCACAAAAAATATAGTCAAAATTACCCAAAAAATATAGTAAAAAAACTACGCAAGATACATAGTAAAAATTACACATAAAATTTGGTAAAACTTAAAAATTACACAAAAAATATAATAAAAATTGAGGAAAAAATTTGTAAAAATTACGCAAAAAAAGAGTAAAAATTACGCGAAAAAAATAAAAATTACGCAAAAAATATAGTAAAAAACTACCCAAAATACATAGTAAAAATTACACAAAAAATTGGGTAACAATTAAAAGCTACACAAAAAATATAGTAAAAATTGCGGAAAAAAATGGTAAAAATGACCCAAAAAATATAGTAAAAATTACACAAAATATTTGGTAAAAATTAAAAACTACACAAAAAATATAGCAAAAATTGTGGAAAAAATATGGTAAAAATTACCCTAAAAATACAGTAAAAATTACACAAAAAATTGGGTAACAATTAAAAACTACAAATAAAAATATATTAAAAATTGCGGAAAAAATATGTTAAAAATTACCCAAAAAATATAGTAAAATTTACACAAAAAATATAATAAAAAATAAACTACCCAAAAAATTTGGTAAAAGTCACGCAAAAAATATAGTAAAACTGCCAGCAGACTACCAATTCATATTTTTTCGTTTACGTGATACACATTCGGTAAGTTTTTAAACGATTAACATAAGGGATACCTTAAATTTGACATTACCTATACTTACAAATGTACTAGGTAAATATTTTTTTGAAAAACAAGCATAAAAGGCCAGCTTTGAGAAACTGCGAATGAAAAATGTCCCCGAAATTAAAAGAAGAAATTTGAACCCCTTCCCGAAATCCAGTATGCACCATTGTCCCAAAATAACCCTGAAATTAATTCTGAAATAAAACCGAACTAGGCCATAAGTTTGACCCGCTAGGAGAAGCACGAGTCGATATACATATTTATAGAGAAAATGCATTTGGAGACCGATTTAGTTCAGTGGAGGACGAAATAGTAGACTAAGTATAGAATAGAAAAATAAATATAGGTAGCGATTATGAGGTTCTTTGATACCAAATTGTTATTGCCAATATATATACAACAAATCTAACCGAGTTTTATATATAATTCACACATAATTTTTCATCTTTTTAGCTGCGCTATGATGCCATGGCATTACGATCGTATGGGTATGCCATTTATTGCGTCATCAATGCCGGAACTTTTTACAGGATATTCAGAGTCGATGAGTTTTAGTCAACGTCTTAGCAATTGGTTTAGTTTTCACGTTATGCGTTTTCTCTACGAGTAAGTAACGGTTTATTTTCATATATTCCTTTCCTTCATTTATTTAAATCAATCTCTCTCTTCCAGCTTTTACAGTGTACCCACTGCCGATGCTTTGGTACAATACAAATTTGGTCATGATCTACCTTCTGTGAGTGAATTGGCTAAAGAAACATCTGCATTCTTTGTAAATCAACATTTTTCATTGAGCGGCGTAAAACCACTGCCACCATCCGTTATCGAACTAGGTGGCATCCATATACAAAAAGCTAAACCATTAGAGGCTGAGTTACAAAAATTCCTCGATAATGCTGATCATGGCGTTGTCTATATCAGTTGGGGTTCTATGATACGTGCCAATAGTTTACCGTCGAGTAAGCGTGAGGCAATTTTACGCGCCATAAAACGTTTGAAACAGCGTGTCATTTGGAAATGGGAAAATTCGACTTTGGATCACAAACCCGACAATTTATATATTAGCAAATGGTTGCCACAACGTGATATACTTTGTCATCCTAATGTGAGAGTTTTTATGTCACATGGTGGTTTGATGGGAACTTCGGAGGCGGCTTATTGTGGTGTACCTGTCGTTGCGACACCAATGTATGGTGATCAATTTTTGAATTCAGCAGCGTTGCGAGAACGTGGTATGGGTGTTATTTTGAGTTATGAAGATATCACAGAGAATAACGTATTGAAATCGGTTCGGGAGGTGCTAAAGAAACAGTGAGTATGAGTTGACGCATTGGTATCAATGCAGCTAATCTGGTATATTAAAAACATCTTTAAACTTTAGACGATGCATGGGTCTTTCTATGTCCTATTGTCGGATTTGTAGTTAGAATCGACCATTTATCCCTAGATTTGCAAAGTTCTAACCAAATTAACATCTCTTTCTTTCGCTCTCTTTTTCATTTCCCCTTTTAGGTATATGGACCACGCTAAAGCTGTTTCATTCTCTTACAAACATCGACCACAAACTGCGCTCGAAACTGCCATCTGGTGGGTTGAATATGTCGCTAGAACTGAGGGTGCACCACTCGCCAAATCCGAATCAGTTTATACATCACGTTTCATCTATCATTCTTTGGATATTTATTTACTTATTGGTTCTATTTTATTCATTTCCGTGTTAAGTTGGACTTTTATTTGTGGTAAAATTTTCGGGCTTCGTCGTTCATTATTAGAGAAACAAAAGACTAATTGAATGCAGCGCTGAATTGTTTAGTGTATGTGGCTGTTTTTGTGGCTATGAAAATTATGTAAAATGTAGTTTAGATAAATTTTTTCAGTGCACTTCAGAAATGTAAGTAGTTGTAAATAGTTTTGAAGATCATAAAATAGTTAAAATGTATAATAAACTACAAATTTGTAAACTTGTACAAAGTAGTTGTAGAAAAGTTAATAGGTACTGTTAAAACTACAAAAAATTATTCAAATTCATTCAAATTTGTTCCAAAACGTTTTATATCTGTAAAACAAAAACTAGAAAGAACAAAGTGTTAGAATTGTGCTCACGTCTATTATGGTAGTCAAATAAATCGCAATTTTTTTTAGGAAACCTCGCACGGAAACCTAGCGGAAAAAATCTTGTAGCAATTAAAATCAGTTATAACCAGTAAACACCGCTTGAATCGCTAAATGCTCGTTGTCCAAACTATCAAGATTCGATAAGGTTACACGAGTTCATCTAGAATGATACAGCGCTATTTTCGTTATATGTAGTTAGGCTTATTCTGTTGTGCGGCATTTTAATGTCCGAATTATTGCGTATTTTCCAAAACTTGTAGTTAATCATAAATATATTTTAATGACTTGGGACAGAGTAGACGGAGCTAGCAACCGAGCCAATTCACAAACAATAATGATTTAGACTGGAAATTCGTGAAATGGGGCCTCGAATTTTCACAATGACGATGATCCCATTTTTTTTTGCAATTGGTAGTACTAAGCATTCCATGAAATTTTGAACAAATTGACCCACCAGTTTTTGAGATATTCATTTAGAAAGAAAAATGTATGGTTTTTTTAAACAGCAAAAAAATTTTTTTGCAAAATCGATATATGTACAACCCCGTTTTTGGGATGCTTATTACTACGAATTGCAAAAAAAAAATAGAGGTATCATCGTCATTGTAAAAATTCGAGGGCCTACTTCACGAATTTTCAGTCTATAGTTAATGCCAAGTGGTACACTGATTAAATTAATGAATAAATTTGCGAAACACTCTGATCTAGAACTAGCAAGATATCGACGGCACCATTCACTGTGGTGACTATTTTTTTTTCGTTACGGCTTGTCGATTGTATATTCCTATTATATATGTGGGTCATTCCATGCCAAATCGACAAATTTTTTACCTGACCCCCTTCGATTTCGCTAAAAATTTGCTATCTTTGCTATCAGAATTTTTTCAAATTTTTTTCCCCAAATCAAAAAAAGTTATGAACTTTAAAAAATCGTTTTTTTTTAATATGCTGTAACTTTTTCCAAAATCGTTTGGGATAATTTTTTTTTTAAATTTTTGTTTTTAAATTTAGTTTTCGGAAAAAAAAAATAAAAATAATTTTAAAAGCTCAGATATATAAATTTTTTTTCGAAAAAAAAGTCGGACCCTTTTTTTATTTTTATTTTTTAAAAAACTCCAACTAATTCTGCTTCTATTTTTTTTTTATTGAAAAAATTTTTTTTTAAACTTGGCTCATTTATATCATATCATATCATTTTTTTTTTTTTATTGAAAAAAAAAATTTCAACTTTGGCTCATTTTATATAACTTTTTAATGAAATTTTTTTTTAATAAAAAAAAAAAATAGAAGCGATTGTCGGTACATCTTGTTATTAGCGGGGCTTATTGCAGAATTAGTGGAGTTTTTAAAAAAATAAAAAGAAAACCAGGGTCGGATATTTTTTTTTCGAAAAAAAAAAACATTTATATATCTGGGCCTTTAAAAATTTTATTTTTTTTTTCGAAAACTACATCCCAAACGGTTGATTTTTGAAAAAGTTACAGCATTTAAAAAAAAACCTTTTTTTTTAAGTTCATAACTTCTTTTAATTTGGGGAAAAAAATTTTAAAACATTCTGAAAAATGTCTTTCGGGGGGTAGAAAAAGATAGCAAATTTTTAGTGAAATCGAAGGGGGTCAGGTAAAAAATTTGTCGATTTTGCAAGGAATGACCCATATGTACATTAGACTAGGCAAAAAAAAAAATTTTGGTTTTTTTCAAAAATTAAATTGGATTTCTTTTTAAGAAAGGTGAAAAAAATTACTGTAAGTTTTTCAGATTTTTAAATTACAGACTTTACCTCATATTTTGTATAAAAACGGTAAACCATTGTTGTAAAACACCATTTACCTGAACATATTTTTGAAGGAAATCGCATTCCCTACAAAGGTTGCATTGACCAAAATTTTCTTAGACTAGCCGTTTTCTAGCATTCTAGCCTCAAAAATTAGCATGCTTTTTCGATTTCCCATTTTTTCTTTCAAAAATTGTCAAAAATGCAAATATTCATGTACAAAAAATATAGATACAGATTCTTGAAGGAAATTGAATGGGCTACAAAAAAGGTTAAACAACTTTTTTTTGTTAAGTTATTCTTTCAAAACTTATTTTGTATTAAAGTGAAAAAAAATCATACTTCTGTCTTTTTCTGGTGTTTTTGGTCAAATTTTTTTTAATTAATATTCTACATCATCAATAACACAGTGCTACAAAAAAAGCAAAATCAAATACACTTTTAAAGCGACGAAACACCCTTCAAAAGATTTGTAACACACCCAAAATCTGGTTTTGAGGCCAAAAACTGTTTTTTTTTTCAGAGTTTTCGTTAAGAAAAAAATCATTAAAAATCAAATTTTCAACCGATTTTAAAATTCTTAACGGTTTTGGATAGAGAATTGTTGACACTTTTGAAAGATATATAGTGTTTTATTCATTTGAAAAGGGTATGATATGTTTTTCATGCGAGAAGTTGAATTTTTTGAAAATTTTTTCGGCTTTTCCGGTTTTGATGTAAATTTTTTGCCACTAATTGACAATGAATTAACCTTATTGTCATCGAGAGGCATTCACTACCTAATTATACCAGTTTTTTTTTTTTGGAAATGAATTCAAGTTTTCAAGATATGTAGTATGCGCCCTACAGGGGTACTATGTTTAAGAAGGCGGGTCGATTTTAAAAACTTTTATTGCGAGTGCCACGCCATTTTCCTCAAACTCCCACTTTTTTCTAGATATTCAAAAAAAGATATTTTTGAACAAAAAAAAAAATATAACAGTTCCCCAAACATTCCAAAAATAACGTCTAAAAATAACTCATAAAAATCGTAAGAATCGATTATACGATTTGGCATGGAAAGACCCATAATGCGAAGTGAGAGGAAAGGAAGCTTTTTTTATTTAACGGGTAAACGTAGCAATAGTGTGAAGTCAGCTGATGTGCTACGATGCTTTCAAAAAAAAAATGCAACTGCATTTACCACAGCTTATCTCAAGTAATATTTTTTTTAAGTGTTTGCCCTTCACTTTTTTTTCTTTTTTTCAAATAGAAGATGTACAACTAATGACTTGTTTTTTCACTCCGCTACTGAGCATGTTTAACAAATGTTTGCCAAATAAGAAATAAACACAAAAACACGCTAACTAAATATTTTGATTTACATATGTAATTACAAGAATACCAATTTACATGCACAATTTGTTCACTTATTTGCACCTTAGAACCTTGGCACCTTTACAAAAGCTATTCAACCTTTTGTTCGCTGTAGAGTGATATTTGCTTTTGAGTTCGTTTGTATTGTGATTTCTGGTTAAACTTAAAGTTTGTTAATCAATTATTTTTATATGTTTTCAATATGCAAGTTTGGGGTACTAAGTGCAAGGGACATGTGTTTGAGTGTTCCAGGAGAACAGTGCGCGATCAATTTATCTAGACCTTAGGGAATCGATACTAGTTTACTAAAGAACTTGTATTTTGCTCTGAGGTTCCCCAGATAATTTCTTTTTTTCTTTCTTTTTAATTTTCCTATGCTCCCTGGAGCGAATCATTTTTTCCATATAAACAACTGGTATTTTTTACGTGTTGATGTCCTACGAAATGTCAATTGCCAGATTTCGACCAGAACATACCAGTTATCTACTAGTCATGATATACTAGAATTATACCAGTTGTAAAATACCAGTTCCATTCTAGTTCCTCCTGCGGGTTAGGGGTTTAGAATATGCCCCAAGTAGGTATGCCGTTCGTAAGACGCGACTAAAATCCACGAAATAGTTCCGAAGACAGTCGGGAAATACTGCAAGGGACTGCTGGTCTGTCACGTAAGTTTTTATAAGTGGATCTTCCGACTAGGCAGGGCAAAGTATGGCTACAACGACAACAACAGTTCAAGCTGGACTAGTATGATTTCCATAAAATATGTCCCCATACTAGTCCAAAAAGCATTGAACCTGGACTAGTATTATTTCAATCAGAAAATACTTATTTTATTCTTAAGAAAGCAGCGACTATTTTTATTTACCAAAACACGAAAAAGCACCTGTGAATTATAAGAGAAAAAAGAAGCAAATAAAACGAATGAATTTGGATTTTTGTAAATTGTATGATTTCAGCCGGAAAACTCTAGTTGTATACTAGTATGGAATGGATATTTCCTGACTAGTTTGAGTTCTGGTAGAAAATTATAGTTGTATACTAATATTTTTCTCACTAGTTTGACGTTTCACTGCAGGGATGCTACAGCGCGTTATCATCACAAATTCAAGTTTTTTGACCTCAACTGAGACTTGCTTCATTATCTCAGAAACAATTTTAAAATTGTTGACAAGTTTTGTAGTCAAATCTGCGAACACAATTTGTGACTTGGAACGCCGGCACACAAGCAAGCGAAACTGGATGCAGACTATTAACTCTATAAAGAACTTTTGAGCAACAGCTGATTTATGATTTATTCTGAGAAATAAGAGTCATTATCCAGAAGAAATTTAGCGACCCGAAAGATTACTCCGACTACCGTGGAAACGATTTCGTGTAGATACTAAGCCCGACGACTATCAGGCAAGGGCTGCTTATATCAGTATAAACCGGTTTGTTCCGTCTAATGGTGTCTAGATTCGCCACAGTCCTTGTAACATCTTTTTAGGGTTCACTCTTCCTTTCCAGGCCAACATATCCAAAAACTGAACTTGAGGGATTTTTGGTACTTTTGGGTATTTTTTTTTTTGGGCAAAACGGGATACCCCTAATCTAAATGTATTTTTCATATTCACGTAAGAGATGATAGATGCCCTAAAAACGATTTAGAATTAATTGACCAACTTTATTTTCAATATTCCATCCAGAAATAACAATGGCCACAATATCTATATATGAACTGCGAAACTAAACAAAGTTAAATTGAAAGTGACAATCCTTGACCGGGATGCAGAGATCCATGGCGATGTGCTGGGCTTTCTGCTCTGAGAAGTGACTGCCGAAACGAAACTGCTGCGGGATGTCTCCTCATATCTTCTGAGTCTCACCTCCATCAAGGGGCAAAAGTGCCCTGCGGGTTAGGGGTTTAGAATATGCCCGAGGTAGGCATACCGGTCGTAAGAGGCAACTAATATGCACATAGATAATGACGTGCTACTCGATGGTTGATCTACGGATATGATTCCGCTCACCTCTCACTACCCATCTTCTTCTTCCTCACGGATGGAGGGATGACATGACCTAGAAGGTTCCACTGGTCATACCAAATCGCTACCACGACAGTCGGGCAGTACCGCAAGGGAGTACCGCAGCGTACCGGGGTCATATCCGGCCAAGGACTGTCAACTTCGGCATCACTCCCCAAAAACTTCGGGGAGTGTTTTGCTGTTAACAACAACAACAAGTAGGTCGCCTCCCAGTTGGTGCACCCTGGGTAACGCTAAATGACCTACATAGCCTACACGGCTAGTTTCTTGTATTGCCGGATCTACGAGAACGGTACCAGTACTTGTGCTGTACCCATCGTGCCGAAACGACCCGGGCCGTTTACTTATATCGACCCGGCCAAGAGCAATACACTCGGGGTGACCCTGTCTGACATTTAGTCAGGGCTACACCTCGCTACAACAACAACAACAACAAGGGGCAAAAGTGCTGAATGTATGAGAGCACGCGGAAATGCTGAGCAAGCCAGGACATCCAAACTGTCATCTTTTGGACACAGACCCGCCCTCAAGAAACATAAGGAAACATCTCCGTAAGCATTATGACGAGATCCGGCATCATATTACCTTGCTGTTTGATATGCGGAATCATAAGCGGGCTTTAACCGACATCCACACTGAGTGTGTGATACCTTTGTCAAATCTCGGCCTGTGAACCCCGTTTTAAGCAGTCTTCAACCCGATATTGCTGAAGAAGAACGCACCTTACCAAGGGAGACTAGAGTCACTATGGCACAGCTTCGGTCTGGATACTGTAACAGGTTAAACTCTTACTTATCCAGACTAAATGACACCATTTCAAAGACATGCCCTGCATGTGGTTTGTCCCCCCTCCCCCCCATGACAATCTACATCTCTTTAACTGTTTAATTGAACCTACTCTTCTAACCCCTCTGTCTCTCTGGGCCAACCCTTTTGAAACTTCACGTTTCCTTGGACTCCCATTAGAAGAGCTTGATGAAGATCTTCGGAATGATCATACACTCTAGGCAGGGCAATGCATTGTTAACAACAACAACACCAACAACAACATGAACTATGAAATTAAATTAATAGACTATAAAATACCAGCAAACAATCTGCTATAAAAAAAAGTTGAAAATTTTCAACTTGTCTTGCCAAATAACCACTCAAACCTCGATTTCCGTTTTCTAAAGGGGGAAAAAAATTCTTTAAAAATTGTGGTATATTTCCATTTGATTTCACCCCTACAACAATTTCGGTGTGGCAACTACTGTTCCAAATGTAAACAAACAAATGACAACAAAGTCTTATTGGCATACACAGCTGATTGCTTGAATTCGCCGGAGATATGAAAAATTAAAAAGAGTGTAACACTCTCTTAAGAGCAAATGTATAAACAGTGTTGCCAGTTGGTGCTTTTGTGGCCAGATCTAGCCCTTTTTTTTGGGTATAGTCCCCAAAAACTCGTGTTTAGCACCTAGCCCTTTTTTGGCCCTATTTTTATTGTTTGCCCTTTTTTAACCCCAAATCAATTTGGGCAGCTCGCATTGTGATGATGTGACAGCTCGGTAATCGAATGCGAACAAATACTTTATTAGATAAACTGTGTGAAGTATCATTTTTTATTCATACAAAAAAGAAAATAGCCCAAAAAAATTTTTTTGTTCTGGCAACATTGTGTATAAACCACTTTTTTACCTTTACCCACTGGGCATGGTCCAGTATGAGCAAAAAGTGTATTTTGTGATGTTAATATTTTTGATTATTACAAAATATATAATTATTTTATTATTGATAAACTCATAAGCATTTACTTACCTAATAAATATTGCAAACCAATTCCAAAATATATTGCACCAACACTTTCGTTGAGAATAGAAATGTTCAAAAATCATCAGTGTATAGATTTTTCAAATCCAACACTGTTATTATTTTTGTTGTCTATTAGCGGAATATACGCTTTTCATGCAACTTTATTTTTTTTTATTGAGAATCCATGGAACTAAAAATGGTTAATTTTTAATAGTTTAATCAATGCAAGTTTTGTTATTTTACATTTATTTGGTGAACGATGTGAATCCACATCAGGGTTGCCGGAGACAGCTTTTTTCCTACCAAAAATTGGTAGGCACTCCATCCAAAACCTACCAACCAAAATCATAGTAGTACATACTGCCCAAATCCTTTTTCACAAATGTTTTAAAAAAAAAATGCCGAGGGGCGACCCTGTTTAGTAAGTGTTTGGCCTTCTACACCAAGTCGTGGTGGATCAATGCCCGGAAAAAGTAACATCAAAAATTATTTAGAAAAAGAATAAAAGATGTTAAGTCATTTTTAAATGGCGATGTCCTAGGAGAGGATAACCTACACCATCTAGAAGTGCTCTATTTCTTTTCTTCTGCGAACGGACCTATTTTTAGGGACGGCTTGGTGTGATTACATCCACAGGATTCACATTACTGGAACCGAGACGCGTCATTTGGTACCTTTCCCCAGCATTTCCCGACGTTTCTTTCGAGTTGACAGCTAGATATACAATTACCAAAATCTACCAAATTTGGTTGGAGCAACCTATGTTCGGCAACCCTGAACCACATTTAAAATTTGTTTACTCTATTAATGAAATCAAGGCGAATTCATTGAAATTTACGCATTCTCTTAAAATTGATTTTCTCTTTGCATGCAGTTTCTCTCTTTCCACTACAGCTGTTTCCAATTAGAAAATGTTTTCTTTTTCTTACCACTTTTGTTGTTGCTGTTTTGCACCAAACAAACGGAAAAAATATGACGAATTGCAGCGAATGCGAAGAAGAAAGAAATGAACATCGATTTTTCACGAAGTTTCTAATGAAAAATGCAATTTTCCTAACAAAATGTTGAAATTTTAACAAGTTTAATTGCTTCAAATCAGATTTTAGCATAAATTTTACCACAAAAACATGCCTATTTCATTTAAAAAAAGGTGAAATTGCCGGAAAAGCACGGTCATTATCGCCGACGAGTCTGACCGCTATGTAATTTTTTCGTTAGTTTTTTTCTTTAATTTTCCCAAAACATTTTCTATTGCAAATAACGGCTATTTATTGCCAAATATGTACTGCAATTACTGAACTTATTTCTAACGGCTTAGCATAGCAATTTTAGTTGCTTTTCATGTTGATGAGACTCCTTTTGTGCCTGCCGTGAAATTTCGCAACTCTATCGCTTTAATCTTAAATACTAATGTTATTTATTGATATGAAACACAACTGTTAACTATTATTCAACAAATATGCGAAATTATTTCACTTTTACTTAAAATATTCCACAAACTTCAGCTGAGCCATCTAAATTGCAACATGCAAGTGCCTGTTCGGCCATTTTGCCATCTGCGCTGACTGTAGTCTACCAAAAAATGGTTTATTTCTTCACCTGCATAAATTTATACAATTTATCTACAGCATGTAATTAAGTTTATTTCACTTTATTTTAACACAGTTTATTTGAATTACTGCTAATAAAACACTAAACTTTTCGACCAACTCGCGACCACAACCGACGACGGCGCTTGCATTCGATTTTTTTTTTTTTTTGTTTTTCCAAAATAAAATTTTTCCAATTGGAGATTGCAGCCGGCGAAGTTGTGTGTTTGTGCAACATAAGGGCAAGTTGGCAACTCCATTCCATATGCTGCCAGACTAGATGTTTTGCTTATAAAAGTTGAGGAATCCCTGCCAACAATCAACGGATAATTTCCTGGGCAATTACCAGGTGATAATCACCCTGCTTACCAGAGATTGTGACTGTGGACAAAATAGCCATCGAAATACCATAATTCGATAGATATAAGTCAAACTCCGTATAAAAAACGCTCAAGAAGTGGTAAAGAAATTTATCCGCGTCAAATTTTCTTCAGCTAAAGGTAAAGGCCCAATGCACGCTTGCTTTGCTGGCTTTGCCTCGAGAAAGGTCAAAATTCTTTTGAACTCTACTGAAATGCATGAAAGTTGGCCCAGTGGCAGCCTTACTTTGCTTGCTTGAAATGCTTCAAAGCGTCGATTAGCCCAAATCTCTATTTGACAGCGCTTTACACGCTTCGCTGTTTGTCTTGTTTGTGCCATCCTGTATTTTTGACAACTTTTGTAGCTTCTATTGGGCCATCGAAGCTTTTAAAGGAAAGCAAGGTAAGCCTAGGTAAGCAAGGCAAGCAAATCAAGCGTACATTGGGTCATCAGCTTAATACTCAGGCTTTTATCTATTTCTGGGAAATTTGGTGAAATGTGATGAAATTCCAAATTTGAAAAATGAGATTTGTATGGAAAAAAAGCGACAAATTTGGTACAGTGTAGATGCATTGAATATTCCCAGCAAACATTTAAGCTTGAGTTAAGTTTGATCTCAAGTTGAGAACTAAGGGGCTTCTCCAACCTCAAGTGTTGTTTCTCACCAGGAAAACACTTAGGGCCGCTTGCATAAAAGCTGATAACGACTTACCGGAGTTTAATTGACGTATTTTGTATAGTTAGCTGTCAAGTTAATCACCGATTAGGCTTAATCGGCTTTTATGCAAGTGGCCCTTAAAATCAAAATATCTCTAAGGTTGGAGAATACTTGGAGAATGATGTTGGATATCAACTTGAGAACTATACAGTTTTTCAAATTTGGTGAAAAAGTTGAGCCATGTTTGCTGGGTTACCAGAAAAATATTACGGATTAAAATTGATGAAATTCGGATTGAGATATGTATTTTAAAAATTCTTTTTAAATTGGAAAAACTGCGATCGACTTTCAGCTAATCCCCTGACAACCTAGGGACTTGAAACTTAGCATATTTCCAGCCAACCATCTTCGGATAATTTCCGGGGAAATTACCAGGTCGCGTTTCCCAAAAAAAGCTGGGCAGAAAGGTGGATAGCTTTGTGCAGCGAGGAGCCCTTTCTATCCATGTTGAAGCTGCTGGTTAGAGTTAGAAATTGTGGAACTATCGATTTTATCAAATTATGCGTTGGTATTTCGATGCCTAATTTTGCCCACGGGCAAGGAATTCGCGGGTAAGGAATTTTACCACGCGGTTAGAAATTCACCTCCATAAGAAATACAATAAATCAGTTTTTTTTTACCACGCGGTGAAATTCCTTACCCGCGACCTGCTGAATTGCGTTGGTTCCTCTTATTATTTCCAAGCCCACCAATCCTCTTTGTGGTAGGGTTGTTAGGACTCGGTGAAAATACAATTTGTATAACAGAAAAACCACCCTGCCATGAAATCTTGGTAAATTACTGGGTCGCGCTTAACAAAAAAGAGAATAAAAAAGTGCGCAATTTTATTCAGCTGGTTAGCAGGGCAATTACCAGAAATAAAATATTTTCATTTCCTATTACCAACAAATAAAACAAGTAATAATAATTTCATGAAATATTTTCTTTATTTATTCACTTAAAACCTTCGCTTATCTTTTATTGTTGCAGTTGTCTGATGAGCAAAAGCATAATTGCAACATCACATAACGTCTCATACGGCGGCTGCCTTTACAAATCACACAGATCGGCGTTCATTTCTACATATTACTACTTTCATAGTTTTCTTATTCTTTTTTTTCATTAATACTTTTAATAATATTATTTTTTCATATTTCAAGATATTTTATTAATATATTTGTTATTTTTTGTTTTCTTATTTGTTGTATATAAAAAGCTTGTGTAAATAAGTTTATTTGATTTTCTTTATCTTTTTTTTTAATTATATTTTTTTTTTTTGTTACGTTCACCTTTTTCGTAAATTTTTGCATTGTTGGGATTTTTAAACATTTGCATTCAATTTGTTTATTTTGGGTTTTGTTTTAAAAATTGTTCCTTTTGTGAATTTTGGATTATTACGAATACCAAGAAGAGGAAACAGAAAAGTTTGTATTTTGAATTTTTTTGGTTTTGTTTAGATATTTTTGTTTAATTTTTTATATTAACTTTTAGTGGGCGTGATTTGCTTGGTGTACGAACGTGTTTTTGGTTTTCCTTATTTTTCGTGTATATTTAATTTTTTTCTATTTTTACGAATACCATTAACTTATAACTTATGCCGTTGACGCTTATGGTGATTTTAAATTTATTTTATACGTTACATTATTTTTTATTTTTATTGTTTATCACTAATATTTTATTTTTGCAGCATACATATACATATATTTACTTATATTTTAAAGATCTTTAATAACTAATATACACATTTATGAAATGTTAACTAAGCTAAGAAGTAAAATACTGTATAATGGTACAGTTGAGTCAGAAGTACACATCAGAATTCCACCGGTTTTTAGAATTTCACCTCATTTGAAAAAGAGAGTTGAGATGATAAGCGCTTCTAATGCCAAATCCGCCCGATATGGAGTTCTGGCTTTACGCTCGATCCAAATTAGTTTCAAACCGTTTGGGGATATAAATAGGCAATTCACCAGAGTAAAGGGGAAAGTGAATAAAAACAAATAGGGTAGAAAATATGTGAAAAGGATAAATTTTGGCGGGGAAAAATTCCGACATTTATCGTGGTGTATATGAACCTCCGTGGTCTATATGTAAGGTGACCATAATATTCGAGCGAAAGAGGAGGACAAATGCACTAAAATCATAAAAATTACTGAGACGATCGAAACTTTTGGCGAAAAAGGAGGACAAATTGTCGGCATTAAAACACATCTTTTTTAATATACATATGTATGTATGTATGCCCAACTTATCGGAATTTTTTTGATGAGGAATTGCATTGTCCACGGGTTCCGACAAATGTGTCAAGTTTCAAGTCAACAGCTTACTGGAAAGTTGCTCGTAATCGATCGTGTTTCAAAGATTTTCAATTATACCGACAAATTGTAGTCACCGTGCCTAGAATACGTTCTAAGTTTCAAGTCTCTAGGTTGCCAGGAAGTTAATCAAAAGTCGATCGCAAGAATCTTAATTTCACCACCTAGCGGATACTTTTTTCATTCACATTGCTTTGTCACGGAGTTATGAACTATGTTCCAAGGTTCAAGTCTCTAGCTCAAAGGGAAGTTACCTAAAAAGACTTTGGATGATTCCACAAATTCGTATGGAAATTGTGGTGCAAACAAGAAAGCGACTTAATATAAAGGTTGTAAAAAGGAGTATAAAATCGTCAAAAAAGGAGGACAAAATCGTCAAAAAGGAGGACAAAGGAGCACACAAATTTTTCGGAGGACAAGCCGCATTTTCGGAGGACATTCCTCCTCAAAGGAGGACGGATGGTCACCTTATGTATATACCACCTAGCTCTATGATGCCCCAAACGTCTGTTATGAAATTCTGGATTTACATTTCAGTCAAACTATTTGCAAACACTTTGGATAAAAAAGTGGGTAGTTTTGTTTAGCGAGGTTCATTTCCCAGCCAACCAAAGATAGCCATGGTGAATACAAAATCAAAAATTAATTCTGTGGAATACCAAAAATGACTGTAGGCAAAAGCAGGCATCGAAATACCAACGCATACTTCGATATAACTCGATAATTGGAAAACTTCTAACACTAATTAGCACCTTTAATATGCGTAGTAGAAAAGGAGCCTCGCTGAACAAAATTGTCCACTTTTTTGTCCGCTGTTTTGGTAAGCGCGACCCAGTAATTTCCCAATATTTTATTCCGCTGCTGGTTAATAGGAATATTATTACAAATGAGTACAATGGTTCCAATTGGCACACAACCTTGCAGGGTTACCCCGCTAAATATATTTTCAGTACTAAAATTGATTATGAAAAAGGGTCAACTACTCTTCAAGTGTGGAGTAATGATAAACTCCTATTTACATGCTATCTAATCTGATTTACATGCTATATTTTACTTTTTAAAATGGTTGTTGTAGCTACATATGTATTTTTTAATTGTTAAAAATTTTCACTTTTGCACTTTTCGAGGTCGTTCCCAACGGTTACGGAATTATTTTTATACTTTTTATTTAAATGGATCGGAGAATGAACAAACTAATAAGAAATGGATAGAGGGTCTAACAGCTATTCCGACAAAGCTTCCCGTTGGAATAATTCGTGAAAATCGATAGATATTTAATCGACTTAATCAAAATCCTTTACCAAATTTCGATTAAGTCGATGAAATAACTATCGGCTCTCCCTAATCATTCGCAACGGGAAGCTCCGTCGGAATAGCTGTTAGACCTCAAGATATTTTTAAGCAGTAAACTAATTTTAAATGCAGAGACTAGGTGTCGAATATGATACGAATTTCGAGAACGACAAAAATATATACAAGTCCTATGGGCTTAATCGAAATTACATATCTACGACATTTCAATAAAGTCGATAGAACATGTACTAATTTTATCGGCTCACGGAATACGTAATTCGAACGCAGTGTTAAAATCACACAACGAGTTGCGAGAAAGACGGGGAAAAAAGTAGTCAAAAATTTTAAATAAAAATATTTAAATTTCAAAATCTTTACTCTTTTATTTATTTTTTTTTTGCGTTTTATTAAAATATTTATATGTATATTCTTGCACATACCTATTTATGTATGTGTTGTATGATTTTTAGGAAAATATTGTAGGTGAAAATTTTCTTCTTGGCAACTTTCTACAATCAACGCAAATTTTTACTGTACTTTATCAATTATGAAGTCTTTACTAATCACTTAACGACACTTAACATTTCAACATTAATCTCAGCGCTACATATTTGGCTATTTATTTGTTTTGTTTAGTTATAATTTTTGTGAATATTTAACTATTTTTGATTTTTTTTATAGATGTTATTTGGTGATTGAAAAAGTTTTCAAGAAAATATATGCAGGTTTGCTGTTATTTGAAAAATTTTGGTACAGGGGTCCTTTCTATTATAAATACATTTTTTTTTTTCAAATATAATTTTTGAAATTATTGTTTTTTGTTGCTATTCATATTAATCCAAAGGACTTATAGTACATTTACACCGCACACAAATTGGGAAAATTTGGTGAAAAATTGCAAATTTAGCGCCTTTTTTCCATACAAATCTCATTTTCCATATTTGGAATTCCATCTGATTTGTCCTCATTTGCCGAACAATACAATCCACAGTTCCTCAAAATAGCAACCCTGCGGTATTCCACATAAAGGAATGCCCAGCAAGAACCTTAATGGGTAATTGACGTGTGATAGCTTTTGCACTATGCACAGCTGTAAATAACTACTTAAACTAGTTTTGTTTTTTAAATGGGCCAATTCTAAATCATCACGGTAATGCATTTTCTTTCGATGGCTTTTTGTCCTGGTCGAAGATTCTTGCAGGGAAGGTGAACCCAAATGCAAATTTGCCAGTGTAAACGGTATCGGACTGGCTCATTTGAATTCCCTAAATTTGGTGCAATGTAAATGTGCTATTAGTGTATGTGCTTATAGTACATTTACACTGCACCAAATTTAGAAAATTCAAATGCGCCAGTTCTACACCGTTTACACTGGCAAATTTGCATTTGGCTTCACCGTCCCTGCAAGAATCTTCTATCAGGACAAAAAGCCACCGAAAGAAAATTCATTATCGTAATGCCGTGATGATTAAAATACCTGTAGAGTAATAATAAAAGAAGAGTCAAGAAGGCTTCTGTATTTGCCTGGTTTAATTGGCTCATTTTCTTAAAAAAACTGTGCATAGTGCAAAAGTTATCACACGTCAATTACCCATTAAGGTTCTTGCAGGGTTGCTATTTTGGAAAATGAGATTTGTATGGAAAAAAGGCCCAAATTTGCGGTGTAAATGTACTATTACACTTCATTAAAAGTCGTTACACACAAATTGTCGTTAAGCCCTTTTTAGCATTTTCGAGAATTGTCATTTTAAAATCGGGTTTTATTATTTTTTTATTTTTGTTTTCGATTTTTTTTAATCAAATTTCTCACTATACCCTTTTACGCCTCCTCTAAGATGAAAATTTTTATTTATTTCATTTATTATTTTATGTTTTTTTTTTACAATTAGCGTTTAATTTATAACATCACAGACTAAATACAAAAAAAGTGGCTGCTTAAATACTTTTTTTGTTTTTTTAATTTTTTTATTATTAATTATGTTTTTTTCTGAAATAGTAATTATATGTATGCATGTGTGGGTGTGAATGCTGTTTTCACCTTTACTTGTTATAGTAAATAAAAATTTACTTATCAAGTACTTACGCTCTTTTGCACATTCTTAACCTCAAAACTAAAATAAATATAAAAAAGGCAAAGCTGGAAAAAAGATAAAATATAACGAAAAATTAGATGAAAACCAATGAAAAAAAAATACAAAAGTACATTTGTTGAGCTCCATATATGTACGTACGGTAATTTTTGTAACCTAACATTTCAAAATCAATAAATTTTAGGTTATGTTAGGTTAGGTTCGCTAAAATTTGAAAGATTTTGAGTATACCCTGGTCTTGCAATGCGCCCTAGAGACGAGAAATTTATTGGGCCGAGAGATCTTGTTAGATACCAAAACACTGCCAAAGCCTTTTTGGGGACTACCTGTCTTGGGGTGACAGTGACAGTTGAAAAATCGGTGCCCCTTAACCTGTCCACGAAATTTAGAGGACTGTCTTATATTTTGACATCTATTTTTTTTTTTTGACGGCTGAGTGGAAGATCACCTCTTTCCAAAATATTTTTTTTTCAAGGCAAACATTTTTTTTTTTTTTTGACGGCTGAGTGGAAGATCACCTCATTCCAAAATATTTTTCAAAAATGCAATCTAATTTGAAAAAAACGCACCATCTCATAGTTTTTTCCGATAATGCGCTTGTTCAAAATTTGGTTCCAGAACGCCCTATCTCAGAATGAGTTTCAAAAACGGCCTATCTTAACAAAAATTCAATACTCTTTCCGTTGAGATAGGGCGTTTTTTTTAATAAAATCTTGAAAGATATTTTGAGATAGGTCTCTTTTCAGCCAAATTTTGAGATAGAGCTTTTTCAACAAAAAAAAAGTGCCATCGGGAATCAATATCTGTAGATACTATTATGTACCTGTACCTGTACTTTCGAATACTAGTACCTCCACTGTGTTTAGCCTGAACGTAGTGTAAGTTTTATTTTCAATATCTCAATCCGTTTTGGAGATATCAACCAAATGATGAAAAAATGTATCTGAATTAACTTGAATAAATGTTACTCATACGCCGTGTATGACCTATGTATAAAAAGTGCACTATATGTAATTGCAAAAATTCAAGATATAGACAATTATTTTTGCTAGAAAACATATTGTTACTAAACTAATTTTGATATTCCAATGTCTTTTTCTCGTGAATACGTTTTTTTTTTTAATATCCTTGTAAAGGATCCTGTTGTCCTTATACAAATATAAAGGTAGAGATTTGTTGCAAAAAACGCCATGAATCGCAATAAAACTTCGCGCACATGTTATTTAGGCTAAACTGCACCGATGTTGAGGGTATATGCATATGAAATTTCGAACCAAAATTGTTTTCCATACCTTTTTGGGGCGCCCTTTTTCAAATGATTGGCTAAATTTTCCAAAAAAAAAAAAAATTCTACCAAAAATTCAAATTAAAAAATGTGTATGTAATTATTTTTTTAATACATATTCATTTTAATTTTAATAATTTTTGTTTTTGAATTTCCAATACATTTACAGATAGATAATTTCTTAAAAATCAGTCTATAATTTGTTAATTTTTTTATATATTTAATATTTTCGAATTTACCCACCGATTTACTAAAAAAAAATTAAAATAAATAATACACAAAATTACTATATTTTATAAAATGATATTTGTTTTATAGAATTTCGTTTTCTGATGAAATATTTTTTAAACTAATTTTATCACTTATTAAATATAAATTTTCGCATAAAACTTTACCACCAGCTGGCTATCTTTCTTTCTTACACATACACATACATATGAATGTGCTATAAACGTTTGCTATAATTACAAATCACTATAGCATATCACTAATTATAGCATACATTATAATGAATATTTGCACACGTATTTTACTTTTTTTAATTTTAATTTAAAAAAATTGCATTTTATTTATTTATTTTTTTTTTCGTGACTACCCAGTAGGACTTGTTTGAAGTGAGATCCCTCCGTTTTGATGTAATGTCATATCATATGATGATATGACATCATTTGATATGACACCGAAATGATCCCGAAACGATCCCGAAACAGTCCCGAAACGATCCAGAAAATGGTTCCGAGGTTACGCCGAATGTATTGCGCAGATGGCTATAATTTGACGGGGTCTCGATGGACAAATTTTTCATTTGTAAATAACTGATTAAAAATGAAGTTTTTTCGACTCCAAAACAATTTTTGACAGATAAAAGTGACATTTTGGTATTACTCAATCGCCTGGGACATATATTGTCACAAGTAAAGGAGAGTATTAACTCCATACTCACAAGAGAGCCCTTTTGCATTATTGAAACATTGCTCTCTGCTCCTACTGGGTATTTATACTTTTTATATACACCGCTATTTTAATTACTTTTACTAATATTAATTACATATATATTATATAGTATATGGTATCTATGTATTAATTTTAAATAGTATCGTTTGTTTATTTTTGTTTTGTTTTAATATTAATTTTTTTTCTTTTTGTTGTTATAATTTATATATCTATTAATATTAATTTTATAGTTAAATATATTTATTAGTTTAAAAATTTAAAAGCATTTATCACACATCTACTTACTTAAACATTAAGATTAGTTCCTTGCTTATTTATATCTACATAAATTTAATTTTTTTCGTTTTCTAAAATGTTTTAACATTTTTTTCTTCTTCCGTTTTTTTACATATATTGTGTATTTCCTTGTATAACGCTCTATTTCGTACGTTTATTTTGAATCTTTTATATAATTTTTCTGAGTGTATTTCCTTTTTTTTTCGTTTTTGTTATAGTATGGCTATTGTATTTTTTGTCTCGTGATCATGTGTTCTTTTTAAATTATACAACTGTTGACTCCTATCAGCATTCAGGCCTTACCTGGTAAGCTTTGAGGTAAGGCATGCCAGCTGGTAAGGTGCATATAGCTGAATTTTGCTATTAGTTTTGGTGATGCCATGAACAGCTCAAATAAGGCCGTAAATCACAAAAACTTGATTTGTAAACTTTGAAATCATATCGACACTTTAGTTGTAGATCACCCTATTTTAAAATATTTTTCAAAAAAGTCAAATCTCAAACGACCTATCTGGGAGAATTTTTCAAAAACGCTCTATTTAAGAATTTGATTTAAAAACACCATACATATCTCAGCCAAGACGAATTCATTACAGGTGGCATCCTCCCACCATATGGTTTCTTCTTCTTCCTTGAAAATGGAATCGTAACTGTCAAATTGCTTATGTTGTTGCTTTGTCTGACATTTTTAGTTACCAGGAGTGTTTGCGTGCGTGTAGATCTGAATTCGCTCGAACACATCTGTATGAATTCGCCTGGATCTCAGCTCGATGGGTTGTCCTTGAAAAATATTTTGACCTGGGGCGTTCTGAAAAGAAACTCTGATATGAAGCCTTTTTGAAAAAAATTTTTTAAAACGCTTGTATATTTCCTTCATAAAAAAGATTGAAATTTTGAATCGTATACTACCCAGAATCCAACGGAGAATCACTCTTGCCAACAAGTCTTACTTTGGACTAAGTAGGCAATTGAGAAGTAAAGTCCTCTTTCGACAAACGAAGATCACGCTCTACAAGTCTCTCATCATACCAGTCCTAATGTACGGAGCGGAATCATGGACAGTGTCAAGAGAAGATGAGATGTCCCTTGGAGTATTTGAGAGAAAAGTTCTCCGGAAGATTTATGGTTGTTGTTGTTGTTGTAGCGAGGTGTAGCCCTGCCTAAATGTCAGACAGGGTCACCCCGAGTGTATTGCTCTTGGCCGGGTCGATATAAGAAAATGGCCCGGGTCGTTTCGGCACGATGCATTGTGCCCATCGCGATGGGTACAGCGCTAGTACCGGTACCGTTTTCGTAGAACCGGCAATACAAGAAACTAGTCATGTAGGCCATGTAGGTCATTTAGCGATACCCAGGGTGCACCAATGGGGAGGCGACCTACTCTTACACACTCCCGTGATGCCAACGGCGAGTATCGAAGGAAATTTAACGATGACCTGTACGAGCTTTAGGCTTCGCTGGCTGAGTCATGTTATGCGAATGGACAAGGAGGCTCCAGCGCAGAAAGTTTTCCTATCGACACCCGAATTGGGCAGCAGAGGAAGGGGGAAGCCTCGACTGAGTTGGAAAAACACAAGTGGAGGATGACTTGAACTCCCTTGGGGTTCCCAATTTGGCGTCAGTTATCGCTAAAAAGAAATGACTGACGTTCTTTGATACGAAACGACCAAAATCGCCTAGGCGGTTAAGCGTCAATAAATGACGCAAGCCTAGATTAGATTAGATACTACCCAGAATTTGGAACACCTTAACACAGAGCAGCATGTGCATGAAACCATGAACTATCGACTGAACTTGAACAAAACATCCAAACTCCACCGTGGATTGTAGAATCGGCCCAAGTCACTTTTATCAAAAATGAACTTCTCTCCTGTCTTGAGAGCAATAAAAGCTCATTGAGCAATTAAATTGCAGAACATGCCTGACATAGCTTTTTCTGTAGTCACCACCGCTTTGTCGTCAGACTGCTTTTTGCTGGAAATTCATCTCGATCGATAGTGGAAGTGTTTGATTTCTCATTTCAAATAGTCCTAACATTCCAAATTTCGTGCTCTGACTTTTAAATTTTAAAAGTTTGTTGCATACATTTAGGATGCTTGCTTTTAGAAATGAAAAGTTTCCGATCAGAATTTCTTTCTCTGAAAACTCATTTCGACCAGGTATCGAAAGCTTACTGGTCTAGCTATCGGTTTATAAGTTTGCTTAGTCTTTTATGTTTCCAAGTTCAAATTTTGTAGCATACATTTAGGATGATATTTTTTAAATATATGAAAAACTTTTTCAAAAAGTATTGAACTTTAAAGGATGAAAAACATTTTCAAAAACTCTTGAACTTTAAAGGATGAAAGCGATTTGAATTGAAGCGACTTTTTAAGTAAAAAAGTAGTATCCAAGATATTTAACAAAAATGTGTTCAAATGGTCTTGAAAACTTTAGATAATAAAAAAAGGATACCGAATAAAAAGCCTAGTACGTCAGAGTCTTTCAGAAAGTAATAAATTGAGCAAACCAACTTTTTTGAAGAAATTAAGAAATAAAATTTTTTTTTCGAAGTTAGCCCTCAAAACTTAATTAAGGGCTTTCGAAGTTCGAAAGTGATTTTCTAATGGTTTTGTTAAGAAAATTGAAAAAAAGGCAAAGTGTGGGCGTGACTTGCTTGCCTCTTCTTGTGTAATTGGTGTTTTCTAAATAAAACTGTATGTAAGAAGTGCTATACAGGGCCAAAGTGAGATCTTCGAAAAAAATTAAAAGCCCCATAATTTTAATTCTATATTTCTTCGAACAAACACTTAAAAAAAAATTACACCATTCAAGTAAGAGGAACAAGAAAGCCACACCCACATCTAATGTTTTTCTATTTTTGAAACAAAACAATTAGTAAATCAGATCTTCGAAGGATCCAACTTCGAACTTCGAAAGCCCGTAACTAAGTAGTTTTGGAGCCTAACTCCAATAGAGCCTAACTTCGAGAAATGGGTTTGGTCCAATAACCAGAAAAGAAGTTAATTTTGTCGTGAAACGATTTTTAATTTTTGCTTTTTTAGCAAGTATTTTTGTTTGAATATAAATGTATAATTTTTTTTAATTAACTAAAATAATTTGTATGTAAATAAAATGTGTATAACTTAAAAGTAATAAAATAAAAAAAAAACATACAAGCATTATTGCATTAAAATCACAAATTATCTCGGCTACACTTCGTCAACACAAATTTCAATTAAATAAATTTCGTTCTAGCGATAAATTTCGTTCTAGCGATAAATTTCTCGTTAGTTGTTTGATAGTCAAATTAATGACGAGTAACCATTATGAATTAATTAAGTCGATTCTAAAATTGAATGAAGCTTTTCTTCAAACAGGTATCACAAATCGATGGTTGGAAGAATACACTAGTAAAAATAATTTGTTCAATAATGTATGGAATCTTCTTAATATAGTCAAATACGTTGGAGATCACCCATATTCAAAATATTAAAAAAAAACGCTTTACTGCAGAATTTGTTTAAAGAACGTACCAGAGAGTGAAATTTTTTTTTTTTTTTTTCAATAACGCTCTGTATCACAATTTTGTTCAAAAACAATGAGGTTAAAAAATGTCTATCTAAACGAAAATTTAACTTTAAGCTGAGATAGGATGTTTTTGATTCAAATATCAGAGATTAGACGTTGATGAAAAAAAAAATGTAGATACCGGGTGTTTTTCAACCAAACTATGAAATAGTGTTTTGGAAAAAAATCCAATAAGGCATTTTTTAATATTTTAAAATAATCTTCGGCTCAGCCGTGCGCTTGCTTTCTCCAAACTTGGATGTAATAGGGATCTTATTGCCACCTTAATATATCGGTGGCTAATATAGGATGTTCTTAAAATGTAAAAACAAGCTGAAACAAAGTTCGGTCGATTTTCAAACTAATTCTGAAAGAAGGCGTTCTTAAATATTTGCTGAGAAGGCGTTTTCGAACCGGCTACTGAGAGAGCCAGCGATAAACAAATATTTCGAAAAGCTGCTACTATTTTGGAAGTCGACTTTTTTTTTGTTGATTCTGACTACACGCCATCACTTTTTACAAAGCGTTTTTAAAATTATGTCAATTTTTTTGTTGGAAACATTTTTGGTTTAATACATATTTTTTAATTTTTTTTTTTTTTTTTAATATATTTTTTTTAATGTCTTCGAAAAATTTTGATATTAAATTTTTGAATCAATTACTTATACGAATTTCGCTCTACATACATAATTAGTCTTTCATAGTTTTTTTTTTTTCGTTTAAATTTAGGTTTGTGCATTATATTTTGATTTTAGAATTTAGTAAAAAAAAAAAAAAAAAAAAAAATATACCATATTTCCAGAATGTATCGTACTCAAAACTATTACGTATACAGCTCAAACAAGAATATTTTTTAGAAGGTTGAAATTTGACCAGACTATTATTCGAACAACATATTCCAATAAAAAGCGTTTTGACTTAACAACTCCTTTTAAATCAAATTAATTACATATCGACGGCTGAGTTTAACATAATTCAAAATATTTTCCGAAAACGATCTATTTCAGAATTTATGGGAGCAAATCCCTATCAGAATGACTTTCAAAAACGCGCTTTTTGAACGCAAATGCAATACATTTTCAGCTATTATAAGCGTTTTTGAAAAAGAAAGAGCGTTTTTGAGTTAAATTCTGAAAGAATGTGCTATTAAAAAAAATTTCCGAAAAAGTTCGTTTTTGAAAAATATTTTAAAGTAGGGCGATCTTCCACTTAGCCGTCGATATAAAGACGAATTTGTTTACAATTTTCACCTTAAGACGGCTAAATTTTACTTCTTGCATTGTTTTACACATTTGTCAGTTCGTTTATTACATGTATTGAATTTCGTCAACAATTACTAATTTCACATTTTGTTTGTTTGCTATCGCATTTACATTTCGTTCATTCTTAATCTGTTTGGTCACATGCAATTTTTAGATGCTCTTCAAGATATTTCTTGTTTTTTTTTTTACTTTTACATTTCTTGTTGTTATTGTTTTTGCTTTTAGTTTGCTTTATGCTTGTTGTTGTTGTAATTTGAATAGCAACATATTTTGTGATTATTTTTCAAAAAACATAATAAACCATCGAGAAGAGATAGATGAGCGTTAGCGATGTCATAATGATCGTCAAAACAATTAAAAATGTACTAGTAAATATATACAAACATCAGTCAGTTGGGCCTTTGCACAAGAATTTCCTGGCGAAGCCGATGGCCGAATCTCAGAGAATCTCACAACATCGACAATAACGTGGGCGATGTCCAGTGGTGACTGGTGGCGGTGTAACTGGTGCAAAATAGGCGTGTACTTTTATATTTGGTAGATGATTCTGTAACGAGTTAGAGAAATGTTAATGAAACTAGTTTATTTAAATTTTTTTTTTTTTTTTAAATATTTAATATCTAGAAAAGCCGGAAGATAATTTTCTGACCGCCATATTTCAATTCTCGGATATGGGGGTGGTGTAGAGTTCGTGTGGGGTATCACAATGGGCCTATTTTTCTGGCCTAAGTGTTGGACGGGCTCGGGCTACTCTGTCCTGCCGTTGCAACCTAACCTAACCTTGATGTCAATATTCATGCATCTGTATGTTCAATAGGTGGCCCAATTTTTTCCACAGACATCGGGTAGGGGGTTGGCACCGCTCACTTTTCTAAAATGCTTAGAATTCAATTATAATACGAAATATCATTTTTCTACATTGAATATACTCAGAGAATAATTTTTCAAGAGGTAACCATTTCTAGGGGCCCCATGACCTCTACTTTTTTAAAAAATGAAGTCTCCCTCCATACTATTAGCTACATATATGTGTACCAAATATGATCTGAATCGGTTCAGCCGTTCTCAGCTAAGTGATGGACAAAGACAAAACCTGCAGTAAAAGTGTGAACCAGTCTCCAAAGGGGGCAATCTTGAGCTACTCACTTCGTGACACATCCTGTACCGCTTACAAAAGTGACATTTAAAGACAACTTGGAGTGTGGAATATCGATAATCACTCATCCTTATCCTCAACGCCTTGGAAGCAAATTGTTACCCAATAGGACCAAGCCAAACTAAAGACAAAGTTGAACGGACGGTTCAGGCAACGTTAGGTTCATTTTTTACCGAAGTCGAACTAAAACTGTACTAAAGTTTTACGCAAAGATACATTTTGAAAATGAAGGTGGTTAGGTAGGAGAACTGATATCGCGAAGCCCCCCCCCCCCCCCCCCCCCCCCCCTGCGGTTAAGGGGTTTAGAATATGCCCGAGGTAAGCATACCGGTCGTAGGAGGCTCTCTAATATGCACATATGTAATGACTCGATGGTTGATCTACGGATATAATGATTCTCAGCTCTCATTGCCCATCTTCTCCTTCCTTACGGATGGAGGGATGACATGACCTAGAAGGTTTCACTGGTCATACTATATCGCTACCACGACAGTCGGGCAATACCGCAACGATTCATATCCGCCCAAGGACTGGCATTTTCGGCATCACTCCCTAAGACCTTCGGCTTTTTTTCCTGTTAACAGCAACAACAACAACAACAAGAAGTCTGTAGAACACCTTTACGGATGGATGAAATCTGGACGGGAGAGTTGTGGGTGTTCTCTGTTAGGAGATCGGGGTTAGCAGGAAATTGTAGCTAGCCGATGTAAAAGTAGGTCGCCTCCCAGTTGGTGCACCCTGGGTAACGCTAAATGACCTACATAGCCTACACGGCTAGTTTCTTCTATTGCCGGTTCTACGAGAACGGTACCAGTACTTGTGCTGTACCCATCGTGCCGAAACGACCCGGGCCGTTTTCTTATATCGACCCGGCCAAGAGCAATACACTCGGGGTGACCCTGTCTGACATTTAGGCAGGGCTACACCTCGCTACAACAACAACAACAACAACATAGCGGGCGCCCTTAAAACAGACGTAGCTGACGACCGGACTCTGGGAGTTCTTCCCACTACCTGCAGTCTACTTCTGGATAGGTGGGGTTTGGCTAAGCAAGTGCTGGGCTGATACCACGTCTTTCCAGGTGTCGAGGACCTTCTGGCCAATTGTCGACAATATACGAACATCGGGAACACTAGGGTTCCCTAAGGCAAATCTCTCCATGGTGATTGATACCACGTCTTTCCAGGTGTCGAGGACCTTCTGGCCAATTGTCGACAATATACGAACATCGGGAACACTAGGGTTCCCTAAGGCAAATCTCTCCATGGTGATTGGACTGTTAAAGGGACACTGCCCGATGTCAGTTCATGCGGCGCGATTGAATATTTTAGATAATCAAAGCTGTGTGAGCTGCATGAATGATGACGAGGTAATATCATCAAATCACTTCATGCCCAGATTGAGCTGGGAAATAGCGTAGACATCTTAGTTTAGATGTTTTCAAATAACCGGCCGATATGTGTATCAAAGTTCGAAGTCTGCCTTATCCGATGTTTCATTCTCAGTGAGAATGGTATACGTATCTAAGTGAGCTGCTCGCCCATAATCAGGTGGTGCTAGTATTGGAGCGTATTAGACTCATTTCTTCAAAGGACTACCGTAACACTCCTAAAATTTTGGAGCATAGCTCATCAACGGGTTACTTTTAGTAAAGACACTAACAACAAAAAGTCAGTTTCCATTATCGTTCAATAGTCCACTTAAGAACAATCGAGACTCCTTCAGATCGGAAAGAGAGCCTCGAGATGCAGTAGTTAAACAAAAACGGGGACAGTACACCACCCGTTGAAACCCCTTGTCTAATCCTTTTGGGTTTCGATATTTCGTTTCTAAAATCTAAAGACGCCTGTGGAACATTCAGGAAAGTTGCGGCAATGCCTTTAAACTAGAGGTAGAACTCTTGTAAAGAGTTGTACTTTTAAATGGACTTTCAAAAAACCAGTTTTTCGCATCCAAATGGACAAACTTTAATTTAAAGTTACCTTTAATTTTCGTATTGCTGCTCTCGATATCATTTGGCAGTCGAATAGCTCGATTCTTTGTAAGTTGTGACAAGATACTAAATGCTCTAATGTACGATCGGTGATTAATGGACAATTATCCAATTCGAGGACGGATAAACTTTCAGCTGCACAACTACCAGCCGTCAGCTGACGTATACCATCGTCAGTGATAAGCTCACAATGCGATAAAGTCTGTAAAGAGAGAGAGGCAGAGAGAGAGAGAGCTGTAAATCAAAATATTTATCTTATTTTCAATATTGCAACACAAACCAGTTTCTCTAAACTAGGACAACCAGTGGCCAGATGCGCCAGCGTTAAATCTGTTATCTGATTGCATTCTTCCAAATCCATTCGCTCTAAATATTTGCAATTTTTCCCTAAGGCTTGAAAACCAATATCTGTGAAATTACGACAACCAGACGCTTCAAGCGTATTTAGCATTGGATTATTCTGTGAGATAGCCATGAGTGAGAGATCAGTTAGTTCGGCACATTTTGAAACGCATAACTTTTGCATTTTAGGACAATTGGCTGCGATTTGTCGTATTGAGGAATCGGTGACTGACTGTAGAGAATGTGAGGAAGAAGAAGAGTGATATTCGTTGATCTGTTAAAAATTGCATTAAATTTGATTTCTTACCTCACAGCTGTGTAAATTGAGCACCATTAGATCAGGACAAAATTTTGCCAGATAGGTGATGGCATTGTCGTTGACTTGTTTACAACCTTTGCTGCAGAATTTTCGCAACTTCTTACAGCCGCGCGCCAATGCCTCAACGCCATTCTCTGAGATGAAATGACACCATGAAATGTTGATTTCAAGAAGATTCTGAAAATGAAGGAAAAATTAAAATTGAAAGTAGACACGAATATTTAAATAATACAATAGCTTCCTAGTTAATGGAAAGACAAAGAAAGATATAGGATATGAAGAGATAGTTTTACTCCATCATCCATACGTATGGTGAACCCTAAAAGTTCCACTGATCGCTTAGGATCCACTGTTGGAGAGCAGCACATTGGTAACTCGGGTTCCTTAGTACTCCTCAAAGCTCACTAAACCAAAGCCCTTATCCACACGTGTGAATGTAGAGGGATCTATTAACTGAACCTTATCTAGCAAGGTCCTTTCTGGACTCGTCAAGATTTTCTCTAAACTTTTATAAAGATCAGATCTTGTCGAAAATGGTTCCTGTTGTCTTTGATCGCTGATAGCTCTATGAGCCAGGGACAAAATAAATCTAAGCTTAGATGATTGTGGTAGTCTTAGTAGAAGTTTCCTTATACATCTTAAGGGGCTATCACGAACTAAGAACGAATACAAATTATTCAGCCAACTAAAAATCCTTTTAAAAGGGCCTTATAAGCACTAAAGAACGTCTTGTCACGTAGTCGACAGATCCTTTCTAAAACCACAGCTGCCCAAAAACATTAATCTCCGAGAGGCTCGAGAGGCGCGGCTTTACGGATTACTTTATTTGCACCGTCTCTTCCGAAGGAAGGTTGCAACTGCGGCACGCGGTATTGTGTTCCAGACCCATCCATGCCGCATGCATCTCAATAGCGCAGTGCCCAGCGAGCACCGCAATTAATCTGAATAGGTCCCTTCTTTGCACCCTGACAAGGCTCAAAGATTGTGTGCGCTGCAAGAGGGGCACAGCCTCTTTGACATTATGCAGGACTGCAAATTCTTTAACCGGTTATTAGCCGTGATAAGTCCCGCGGGTGCAAGGCATCTCCTTTGCATTTGAGACATCAAAAGCTGATCCCTGCCGATCCAGCCATTCCCTCTACCTATACGTTTCGATGACCAGTTTTAGATAAATTTTGTGTCGACTTGCCAGGTTTATGGTCTACTGACTACACTGACCAAGCAGACTGTTGTTGTTGTAACGAGGGGTAGCCGCGCCCAACGTGTACTTATTACTAGCCTAAATTGTCATCAATGTCCTCAAAGGGTGTCCTAGGAAAGTAGCAGTTTCTACAGGGTTGGAACAGAGGGAAATGGGTGTTAGAAGAGTGGGCTCCGCAGAGCAGGTGAATGGTGTTATGAGGAGACGAGCCGCATGCCGGACATTCATTCGGCATGTCGGGGCTCAGTCTGGATAAGTAGGAGTTTAACCTGCTACGATATCCAAAACGTAATTGAGCCCGAGTGGTCATTGTCTCTTGAGGAAGATGAGGTGACCCGTCAGCAACGCGAGGTGTTGAGCTATGCAAAACGGCGTTCACCGGACAGAGCTCAATATGGAAGACAGCAGACGTCTTATGGATGAAACGACCAAGCAGACTCGATGTTATCGTTGCTGAATCAAGAGCCGGAAGTGCCGCTTGGTTGTCAGAGAGGATTGCTATCCTGTTATTATTATTAAAGAGGTGTAAGAGTAGGTCGCCTCTCTGCTGGTGGACCCTAGGGTAACGCTAAATGACCTACATGGCCTACACGGCTAGTTTCTACGTATTGCCGGTTCTACCAGTACTTGTGTTGTGAAAGTGCCATCGTGCCGAAACGACCCGGGCCGTTTTCTTATATCGACACGGCCAAGTGACCCTTTCTGACATTTAGGCAGGGTTACACCTCGTTACAACAACAACAACAACAGCAACATTGCCGGAGATGTCTGCACACAATAATGCCTAGCTTGCCTCCTGCATGGCGTAGAGCTCGGATTGAAATACACTCTCTGAGTTTGGAAGGCGCATAGACAGTGACGTGACAGGGTGTGCTGGAAAGCTGTGCTCGGTTCTACCCCTTTCCAATCCTTCCTTGAAGGGAATAGAATCTTAAAACTAGTTAAAGAGTTCATTAAGGATATTTTAAGCAGTCTCAGGTCGGTAGAGTTTCTCGGATTGGATTTCTCGCTTTCAATTCGAGTGGCCTCGAAGCCCTTATTAATTTTTGCAATAACAAATAAATAGGAACAAAAATTTGTCGAATAATACGAAATGCGCTCTAAAGTATGCAATATAATTCTTGGATAAAAATTTCAGAGCTCAGCAGAATTTTAAATTCGCTTTTAATTTCAAAATAACCCTTGTGTTATAACTGTAAATATATATCAATTTAATGTAATTTCAAAAACCACCCTCAAAAGTATGCGCCCCAAAGTATGCAATACTTATTGGATAGAATTTTGAGTGAAGCAGAATTGGAAATTCGTCTTTTTCATTCAAAACTAACTCTAGTTTTTTAATTGTAAATCGTGTAGGTACATAAAATTCCATGTTTTTTTTTTTTTCAAAAAAACACCCTCAAACGCCAAAAAGTATGCAATGCAAACGCCATGATTAATTACTTTAACGACCTCCACAGCCACAAAAGAAAATCAGCTGTGTTTGCCTAGCGGAGACTACACCAACACAAAATATATAACGAACTGAAAAATGTACGGATAAACAAATTGCAAAAAAAATACAAAAAAAAGTAAAAGTATCTACAAACCCAGCGGCACACAATTGCACCACTTTCACGCAGCGCAAGAATGTCGCAAGTATAAATGCATTACAAAACTTTATTGATCACAATAAAAGCACTTAATACATAAAGAAATAAATGTATGAAAGTGTAAATAAAACGCATGCGATTATTATCGACAGGGCATCAGGGGTCGCCATTAAATGACATAGCATGTCATAACCATTAACTAAGTAAGCCTAGTGAGAGCTAAACAATAAAAGTTGCTCACTGGCACTGCCTCTGATACTTGGTCGTTGTCATTATGAGTGGGTGCATTGAATTGCATTGGTTTTTCCTTTTTTCTTTTTGTTTACAGATTTTTATTATTGTTTTTAGTTTGCATGCTTGTAACATGTTACATTGTTTGTTGGTCTGTCTAATGGCCTTGAGAGCAAACGAAGCACAAAGTAGGTGAATGTAATATTGGAAGAAGAGGAACGCATGATAGCGTTGCTTCTACATACATACATATATACCATATGATAAGAGGGGGTTCTGGTTATATAAATAGCTATGTACATTGTACATGAATACATATATATAGTTGCGGTTATATGTATATAAATAGCAAATACGCATTTATAAAAAATCATAAAATTCCAAGAATAGCAATTACTGTTGATATGCAGCGCTGGAGAGCCTTTAAAAACACTTTGAAAATAGAAAAGGGGTTACAGAAAACAGATATAGCACAGGAAGAATATATATTTTTCCCTAATATGTTAAATATGTATGAATATTTAGCCGAAATTTTACATGTTTTCCAATATTCTTACTCACTAAAATGAACTTTTCAAAATAGATTTCCAAAAAAATATCAAATAGGTGGCAACTTTATAAACCGCCCGAAGTGGATAATCCCAGTAGAAAGTCTTAGAATGAAGTATTCTATCCACAAGCAAAATTTCATCCAAATCGGTCAATTTACAAAGAAATAAAAAACGACAGTATGGTGGCAACCCTAGGTGCCAACTCATTTCTAAGACATCATGGTTGGTATGCGGCTGAAAGTACCTTTGATTAGATACCCATATTGGCATATCTTGCTTAATATAAAAAAAAAGAGGTGGCAACCCTGTAAACCGCTCCAAGTGGCAACACTCACAGTTTTGAAATCAAGCATACTATCTCTATGCTAAATTTTATCGAAATCAGTCAAGCGGTCCAAAATGACCCCAAAATGATGCCAAAATGATCGCAAAATGATCCGAAAATGATACCAAAATGATCCTAAAACAATCCCAAAATGATCCCAAAATGGCCCTAAAATGTTCCCAAAATGACTCTAAAATTACCTCAAAATGATTCCAAAAAAACCTTTAAATGTTCCCAAAATGATTCGAAAATTACCCTAAAGTTATCCCAAAATTGAACCAAAAATGATCCCAAAATAGCCCCCAAATTATCCCTCAATGATCCTAAAATAATCCAAATATGATCCCAAAATTACTCCAAAAAGTACAAATACAATACGTTAGAATGGTAACACTGGGTGGCAACCCTACTTAAAAATATTTTAATTGGTATGTCGGCGAAAATACCTTTCATTTCATATTGGCATATCTGGCTCCATAATTTAAAAAAAAAATTGAGATAGGTAGCAACCCTGTAAACCGTCCCAAGTGGTAACACCCAAGTGGATAGTCTTAGAAATCACATACTATCTCTATACTAAATTTCATCGAAATCCTTCGAGCGGTTCTCGAGATAGTACCGGATATAGAAATATACTGCGATAAGGTGGCAACTCCCAGAAAATTCTTATACATTTTTTTTTTGTGCCAGTCTAATGTACATAAAGATAGAAAATCTCAAGCTAAGTGAAGGACATTGAATTTGCTCCCTTTTTGTGTTTGCAGCAATAACACTGCCTAGACTTATTGCATTCAAGAACCACAAGCTGATTGCATATCTTAACATGGACATTATTTATTGAACATTGCGTAGGAGACTTTCATAGAGGAAACAAAAGAAAAGCTAGAAAAGGGGGAAAATAATGGCTATGGCATTCCTTAACGAGACAATATCCGCTGAAGTTGCTGATATGAGCTCGTGCCTACTTATCGATGAACTATATATGTATGTGATTGTGTGCTTATGTAAAAGTGCATACACTAAGGTATGTATGCATTAATGTATCTATACAAGTAAATAGTTCAACTCGAAAGTGGGCCAATGCAATAAAAGCAGAAAGTTCTAAAAACGTTAATAAGTAGAGTTACACAGAGAAAAATGTGTACACTAAAGCAATCAAATCGGTTGAGCGGTGCCGCAGAAGGTATGTACCTAGTGATGTTTAACTCGAAACTCTTCTACCGCACCGCTATTAAGTCTTTCAACTCTCACTATTTGAGGTAAGCTGGGGGCCTTGGAAATGAGTCTAACGATTTTTTTCCCATGTAGCTAAAGATATGTATGCATATACTTGCACTTACTAAAACGCTTCAACGATGTATGGAAGCTTCGCTGAGGATACAAGGTCATTATGCTGCAGTTAAAAGGGGCAGGCAGAATAATATAAAAAAATTTTAAATTAAATAAAACTAAGAGATGAACTAAATCAAAAATATAGGGGAGAGGGCCAAATAATTTTGAAATGAGATCAGGTACATGGAATGGGAACTACGACTGCGCAGCCTGTGCTTACGTAACGTAACGTTGATGCCAGCAAAAAAAAAAAAACAATAGTTGAAAAAGTAAATAGCCCTGAAATTGAAAGCAATTAGATACCCAGAAAAATAATGAGGCAGTAGTCTCGGTCGCTCGATTCTAAGACTATCCAGGTGTTGCCACTTAGGGTGGTTTACAGTGTTGCCACCTATCTCGATTTTTTTTAAATATTGAGCGAGATATGCCAATATGGGTATCAAATGACAACATACCAACTAAAATATTTTCGAGTAGGGTTGCCACCTAGGGCAGCCACTTTACCGCATTTTTTTGTATATGCGGTACTATCTCGAGAACCGCTTGACCAATTTCGATGAGATTTGGCATAGAGACAGTAAGCTGGATCCTAAGACTTCCCACTTGGGTGTTGTCACTTGGGGTGGTTTACGGAGTGGACCTATCTCGATTTTTTTTTAATATTGAGCGAGACATGCCAATATGGGTATCAAATGTAAGGTATTTTCGGCGACGTACCGACTAAAATATTTTCGAGTAGGTTTGCCACCTAGGGTTGCCACTTTACCGCATTTTTTTGTATATGCGGTACTATCTCGAGAACCGCTTGACCAATTTCGATGAGATTTGGCATAGAGACAGTATGCTGGATTCTAAGACTTCCCACTTAGGTGTTGCCACTTAGGGTAGTTTACAGAGTTGCCACCTATCTCAATTTTTTTTAATATTGAGCAAAATATGCCAATATGGGTATAAAATGAAAGGTATTTTCGGCGACATACCAACTAAAATATTTTAAAGTAAATTTACCATCTATGGTTGCCACCTTATCGCAGTATATTTGTGCATCGGACACTATCTCGAGAACCGCTCTACCGATTTCGATGAAATTTGGCATAGAGATGGTATGCTTGCTTCTAAGACTTTCTACTCGGGCGTTGCTACTTGGGCTGGTTTAGAGGGTTGCCAGCTATCGCGATTTTTTTATATATGTATTGAGCGAGCTATGCCAATATTTTCAGCCGCATACCCACCATGATGTCTTTAAGATGAGTTGGCACCTAGGGTTGCCACCTAGATTTGCCACCTATTTTCATTTTATTTATTTTGGATGATATTTTGTATGTGCTTCATTCTAAGAATTTCTGCATGGGTGTTGCCACTTTTTGCCAACTCAATAATAGCGAATTATGGCACAGGAATAAATATACATAGCACAAAGCAACAAAAAAATGTTCACATTTTAAAAGCACTTGAAAAGCTATTTTTGTAAGTTGTGAAAGACATGTTGAGCTCGCAAACACCCACAAGTTTGTTTTGGGCAAATATTTTTGTAACACGAACACACCTACCTACACACCTTCAACCATGCATACCTATATAGTGCATACGAATTTATGCATGTTAAAACTTTTTTTCAGATTAAACCCCAAACTGACATGAACTCATTACATGAAAAGCGTGGGCAGTGGAATTCAACAAAAATAGCAACATACAGCAGAACATAAAAGCAGAGAAAAAAAATCGCACTAAAAAAAGAAACACTAATACAAGCAAAAAGACTTGAGCAGAAAATGAAAAAAAAAAAAAAAAAATTGTGCTGCTGCAGCGCATACTGGCTTTGACGCTAAAAAGCTGGCATAAACGCCTCAAAGTAGGCCAAAAATTTTGAACACAGCCACAAATGCATACAAAATGCCAAAAGTCTGAGAATGCAAAATTGTTCAGCTGCTACGCCTTGATGTATGTGTGAACTATGCAAATTCTTGTGCAATTTTTGGAAGAAGAAAATAACAACAAACACAGAAAGCTGATAGCGCTTTTACATAAGCGTGTATGTGTGTGAGTTTAAGAGATAGTGCATGGAGGTTGACAGTGGTAAAAAAATTCGCATATGTATGAGTGCTTCCAAGGATTTATCTACATACATGTGTGTGTAGCTACTCTTCTTGGCCTCAATTTATTTGTTTATTACGAAACTGAGTGGGCAAGGACGAAGAGAAAAGCAAAATTTTCGCACATAAACAGAGAGGATTTCCTAAAACACACAAGCAAACTGGAGAGCGTGCCACTTAAAAAAAAAACAGAGTAATAGTTTGGTTTTTGAGAAATTTTTGGTAAATAAAAAATGTGGGACAAGAGCACACTAAAAGGCAAAAAAAAAAAATTCATGCGCAAGCCCAACATAGCACGCTCTTCAATGCTCATTAAGTAGGTTAGATAATAAAAGCAGAGAGAGGGAAAGTTTCTTGTGTTGAGTATGCAACAGTTTGCGAGGGTAGGGGATTGTTTATAGACTTGGCAACAGCTTAACATTAGCAGAGTGAGCCAAAAGCATTTAACAGTTTTTTTGTTGCATTATCAAATATCAAAAATATGAAACGTAGGAAACAAAAGGCTGAGAGAGTGGTGTATATAAAAAAGAGAGAATGCCGAGAATTTGAGAAAATCTTTGTACAGGAAATAAATATGATTACTGTCGCATGAATAGCTTGAACATACAAAGATACTAACATACATACCCATGTGTTTGGAAAATTTAATCAATGCACAACTAAGCATTGGTGGCCCAAGTATGAGAAGAAAATATGAATGCAATTTCGTCTCTTGAGACATTTCAGGCATTTGGAGAAATATAAAGAAAACAATCTCGAAATGATGAAGATAAACTCCCGATATGATCCCGAAAACTATCCCAAAAAAATTCCAAAATGATTCTTAAGGTATATAAATTGTTCTTAAATATCGCAAAAGATTTCACGAAATGCATCCGAAAAAAGTCCGAAAGCACTTCAAAATGGTCCCGAAAAAATCAGAAAAGCTGTCGAAATCGTGTCGAAAATTTTGAGAAACGATGGCTCAGAAGTCCCGAAAAAATCCAAACGGCAGTCCCGAAATGCTTTCAAAAAAATCCTGACAAATTCCAAAATCGTTTCGAGAGAGTCCTTAAATTATCCCGAAAACAATCCCAGAATGGTCCCGCTAAATTCTCAAAATCAGCCCTAAAACGTTCCAAAAAAAATCTTCACGAAAATTCCTTGAATGATCTCGAAAAAATCCCAAACGTCCGGAAAAAATTTCCAGAAAAGATTCCTCAGAAGTCCCGAAAAAAATTCACATGGCAATCCCGAAATGCTTTCAAAAAAGTCCCGAAAAAATTCGGAAATCGTTTCAGGAAAGTCCTGAAATGATCCCGAAAACAATCCCGGAATGGTCCCGCAAATTCTCAAAATGAGCCCTAAAAACTTCCGAAAAAAATCTTCAAAACAATCCTGAAATGCTTGTAAGGAAATGGTCAGGAAAATTCCTTAAATGATCGCGAAAAAATCCCAAACGTCTGGAATATATTGCGAAATCGTCACGAAAATTTGTATCAAATAGAAATGATTCCGAAAACAATCCCGAAATGGTCCTGCAAAATTCTCAAAATTAGCGTTAAAAGGTTCCGAATGCTTCCGAAAAAATTCCGAAATGGTCACGGAAAATATTAAGAAATTGTCCCGAAAATTTTCAGAAACATAGGAATGATCCCTCAGAAGGCCCGGAAAAAATCCAAACGGCAATCCCAAAATGCTTTCAAAAAAGTCCCGAAATGGTTTTGAGAAAGTACTGGAATGATTCCAAAAACAACCCCGAAATGTTCCTGCAAAGATCTCAAAGTTAGCGCTAAAAAGTTCCGAAAAAAAATCTTTAAAGCAATCTTAGAATGCTTCCAAAAATATTCCGAAATTATCACGGAAACCTCCTTAAATGATAACGAAAAGAGTATCGAAGTGTTGACGAAAAAGTCCCGACCTGATCCTGAAAACAATCCTGAGAGTTCCGAAATGCTTCCGGAATGATTCCAAGAAAGTATTTAAGTTATCCAAAAAACAATGACGAGATGTCCCGAAAATTTCCAAAATGATTCTTACGACAAAATCGAAAAACTGTTCCGATATGCTCCCGAAAAGGTTTCGATAACATTTTGAAATGGTCTCGAGAAACTTCCGAAGTATCCCGAAAACAATCCTCAAAGTGTGCCGAAAAAGTACCGACATGTGGCGGAAAACAATCCTGAAATGATTGAGAAACTATCATGAAGATCGTGAATTATCCCGAAAACAATCTTAAAAACAGTCCCGAAATGCTCTCGAAATGATTCCAAGAAAGTATTTAAGTTATCCAGAAAACAATGACGAAATGTCCCGAAAAGTTCCAAAATGATTCTTAAAAAGTTCAGAAATAGCCACGACAAAATCGCAAAAGCTGTTCCGAAATGCTCCCGAAAAGCTTTCGATAACATTTTGAAATGGTCCCGAAAAACTGTATCCCGAAAACAATCCTGAAAGTGTATCGAAAAAGTACCGATATGATGAAAAACAGTCCTGACATGATGGAGTAACTACCAGGAAATCCGTCCCAAGGAGATCGCGAATGATCTCGAAAAAAATCTTGAAAACAGTCCCGAAATGCTCTCGAAATGATTCCAAGAAAGTATTTAAGTTATTCAGAAAACAATGACGACATATCCCGAAAAGTTCCAAAATGATTCTTAAAAAGTTCAGAAATAGCCACGACAAAATCGAAAAACTGTTCCGATATACTTCCGAAAAAGCCACATTACATTCTGAAATAGTCCCGAAAAACTTCTATGCATTCATTTTTGAAGATGAACGACAACAAGAACGTTCGCGAAGTCATCGAATCGACTTGTAGATTCATTTAAGAAGGCATTCAAATTGATTCGTGAATGCATTCGCGAACGCATGAACAAAAATGTTTGTGTAATCTTATTAGGGCAGTGTTCACCTTGTAAGCTCGTGAAAGAACTAATTACGAACTCCATATAGAAACATTGGTTTGAATCCAGGGATATAAGCTAAAAAAGTAATTAAAAAAATTGTATACATAAAATTTATTTCGTTTACTTACCGGACATCCATCCGATATATATTTTAAACTATCATCGGTTATATTAGAGCACGATTGCAAATTTATTGCTGTTAATCTTGCACAATTTTTGCTTATGGACTGTGTCGAAATATCGGTGATTTTCTTACATTCGGATAAGTCCAAGTTTTCTATGTTGGGGCAGTGAAATGCTAATGTTCTGGAATTATTAAAGCAAGTAATATTTTTTTAAAAGAGAAAAGGTATTTGAGTAAATAAGAAAAGATTTTTAAGAAATTTTTTTTTTTAATTTTCGTTGTGCCAGAAACATTAATGTGTTGCACTTAACGAAAGACCATGGCGTATACGTAACAGTTTTGCGACACATTTATGTTTCTGGCAAAACGAAAATTTTAAAAAATTTAAAAACTCAGTTTTACAACTTTTTTGTTGCGTCAGAAACATGAATGTATAGCAAATTCGTTAATCACGTGAGCCTTGTAACTCAAATCTGGAAAATTGCCACATTCATGCCTCTGGCAAGCGAGCGGCAATACTTATATACACTTTTTTATTACCTTATTGATTTATCAACAACTGATTGACAACCGCGCAATGAAAGAAATTTCAAAAAGCCACCACATCGTTGGGATATATTTTCAATGACTGGACCCTAAGGAGTAGAATTGATTAAGTTTCATCTTTTTACGCTTAACTAATAAGCCTAAGTTGACTCACCTCGATGTCACGTTGAAAATCAAATAAATTGATTTTCTGCCAACTCGATCCATCCAAGGCTAGCACATTCCAATATTTGCAGACCTAGAAAGAAAATAAGATAAGAACAATTAAAAATATGCATATTGAGATTATTTTAAAGTTTGAGCTAAGCTATTTCTACAATGAGTCATTTTTAAATTGAAAATATTATTTTTAGTCCAACAAGGAAATAATCACTTTGAGCTGTAAATATTTTAATTCAACTTGAACTTTTCAACATTGGAAAAATCTCTCATATATATATATATCCGATAATATCTCGGAAACCACTTGACCGATTTGAATGAAATTTGGAATATAGATAGTATGATTCGTTCTAAGATTATATACATGGGTGTTGCCACTTAGGGCGGTTTACAGTGTTGCCCTTATCCCATTTTTTTTTTAATAGAGCTAGACATGCCGACATGGGTTTAGAATATTCCCGAGGTAGGTATGCCGGTCGTAAGCGGCGACTAAAATCCACGAAATCGTTCCCAAGACAGTCGGGCAGTACCGCAAGGGAGTACCGGAACGTACCAGATTCATTCGGCAAAGGACTGTCAACACCCGTACAACCCCTGTCTGGTCTGTCACTTTTTATAAGTGGGTCTTCCGACTAGGTAGGGCTAAGTATGGCTACAACAACAACAACATGGGTATCAAATGAGAGGTATTTTCGGCCGTATTCCAAATATGACAATTTCACGCAGGGTTGCTACTTAGGGTTGCCATCTAACCGCAATTTATTTATTTTTTCGTATATCTCGGGAACGGCTTGACCGATTTGGATAAACATTGGCATATAGACAATTTGATAAATTTTTAGATTAGACCTGTAAACATGGGTGTTGCCACTTCGGTTGGTTTACAGGGTTGCCACCTATTTCGATTTTTTTTTTTTTAAATATTGAGCAACATATGCCAATATGGGCATCAAATGAAAGGTATTTTCGACCGTATTCCAAATATGACAATTTCGAACATGGTTGCCACCTGGCCGCATTTGATTTATTTTTCCTCATATCTCGGGAACCGCTCTACCAATTTGTATAATTTGGGGTAAAGATAGTATAATTAATTTTGAGATTATATAAATGGGTATTGCCACTTGGGGCGGTTTACAGGGTTGCCACATATCTCAATTTTAATATTTAATATTTTAATATTGAGCAAGATATGCCAATACTGTTGGTAGGTAAGATATGGTGACAACTTCAAGAAATGCCGAGCAAGCTCGGTCACCCAGGTACTGTAATAATATATCCAATCGGAGTCAGTTTTACAACGCGTTTTTTCTCTCAGTGTACGGTTACATATTTAAGTATAAGTCAGCAGTCTAAAATATAGAGTGGAATACCCAAATGAGGCACAAAAAAAACAAATACAAAATACATTTGAGGTTATGGGTCATTCCATGTCAATTAGTTAATTATAACTCCACTAGAAAGTTGAAAAACAAAAAAAATCTTGTCAGATGCACCACGTGCGGCAAACATGCCTTTGCTTAGCTTTCATGTTCATTGTCAATAAACAAATCTAGAGCAAATATTTTTCGCTCATCTTTGATTTATTGTTTTCAATTTTTGCACATTCATCTAAACAAATGTGGCAATGCCAATGTGAACACGTGAAAATCAAACACACAGAAAAATGTATGAATATACATAAGTATGTATGTACGTGCGTAAGTACAAGTATGCTGCTCATTCGTCTTGAACTTGAAAATTTTGCCTAGACATTATTATCTCTTAAAATTTGCATCATACAAAGAGGTATAACTTAAGTATAAAAATACTTACATTTTTACAGACGCGTGCTAATTTTGATTGCTAGACATAAATACACACAAGTTCGGGCAAACCGAACATTAAATACCCAGCGGTAGTTTTCATATAATTTTCGAAATTTTCCATTTCGGAAGTGGGCGTGGTTGGGAAGCGATTTCGTCCAATTACATCAGGTATACACCCTATTATTCTAGTATACCTTGTACCAATTTCATTGTTCTACCGTAATTAGTTTAAAAGTTATGACCCGTGAAATATTCAAATATACATCCCTGAAAAGTGAGCGGTGCCACGCCTACTTTAAAAAATTTATAAAAAAATCATTATAGAATGACTAGGGGGTTCATCCTACCAAACTATATCATTTTAGCCATTTCCGTTACCGAATTATGTCAATTTGCGTGATTTTCGAAGTTTCTATATCGAAAGTGGGCGTGGTTGGACGGCGATTTTATCCAAATTCATCAGGTATACTCCCAACGATATTAGTATGCTTTGTGCCAAATTTCATCGTTCTACCGTAATCAGTTTAAAAGCTACTAGCAGTCGAATTTTCAAAAATGCTTCCCTTAAAAGTTGGCGGTGCCACGCCCACTTTAAAAAACTGATCAAAAATCATTATATAATGACCAGCGGGATTCACCTATAAAATTTTATAATTTTAGCCATTTCTGTTACCGAATTATGTCAATTTTCGAAATTTTCGATATCGAAAGTGGGCATGGTTGGAGGGCGACTTTTTCCAATTTCATCAGGTAAACTCAAAACGATATTAGTATGCTTTGTGCCAAATTTCAACGTTCTACCGTAAGCAGTTTAAAAGTCGAATTTTCAAAAATGATTTCCTTAAAGGTGGGCGGAGCCACGCCCAGTTTAAAAATTTATGGAAAAATCACAAGAGAACGACCAGGGGGATTCACCTATAAAATTATATCATTTTAGCCATTTCAGCTACCGATATATGTCAATTTATGTGATTTTCGAAATTTTCGATATCGAAAAATGGGGTTTGGTTATCATCCGATTTCGCTCATTTTCAATAGCAACCTACCTTGGCCAGAAAGTAACCTGTATACAAAATTTCATGCAAATATTTCAATTTTTTTCTCAAGTTATCGTGTACACGGACAAACGGACAGACAGTCGGGCATGGCTTAATGAACTTCTCTTTTCAACTTAAGAACTTTCATATATGGAACTCTATATCTATCTCGATTATTTTGATGACGAAATGGTCCCGAAAAACATAGTTTCGATATGATTCTGGCAGCAGTACCGAAATGTAACAAGAGACCCAGAAAATGTTGGGAAAACAATCCCAAAATGGATATGAAAATATTCCGAAAACGATCTCGAAACTATTCCGAAAAGAGTCTCGAAGTAATCCCAAAAGTACCATACATGTTCCCGAACCAAAGTAGTTACGGAAAAATATGTTTTCCATTCAAATTTCACTTGAAAATTTTATTTGTTTTAAAATTCGTCTGTTTTGAGTTAAGTAAATTGTTTTTCTTACGTTACAGAATTTAATCACTAATTAATTTTGTAATATTATTTACAGTAAAATGCCAGATCAACATTTGCTGCTTGCTTCATTAAGTAATTTTCTTTCACTTTTACTCAATTTAATTTTTCGCATAGCTAATGAGTAGTTAAAAGGAACATTAAGGAGCTATAAGGCACAGCACACGCCAGTTAAATGAAGCTGTACGTTGGGTAAGCGCTGTAGGGATTCCGCTATAAAAATAATTAGTTGGGCCATTCCATGTTAAGATGGTCAAAAGATTGGACTTGACCGCTGCTGATTTGAAAAAATGTTGCTGAAAAGCTTTCTATTATCATAAAACTAAGTTCCGTCAAAGGAATAGCTTTTACTGTGCCGCAATGAAGTGGTGTGGATCCCGAAGACCCAGCCAGAAAGCGCCATAATCTTAACGAGGTAGATCCGACCAGGTTGCCAGCTATTGCCAACCATGACTCAACACTTTCAACTACATATTTCATTGTGTATTCTTTCGGACCCCCGCTTTGTTTAACACAGACGACAATTTATCTCAATTACTTGAGATAAGTTTTCCAAAAAAAAATTAACCACACATCGGTTCAACGATGCCAGACAATGTACAACTGACAATAAAAATTATTGCATTCGCTTGGATTTGAATAGCGCTAAACCTTTGACCTGCCATTTAAGCAAGAAAAGGAAATCTATATATGTACGCAAATTGATCGCATTTAACAGAGTTGTGTAAAGTTACAAAAACAAGCAAAAAATTACATATTATTTGTAGAGCAAAAAACATCAAAAGCACATTCAGCTCGAGGCTCAAGATGGCTATTGTGGCGGCAACAGCTGCTCCTGTCACTAAGCACATTTTTTTTAAGAAGCCAATGGCGCACACTATCGGCAGTAAATTGGTTCGTAATAGCAAGCTGCAGTTCGAATAAAATTGGATACACGGTTAAAAATTTGAACCTAAATTTTAAACTTTTTTGGACTACATATATGACCGAACCAAATTTGGTTTCAAATTCATTCTAGACCAGTTTTCGACAAAATTGGCTAAATGAATCGGGTTACAATTATAAAAAAATTATAAATTTTTTGTCCGTTGGCGGGGATTCGAACCAAGAGTCCCCGCATCATGCCCGTCTGCTCTACCATTGAGCTACATCGTTGTTGGCAAAATTCAATCTTGAATTAGCTTTCAAAAATAAATGAAAACAATAAAAAAATTGTAGACCGAAATGGTTTTAATTTTAAACCGAAAAGTTTTATTTTTCAAACCGAAAATTTTCATATTCAGAAAATCTCTTTGTACTCCGAATTTGAAATTTTTTTCATATAAATTTGGATTTCTGAATATCAATTGTAATTTTCTGAATATTAATTTAAATTTTCTGAATATCAAATGGAACTTTCCGAATATTAATTGTAATTTTGTGAATATGAAATGAAATTAATGGAATTAATTTATTAATTGGAATTTTTTTTTTAATTGTAGATTCTGAATATCAATTGTGCTTTTCTGAATATAAATTGTAACTTTCTGAATATAAACTGAAAAAGGTGTAGAATTTTCTGGATGAAATGATACCAGGTAAAAATACAAAATTCATTCGTTTCGTTTTCTCTTATAATTCATAGACGCTTTTTCGTGATAGGGTAAATACAAATAGTCGCTGCTTTCTTAGGAATAAACATGAAAATAAAGTCAAATGATAAAATAAAGGGTAAGCCAGGAAAATTGTGGTTAAAATCATACTAGTCCAAGTTCAATGCTTTTTGGACTTGTATGGGACTATTTTATTTCATACCAGTCCTTTTTGGACTAGTATGTGGCCAAGTTTATTTTATGGAAATTATACTAGTCTTCAACCTGGACTAGTATGAAACTGGTATTTCCTGACTAGTAGATAACTGGTATATTCTGTTCGAAATTTGACAATTGACATCTCGTAGGACATCAACACGTAAAAAATACCAGTTGCTTATATGGAAAAAGGACAGAACACTGACTAGTTGGGCCCGGTGCACTAACTAGTTGTAAAGTAGTTTTAAAATAGTAGCTTTCGCTGCAGGGAAGTTAAGTTAGACTAATTTTTAGCACCTGTCGGAAAAACGTTAGATAGGGAGGTACAACAGGGATGGGAGGACAGGGTTAGGGATAGGAAAAAAAGTAAAAAGAGGAAAAGGAAAAAGAGGAAGATGGAAAGGGTAGGTGAGCAGGACAAGGATAGCGCAGGAATATGAAAATGAATAGAATAGGAGGACGATAGGAAGAAAAATACGATATGAAAAAGCAAAAAAGGAAGTTGGACCTTGGAAAGGAAAACAGGTAACCTTTTCCTTTTCTTAGCACAAAAAAAAATACCCGCTACCTAACGAGAGCCATCAAAAAGTCATTACAATCGTAACCAATTCCAACTGAACTCAAGTAAACAACAGCTGCTTCAAACAAATGCGACAACAATGAGTCACAGAATTCGCACTGCAACAAGCGACCAATACAAATTTAACTTGCGTGTCGTGCAAAGTCAGCACAGACGCAACAAATTCAAAAAAAAAAAAAATCAATTAATTTGAATATGTTGCTATTTGCGCCTTCCGTATACGTTTAGCGGATTACAACGCATCAATTTTCTACGCCGCGCTGTGTAAACTGCATTATGCAAAATTCAAGAAATGGAATGAACAATTTCGCCCTTCAAATGTTAAACAATTCATTCTAAAGTTCAATACACCGCGGGATATAGTGGAAAATGGAAATAAAATCTGTATGTAGAAAAAAAGTAGAGTTTACATTACCCTACAGCGAAAGCAACTAGTTGAAAACTACTTTACAACTAGTTGGTGCACCGGGCCCAACTAGTCAGTGTTCTGTCTTTTTTCCATATAAGCAACTGGTATTTTTTACGTGTTGATGTCCTACGAGATGTCAATTGTCAGATTTCGACCAGAATAAACCAGTTATCTACTAGTCAGGAAATACCAGTTTCATAATAGTTTTAACATACCAGTTCCATACTAGTTCATCCTGGACTAGTATAATTTCCATAAAATGAACTAGTCCACATACTAGTCCAAAAAACAGGTGAACCTGGATTAGTATGATTTCAACAAGAATTTTCATGGCTTACCCTTTATTTTATCATTTGACTTTATTTTCATGTTTATTCTTAAGAAAGCAGCGGCTATTTGTATTTACCCTAACACGAAAGAGCATCTATGAATTATAAGAGAAAACGAAACGAATAAATTTTTAATTTTTTAACTGGTATAATTTCATCCAGAAAAATCTAGTTGTATACTAGTATGAAATGGATATTTCCTGACTAGTACGAATTCAGCCAGAAAATTCTAGATGTATACTAGTACTTTTCTGACTAGTTTGAGGTTTCGCTGCAGGGTAGTTATTCATTAGTCGGCTAAGCGTGATTCTCAAATCAGCAGTTTGACGCAAGCGTTAATCATTTCGATGTAAACATTCATTTCACTCGAGCATACAAATTAATTTGATCGCACTTAAACTATCTAGGGAAAAAATTTAGAAATCAATCAAACATGTCCTTACCTCAAGCGCCCTTCACAAATTCCTACCACCCTTGGCTTTAACGCTTCACTTCCTGCCCGCTGCGTCTAACGAATAAACTATAAATCAGCGCAAAAAATTGTTCTTAATTTAAATTTTTGCTGTTCGACTTTGCTTCAATAATTTTTGCGCTTGTTAAAAATATCCGCACTAATTTTATATGCATACAAACATCGACACGTACATAGCGTCTCAGCCTGCTCACTGCCGCTCTACAACAACAACATCTTGCTCTTTGTGACTCACAACAACAAACTAGATTCGCAAAAAAAAAAAAATACAAAAAAATCATTGCAATATTATTCGTGGAATACTGTTCATTTCATGTGGCGCTTCTCTGTAAAAGTATAACGGCACACACATGCGTTCATGCGTTCATGGTTACATACGCATATACATATGTACGCACATACATACGTCCAGTTGTATTTGTTTTTATTTTTTAATTGCGCTGCAAACTAGTTTCGGCGATGGTTTTTTTTTTGTTTTTTGACTCAGTTTAATAATAATTCTTTCGACTAATTTTTTGTGATTCCAGGAAAGATGTTGTTGTAGAAAGTATGATGTTGTTGTTGTAGCGCTCAGTAGATCAAAAGCGCTGGCTATCCCTGGTCTATATGCTACATCTTTTCATATATATCGATATTGTATTTATATTTTTCGATTTTGCATATTTGCTGTTTAACCTTTTTACGTTTCAAGTATTATGCCCGGATCAATTGTATTATTTACAGAAGAAAAACAATGTAAACAAACATGGAATTGAATGTGTTCCGTATTTCATGGATGATTTTTGTTTGTTTATAGCTACGAGCATGCATTAGGGGGTGCCCAGAAAGTGTGTATAAAATATGGACGCTGGTGAAAGATCAGCCTACTTTTTAAACATTTTTCAAAACCAACCTATACCCTGCAAAAATCGGGAGTAGTCTATTTCCTATCCAAAGAGTACTTCAATGGGAGCATCAGAACACTCCAAATGTAATCCTTTTTCATATAAAAATTGTGCTCCAATTAACATTGCGATGTCCTAGAACTGGACCACCTACTCCAACCTTCGCTTTGTTTCTGCTACTCCATGGAGTACCTACAGTCAGAGTACTTTGCAATGTACTCCAATGTTGTTACTTCTTGGGAGTATATACTGTCAGAGCGATAGTGTTGTGATTTTCGTCGATATGGCACGATCAATGATCGGCTTTCAAAAAGCTGAAGGTGGTCCGATGAGGTATACAAAGGATACTATGGGACTACTTCAATATCAAAAAATTGGAACACATAATCCAACGATTTTTGCAGGGTATCAGCCGTCGGGTATCCAGAAAATCTTTACGGGTAAGGTCCCTTCCAATAGTTTAAAATTCATTCAAATTTTCAATTTTGCCCACAAAAACTTTATGTGCGGCATAGCTCAGCGGTAGAGCAGTCGGCTGTGACTCCTGAGCGCTTCCGTTCGAATCCTGCCACATTTTCTCATTTCTTAAAACTTTTAGGTTTAAGATTAAAACTTTTTGGTTTGAAAATTAAAACTTTTCGGTTTAAAATTAAAACTTTTCGGTTCAAAATTAAAACTTTTCGGTTTAAAATTAAAACTTTTCGGTTTAAAATTAAAACCATTTCGGTCTGCAATTTTTGCTTTGTTTTCATTTATATTTGAAAGCTTATTCAAGATTGAATTTTGCCAACAACATTTATGTGTGCGATGTAGTTCAGTGGTAGAACAGATGGACATGATGCGAGGAATCTTGGTTCGAGTCCCAGCCAACGGACAAAATATTATTTTTTCTTTAAAAAATTGTTAAAACATTTTTGCTTTGAAATTGGAACCGGCTTCATTTAACCAATTTTCTTGAAAACTGGTCTAGTTTAAATTTGAAACCAAATTTGGTTTAAAATTTAGGTTCACATTTTTAACCGTGCCACATTTCATCGTTCTACCGTAATCAGTTTAAAAGTTACGACCAGTCGAATTTTCAAAAATGTTCCCTTAAAAGTGGGCGGTGCCACGTACACTTTAAAAAATGTATGGAAAAATCATAAGAATCCTGGTCATTATACAATGATTTTTTGATAAGTTTTTTAAAGTGGGTGTGGCACCGCATCTTTGAAAATTCGACTGGTCATAATTTTTAAAATGATTACGGTAGAACGATGCAATTTGGTCCAAGGTATACTCGAGTTATAGAGAGTATACCTGATGAAATCGAACGAAATCGGTTCCCGCCCACGCTTACTTTCGATATCGAAAATTTCGAAAACCACATAAATTGAAATGATTCGGTAAGGTAAATAGCTAAAATTGTATAATTGGGTAGGTAATTGCTCCTGGTTACTCTATTGTGACTTTCATTTTTAAGGGAGACCATTTTTGAAAATTCGACTGGTCATAATTTTAAAACTGATTATAGTAGAATGATGAAATAAGCCGGTTTCATGGTGGTATAGAAAATTTTCCTGATGAAACTGGTAGAAATTACTGGGTATCTGTCCGTCTATGCCGTCTATAAAATATTTATCCCGCTTTCACTCAAACAAATAGCGCTGATCCCTTACTTTTCTGACTAAATCTAGTAGAACTGTCAAAATCAGAAAGTCCGGGCTTAGTGCAAGAGCAATACCAAGGAGTACGGGATCACAAAACTGGTAAAACTGTCAAACTTGGTCGCTTGACCATTCTACAACATGTAGTCAGAATTTACCAACAAAAAATCTGCTGACTAAATCTTGCAACTCTCTGACTGGAGAGAGCTCAATTTTCTGCTCTCACCAGTCAGAAAAGTGGCGTATGGGATCACTTTCCTGTAGTTCGCGACTGTTTCTGACTATTTCTGACTATCAAATTGCTGTAAAGGATCAGAGCTAATATGTTAATTAAATGGGTACATAGAGATGTGAAAAATTGACAATGCTTTCAATTATGAAAATTTTAAAAATAGTAACATTCAATGAACTCTGAACTCGCCTCGACTACACTATGGAGGTCTATTTGCATATATGTATTTACATATGTAAAAAGAAAAATAATGAAGGAACAACTGCAGCGATTGTAATGATGGAGCAGAGGCAACAATGATAATAGCAAAGTGAATCGACAGATATGTACAGTGTGGAACAAAACAAAAGCACCAAATAAAATTTAGGATATGAATGTTAAAATTAAAAAAAACTCAAAATCGTCTTTTATCTCTACATATAATAAAATTGTAACAGGTCGATGTCTGTACATGGCAGATATCAACAAAAAATGTAATGGGGGAAGCATTATTAAGCGAGTAGAGTAAAAATGTTTGTGTGTCTGTCTGTCTGTCTGTCCGTATGTTTGTGGGCGTATCACTCTGAAAGTAATGAATGAAATTGAATGAAACTTTTTTCGTTGGATTGCTCGACGCTAAACTTAAAATTTAAGATATTACTTTTTTCGATATCTCAACCGGTTTTGGAGTTATCACCCAATATGTGGACCATGTCTGTCTGTATGTTTGTGGTCGTAAAACTCTAAAAGTACTGAATGGAATTGAATCGTTGGATTGCTAGACGCTTAACTTAAAGTTTAAGATATTATTTTTTGCGATATCTCATCGGGTTTTGGGGTTATCGCCCAATATGTAGACCAGGGGTGACCAAAATGTATTAGTACAATATGGGTGTCAAAAGAAAGGTGTCAATGAGTGCTATAGTATGCGATGCGATTCATTGAAATATCTGAAATGGTATGGGAGATATCTTGAAATAGCTCGACCGGTTTCGGAGGTATCGACGAATATTTCCACAAAAATGTGTTAGCACATTATGGACAGAGTAAAAGTCCTTTTCAATCCCGGGATTCTGTTATGTGGAGAATCCGGATAATACCGGGATTTTCCATATGGCAGGGTCCCGGAACTGACTTTCCTAGTGTTGGTGGTATCACTAACAAACCGCTAGTCTAAATAAAATAAATTTGGTGTCAAGTCGAAAAGGATTAAACAACTTTCAGACGAAAACATATAAACCAATGTTGCCAATTATTTAACTTTTTTTTTTTAACTAAGCAATTTTTTTGTGGCCGAAATAAAAAATTATTTGCAAAAAAACCAACCGCTTAAAATTAAATATATTTAGCATCAAATGCCCGAAGTTTGAAAAACCTTTTAAATGAAGGTATTAAATCTAGGGTTGCCACTTATTTTTTCATATAAAGTCGCTCTATGACAAATCGTATTTTTTTTAATTATTGTTTTGCTAGACCTCTGTTTAATAATAGAAAACAACTCCCAACCAAAATCGATTCTATGCAGAAGGCTTTCGATTTCATTCATTAGACGATTTGACATGGAATGACCCAAAAATATTTGCAGTTTTACTAGAAAAAGTTTATTGAAGGGAGATAATAATTGTTTACGACACTGCGTCTACAATGACAGCGGATACAATTGGAAAGATGATCAAGACAGCTGTGATAATACTTACTTACTAAATTTTGTTATTATTTCACTTATTTAGTTCTGCTTTCTCGCTATTTCGAACGATATGAATGACCTTAATTTGTAATTCAATACGCAAAGCAGGCCGCTAGCGCATACTAGATGTGCTGGAGATATACAAATTAATATGCAAATACAGTCACGGGCAACGAAATAAGAATGGGTAGTAAAAAGAAAACCTTTTGCAGCAAAAATACACTCGAAGGATGACAAATTAAGGGAGAACGAGAGTGAAATTATTTTTTCAATTCAAAACTTGTTTAAAATTTTAAAACTTATAAAAATTAGTTTAAATTTTTTTTAGCTTCGATACAATTTAAAGAACAACAACTGCACTTACAGAGCTGTAACTTTGAAACGACCAAAGCCATGTTGTATGCCGATAACTGTCATAGGTGAAGCGGTATGTAAACATGAAAGCGACAATGGAGCGTCATTGTGTTGGGAGTCGATGATTGATATAGCAAGCGTTACAGATAGCACGAGTCGGGCTGGGTGGGCAAGTGAAAGAGGGCAAAAAGAAAATAACTTTAAATAATATTCAAGGAGATATATGTAACCTTCCAGAAAAGCAAAATAAATAAGCTAAACTTACACTTCAAAATTGGATTACAAGTGCAAAAGCACGGGTGAGATAGCAAACAACTGAGTAGCAGACGACTGCAGTACGATGGACGAAATTCTTTATTTAGGCGCTTATTCTAACTTTTACTAGTCATATGTAACCAGAAAACTGCGTTATCGACATTTGTAACCACCTCGTATTGAGATGGTAACAGTGTCAACAATAATTTGAGAGATTAAAGTGGTTATGGTATGGTTATGGTATGGTTATGATATGGTTATGGTATGGTTATGGTATGGTTATGGTATGATTATGGTATGGTTATGGTATGGTTATGGTATGGTTATGGTATGGTTATGGTATGGTTATGGCACGTTCTTGGCGCTGTTGCGGTGGGGGGTATTCTTAATGGATTCTAGCTGTGTACGTATGCGTACGCATTGTTAACAATGCACTTTACAAAATTACATACTTGAAAATTTGTATATGATATAATTACATTAAACCATGTAAGCAAATAGAAAATAACAAATTGGGTGTGCATTACCCGCATGCAAGGTAGTGGTGTGGTCGGGGCGTATGAGCAACCACTAAAAATGCACTCAGGATTAGCTTTTACTACACATACATATAAGGTTAGTACAAGTACAATGTAATGCAATTTATCATGAATATAAAATCATTTTTACCAGTTAAATGTAAATAAGCACATACAGTGGTGGGAAAAGTAATAGAGACAGCGTTAACAAAATCATGAAAAACAAAAAAAAAAAAACTGTGGAAATCTTGGATTTCATGTTCCCATATAAAATTCCTTGCTGTCTGTGCGTTTCATCTGTTTTTAACGCATCGTTACTCAGTTCTTTGTGCCCTCTATTTACAGCTAAAGTCGCTAGTGTTGGCTGTTGCATGCAAATCAACGTCAATTGATTCCTCCTGTCAATTGAAGACGAGCGTTGATTAAATTGTATTCGCCGACATAACGAGACAAGACAAAATATGTGCTCGGCAAGGCGAAGGCTAAACGTTAATGAAATTCACTTGATTTTGTCAATAAATCAATAAAGTTGTCAATTTCCTGTTTACAGGGTCTAAAAAATTACGTTGACCGTGTAGCTTGTTCTGAATAAAAGTCAAGACTTTGGTTGTTGATAAGTATTTTTGTGAAATTTTCTTCGAAATCAAACGTTATTATATCCATCCTAGAGTCGTGCAGTGATCATCACTGCCAAGGTTCCCCTTTATATTTTCGTCCTTTCCTACAATTGAATGGCAGCGCTTGAATTACAACAAATCGATTTAAAATAAATTCTCAGTTAAACAAATGCACTTAATAACACATTTCGACAAGCACGTCGACACAACGGCTGCGTACCATCGCCTAGCCTGTCTGTCTATCTATTTTATAGCTGTCTGCAAAAGCGCATTTAATCGAACAACACGAAGCTTGTTATGGTGAAGATAACACTCGAGCTAAGCGAATATGTCTGGCAAGACGAAAATGACGTTTTAACTACAAAAATTATTATGTAAACTTGGAGCGTACGAACATATTTTACAATAATAATGCGGTAGTGTAAAGTTTCGATAGTTAATCTTACTTCGCTGTAGAATGCAGTAAGCTGACGTCTTCAAAACTAAATTGAACGTCTGTCATTTGAATGCATATGCCATATTGAGTAGTGAAGCATTGGGTGTGTAGCTGGCAAAGTATTCATAAATTTGTGAATTCATTACTAGGAGATGCAACAATAAATGGGAAAAAACTAAAATGAACAAAAATATATGGAAATTTCTGAAGATCTGACTAGGAAGACGGTTGAAGTGACTAGACCAATTTTTCTGGGGTCTTATTCCATCAATTATATGGTCCAACTACTTTGTCTCCCTTCAGGCATCCAAATCAGTCAGTAGCTCCTCTTTCTATGCTGGGGTTCTGATGGAGGGGTTGGAAGAATGTGAACTACTATTTGAGTTCTCATGTCTTTCCTGGGGCATTTAGAACAACTACTATCTCCTCGTTCTATGCAAAACTATTGAGGATCTAACTATATTAAATGGAACTCAACGGGAATGACTGACGGTGTACTTGCATGTGGTGGTCTGTTGAGGGACCACTTGAGAACGCCAATTTTTTGCTAGACGTTTTTTTCTGGATTCAAAGCTGGTATTTAAGATACCTGATAAACTCTAAGTTGAAGTTATAGTGGTTGAATTAATTATTGCTGTCTACGTGGTAGAAATTTAGTACCGCTATAAGGAGGCGCCAAAGTACATAAGAGAGTCAATATTGTCATATTCTAGTGTGGAGTACTGTTTTAAGGGAAGTGTATGTGTCTTAGTTCGTCTGGGCAAATGATTGCGGCGGCTGTTGTATCAGTACTTCAATCTGCTTAATCGGTACGGCCCTTACCAATCATTGTCCTCAAACTCTTCGAGAAAACTTGTAGTGTGGTGTTTTCATGGCAAGCCGTGAGATAGTCCACTTTCGATTTGTTCAAACTTTTATCATAAAACAAGGCTCTGCCAAAATAAAAGTTGAGTGCAGCTTTGAGAACTATGAAAAAATGTGTATAAAAGTAATACTTGTATGAAATATATCTAATAGTTATATGAAATAACGAATAGGTGTATGCAAATTTGGGAACTTGTATAAAAAAAATACTTGTATGAAAGTTTTAGTTCAGCTATGAGAACTTTGTGATATTTATATCTGTATAAAAAATAATATTTGTTTAAAGGAAACAAAGACTAAAAATAATACTCGTATGAAAACTTAATACTTGTATGAAAACAATGTATGTATGAAAATTTATACTTGTATGAAATATAATACTTATATGAAAAAAAAACGAAAACTTCTATAAAAATTTGGGAAATTGTGTAAAAATAATACTTGTATGAAAAATAATATTTGCATAAAAAAATAATACTTGAATAACAAGAAGAAGAAAACATTAAAACAATAACCAGTGGATTTATTACTTCATCAGCCCAAGCTTTTTGGCTATCAACGCGCTAAAGTTTGCTTAATAGCAGAATCACACTCATTGGCCCTCTCTATACCACACCACAGAACAAAAACAACACTAAACTAATTTAAGTAGACAATTTTAAGACTCGATGTGGTAGTTAAAAAGTAATTTCTGTTTTTTTTTTACATTTTTTTGCTTGCAAGCTTATCGACTGACTGTCAGCAAAAGTCATGTAGAAGATGACGCCGGGCGCGGACCATTACAATATCGATGGTGTAATGAAGCAAGCAGAACAAAAAAAAAACACAACTTTTATTAAGAGAACTCGACGAGACAAAGTGGCTTTGCTAAATAACCCAAACAGCGGCGCCAACAATATTGGACAAACAAGAAATTGATGCAACACGACGAGAGAGCAAGGATGTAAGGAATGTGTAAGCTCATTTGGCTTGACGGTGGTGATTTACTGGTGATAGCCAGGGCAGCGCGACGGGATAGCTTTAAATATAACGCATCTGAAATAATACGATATCTTGATTATCATCAGCAGAGCAGCTCCTCAACGTCAGGGAAGCTGTTCAATTCTGTTGATTTTTTGTTCTTTGTTTGACAGCAGCCCCTGCAGTGCATGGAATTGCATCAACAACAAAAGTGTAATCAACACTTTAGATAATATATTTATGTAGATACAGTTGCGGTCATAGAAATAGCACCGAAAATTCATTTTTTTTCTAACTCTATTTGGGTATCTCTTTATCTGCTGTTCCAAGTGCGTCATCGTCATCGCCATTGTAAAATTGTTTATCGTTCGTGGCGTAGCCTGGGATCAACACAGATCGTATAAACGCTCGTTATCCCAATTTCATTGCAATATCATTCCCATAAATAATACTTGTATGAAAATTACATTTTTATGAAAAAGTATAATACTTGTATGAAAATGTGGGTACTTGTATGAAAAAAATTAATACTTGTATGAAAATATGAAAAATCGTGTAAAATTAATACTTGTATTAAAAAATAGTACTTGTATGGAAATTTTGAATCTTGTATATGAAAATAATACTTGTATGAATTTTACATACCTCATATACTTTTTAAGCTATTGCATAGATTTTACCACAGGCCTTGGCGGTGGGAGTGGAATGAAAAATAATGTTAATGTTAAAAAAGTTCGTAACGGACTTTTTTCAATGTTAAAAGGTTCGGCGTTAGCAACATAACTTGACAAAAATAAATATAAGCGTTGCCTACATTTAGGCGTAGGACGTAGTACTAATGTTAGCAACAGGCCGATTACATAAAATTGGAGCTCTACATTACATTACATTAAAATTGGATATGCAAGCGTTGCCTACATTTAGGCTATACTACTAACAGTGTGACGTTGTACTGATATTAGCAGCAGGCCGATTACATAAAATTGGAGCTGTATAGGTTATACTGTTAACGGGTCATAAATATGCTCATCGAGTTTTCATAAATATTATAATTGCATAAGTTGATAAAAAGTGATATGTAATAGCAGTCTCCGAGTGCCACACTTCCTCTTTTTTAAGTATTTTCTTCCTCTTTGAAAGCTCCAATGATTTTTTTTTTTTTAATTACAGTCGCTTCAAAAATATGGAAAATATGAAAAGATTTTTCAATAAATTTTGAACCCTAATCTAGAAGAAACACCAACGCACACAATAATGAAATCACTTTTTCTTCAGCAGCACTTCATTAAAAAAGCAAAACAAAAATATGAAAACAAACAAACCGAAAATCGCATAATCCATACAATCAACACAATCAGCATGTTTTCATATCGTAAGTGCATTCACCTCTGGAGCGAGCACCGCCAAAAATTAAGTTTATTCATGCTTTTACATATCTTCTTGCTAAATGAATGAATGAATGGTTTGAGAGCGCGCGAAATTTTCCTTTGTCCTTTGACTACCCTTGACAAATTTGCGAAAGAACGTTATCTTTGTGATGGTCTTTTTTTTTTTTGGTTAGGAATTTATGAAGCATATCAGACAGAAGATTGGTGGAGTAAATGCTGTTAAAAGTACAGAGAGAGATTGTATTTTAAGGAATAGAGGTGTGAGTTTTTGATATCGGTCTTTCCATGAGTCGACTTCCTCCGATGAGAATGAATTTTGAAAATCATAAAACAAAAAGAAATTCAAAAATTTTGGTTCCTGTTTTGTAAAGTTTAATTTTTCAATATTTGGGACCTACTGTACTTAAATAATTGTTTGCACTTTTAAAGAGGATACTTGGAGCTTTAAAAGAAGTATGTACTTTGGATTTTTTTTTAAATTAAATACACTCACCGTCAACCCCCAAAACACTCTTCCCACAACCTTACATCCTGTGAAACATTTTGGATTGCTGTCGCATTAAAACCATATTCCAAATTCTGGTTTTAAGTGGAAGTGTGAGCTTACATTCGACATTTCCGCTAGGAAATTTCGTTGACCTACCACAACCACAACTTAATTACGGACGCACAATCAAACGAAACGCGTCACATCGAAGCGCACCTAAAAAATGTCAAACAACCTAAACGCAACAGACAACAAAGAACTTCATAGCTTCGCTTGGATGGATGAATGGTTGGATGGAAGGTTGGTTGGTTGGTTGACTGTATAAGCGTATAACCAAATTAAAAGTTGAGGGTGAGCATTCATCCACACGGTCACAAGTATGTACATGTGTATGTATGTAAATAAACACAAAGCGTAAAACATAGTCAACATGTTGCTAAAAGTTCCATGAACTCTGTAAGCTCAGAAAATAAGAGGAACAAATGGGAACACTCATTCACAACCGCATTCACAGCAAACAACAACGAAATAAAAGTAAAAACCATAAACATTGTATGTTTGTATGTGTTTGTGTGTACATTGGTGTCGATTAGTCAACGACCGTCAGAAACCTTTACTAAATCGAGTTTGAGAGAGTTGGTAGCATTCGCAAAATCCATGAAGCGTATGTGATTCCATAAAAAGCTCGGAATAGCTGCGAGGATCAAATGAATGGCTGGTTGGAAGGGGTTGGATAGCAGGATAAATGAATTGAAGTAAATTTAAGTTAGAATTGCAAATGAGTATTAAGGCGCCAGATGATAAAACCATGTACTCTTATTGCCAACTTAAGTTTACTGTCGAAGCTTCCACTCGCGTGGTTAAAAAAGATTCCTCCAGAGCGGTACTGCATTCCTTGTCAACTAGGGTATTCTATAGAGTATACATAGGTCTGATGGAGCTCACAAAATGCCATCAAAAGACTGGATAGGTCTACAAGGAAGCCTTTTTCATTGCTGTTCTATGTGTTTGTTTCCTTTAAAGTTCTGTGACATGTAATTCTCAACTAGTTAATGAAATAATTTTCATAAGTAAGATAGAAAACAGGGTTGAAAGATAGAAAACAGGGTTCCATAATGAAGAAGTTTTATAAGTTGCAGTAATTTGTAGACTCCATTACTTATGCTGTTACTGGGTTCAAACTCGGTTGGAGTGCCATTAGCTGGACTAGACAAAAGCCTAGTTATAGTTTGTATATTTTGGCCTACCATATCGAGAGTTCCCAAAAAAGTAAGACCAAAAATTCTTAGACAGTTTTTTTCTTAAAACGGGATCGGTACTCGCCAGCAATTGGCAGCTCTTTGATTGTATTTCCAACGGAAATAGGTCCGCGGAGCTTTTGCGAAAAAACTAAAAGGCAAAGTAGAATAGGTTTGACAGGTCTTGCCTAAATAAGTCAACCGAAAGAAAGTGAAAAGAAATACACTGAGCTGGGATAGACTTGACTGCTGAAGCTTTTGGGATGAGTTTTACACATACATACATGTATTTGTCTGGAAATGCGAAGCTGACTAAGCAGATACTCTGCTAGAGACAAAAGTTGTGCAGGACTCTAGAAGACATCAAGCTTATTTAAAGTAGGCACTAAAGGTGATTGAGGTGGGTCAGACTGAACTCTATGAGAGACAGATGATCAGTACTATTATCTAGTAGACTGAGCTGAGCTGGACCGGAACGAGGAAATTACTGAGCTTCTTTTTATTCGAATTTAATAGATATCAAAACAAGCTAATTTTGACTTGGGCTTTAGCAGAGACTGAACGCTAGAAGATACTAATCCAAGTAACAATGTTCACTATTGGGGACTGAGCTGGGATAAACTAAATTTTAGAAGAGATTAACCTGGCCTAGACTGGATTCTGGATAAGACTATGTAGATTCTATAATCCTAGAAAAGAGTTCCATTGATTATTCAAGAATCCAGATAAAAATATGGCCTAGACTGAGGTGGATAAGGCAATGGTGAACTAAGATAGACCACATTTGTATGCGCAAGTAGGAATCATATTAAGCTAGATAATAGTGAGCTGACTGAGCAAAGTTGGACTGTAGAAGATAATTTTCTGGACTAGACTGGAGTCTACAAGAGACTAAGCTCATTATCAGAGCATAGAGGAGAGTTGACTTGATTATAAAATTATCTGGAAGATAAAAAGATGGACTAGTTTGAGAAAGTACAGGCATGAACAAGCTGGGTTAAACCATACTTATGTGAGTAAGCTATGTAAGACTGATCTGGATAAGTCGGTGGTTTGAACAAATTGAACTTTAGGCTAGAATGAGCTGAGTAAGACTGCTAAATTATCGATACTGAGCTGGGTTAGGAAATGGTACCTTTTCTGCAGACAAAAGTTTTCCCATTCAAAGTAGAGGGGTATTTAAAATGCAATTCACTTAACATATGAGCCACAAAACTCAAACCACAAATGCGTTTTCGAAAATTTCCTAAGTTTATTGCCAAATTAAAGTGTCTGTGGCGTCTCTTAAACGCAGCACACACACATACACAGAGCATTTTATATAAATGCCATCATTTGTATACTGTATCTGCATCAAATGCTTTTTGGATGAAACTTGTTTGTACGCTCCGCATGACTCTCGAGGATTTTTGATGTCAGCTTCTCTGTGCTTGTTTTTTTTTTTTTGTTTTGTGAACTTTACGAGTTTCACTTTTAAATGGAGTCTGACTGGCGTCATACCAAACTACACACACACACACATGTCTGCATACGCAGGTTTTGATAGTTCCTCTTCCGGCGCTACATTTGTATGCATTTCGTTTCATAACCAATACTGCTACATCAGTCCAATGTGAGCACTCACCCATAGCTAGCATTTATTTGAGGAGAGAGAGTGAAATTTTGTTTTCGACATGCTGAAGAGTTTAGACTTGACCCATTCTCGTTTTTTCGTCATGTTCTTTTGCTTTTTTTTTCTTCCTTATTTGCTACTTTCAATCGATAAACATTACAGCTTCTTTGTGGCTTCACAACTTCAAGCAGATATGCAAATGGGCGTAGCCAGGCGTTTGTTAAGGGGGGATGGGGGAAAGGGGGGATATGATTCTTCCACGGCAACCCTACTTTTGAAGATATTCTAACCTTAACATTTTCAGTAAAATATCTTGATAAAATTACTACAAAATACCAGAACTCGTATACTGAAAATTGGGCGGTGCACGCCTGCGTCCAGAAAACCAAAAAAATTTGTTTGCTTATAACTACCTGGCTGACCGAGCTTGCTCGGTGCTATTGATTTAGCGCTAACTTTACTTACCCAAAATGGTCCCAAAATGACTCTAAACTAATTCCAAAATAATCTTAAAGTAATCCCAAAACGACCCCAAAAAGACACAAAAAAACGGCCCAAAAATGATTCCTAAATGACGCTAAAATGATCCCAAAAATGATTTCAAAATTACCCCAAAATTATCCCAAAGTGACCCGTAAATGATCCCAAAATGATATTAAAATAATCCAAATATGATCCCTAGGTGGCAACCCTACTTGAAAATATTTTAGTTGGTATGTCGCCGAAAATACATAATACATCTTGCTTCATTATTTAAAAAAATGAAATAGGTGGCAACCTTGTAAACCGCTCCAAGTGACAACCCACAAGTGGATAGTTTTATAATCAATCATACCATCTACATATATGCCAAATTTCGTCCAAATCAGTGAAGCTGTCCCCGAGATAGTATCGGATATACAAATATGCTTCGGTAAGGTGACAACCCACACACAGTGAACACTAATTTAAAACCGTCCAAATTTTTTCCGAATTTCGTTTTGACAAATCAATTGTTGTTGGAGTTATAAAATAGGTGGAGCCACGCCCATTTTCGAAAATTCATTTATTCTTCGTACGAGGGTACTTTGAAAGTGAAATATAGACTATATGAAGAAATTTGACTCATGATCTAGGATCCTTTCTAATCTTTTATATAAAAGTGGGCGTTTTCCGGGACTTTTTAGGAAATTTTGTCAGGATCCTTTCGGACTTATCTCAAGATCATGTCGGATCTTTTTCGGAATATTTTCCGGGATTATTTCGGGAACGATTCCGGATCATGTCGGAATATTTATTTGCCGTGACCGTTTCAGGAGAATTTCTCGGGACCCTTTTGGGATACTATTGGAACTTTTTCGGGTATAAGGCTTTGTCCCGATGAAGATCTGCAAATCACTTGTTCTGAGTGATGTCAGATATACTCACAATGGCGCTCGGAAATTTCTGACGAGTACTCCTACCCCAACTAACCCTCAAATAAATACGAGCCCCTTCCTAACAACGCCTCTGTAATGTATTTTCGTTGTCAAACTCCATTCCGCTAAATGACTCAGTGTAGCGAATGTCCTTCATTCATTTGGTTACTTCGTTTTGCTTGATTTTAGTTATTGCAATTTCTTTGTTCTTTCAACGACAGTGAAACTCAGACTTTCTTGGCAATTCACCACAGACAGGGCAATGAGAGAACAAAAACGACAACGTCGAAGGGGATGAGTACAATAATGAAACCAAAATCAGCAGAAAATGAAAATTAAATGCAAAGACAAAGCAGTTGCGGAAAAAATAATAAAAAAAAACTTCCCGTATTTATTTACAAATTTCTGGCAAGGATTAGAGCGGAAGCGGCACTTGTAGCAATAATATAAAAAAACTCTCAAATGATTCATATTTGGCAGGATATACGAGGAGTATGTCTTACAGTCATGCATATGTATAATTAGGAGTATGAGAGCTTCAAAAGCTTGTCGTCACTCCGGCTGCTTCCTCTTCCGCCACAATTTGGTTTCTTTGTGTCTGGCGCATTTGTTGGTTGCTGCAATTTTATGCTCGTCATTTTTTATTCGTTCTTTATTTGTAGCGAATTTGCTTTAAATTTAATGATTCACATAAATTAGTAAGAACGAAAACATATTAGTTTATTTAAAATCATAGTTCGAGAGCATTCACTCTCGCTCTTTCGCATTCGGGAATGCACAAAAAATACAAAGCGCTTGTGATCGCGAATAAGAATGTACATACACTAAGTGGCGTAGTTTCCACTCGCGAATTTATTCGAGAATCATTGTGTTGGTGCGTTCTTAGACGAATTTACAAGTGGCTTCGATGCGTTCGTGAAAGCTCTACATAAATGAATGTATATGTTGCAAGGAATATTGGCGGATGGTTCGGGTACTGAACTGAAATTGGGAATTTTCTGGATCATTTCGAAACTTTTCGCAATTTTGGGAATTTTGAGGGATAATTTCGGAATTTTGTTGAGATCTCTTTATGCCTTTCGCGGTTTTATTTCAATCCTTTTTTGGTTTAGTTTTCGGAACCATTTGGTGACTGCTTTTAGGGGCCACTTCCAGTCTTTTCCCGGACCTTTTTCGGGATCATTTGGTTATTTTTCAAATCAAATTGAAGTTTTTTCCGGATCACTTCGGGCCATTCTCGGTATAGTTTCCGGTCTTTTAGGGATCATTTCGTTATTATTTCGGGTTGATTTAAATATTATTTTCGGGATAATTTTGGGACTTCATGGGGATCAATTCAGAACTGTTTTTGAGACTTTTTTGGAATTATTTCGTGGCAGTTTTTGATACTTTTTCGGGATAATTTAAGGTGTTTTCGGAGTTGTTTCAAAGGTATTTCGGAATAATTATCGGTACCATTTTTGAGACGTTTTTGGGATAATATCGAAAAATTTTTGGAATCACTTTCAGTCTTTCTTGGGATAATTTCGGACCTTTTTAGCGGCTACTTAGGGAGGAGTGTTTTCGGAATCATTTAAAGTCATTTTCGGAATAGTTTTCATGATCATTTCGGTACGTTTTCGGGAGTATTTTGGGACGTTGTTTAATAATAATTTCGGACCCGTTTTGTGACAGTTTTTTGGATCATTTAGTAACCTTTTCGAGATACTATCAGGAATGCTCTCTAGACTTTTGCCGGATTATTTCGAGCCCTTTTCCGAAGTCATTTTCGGAATAGTTTTCGTGATCATTTCGTTACGTTTTTGGAACTTTGTTGGGACCATTTCAGGATTGTTTTCTGGGCCCCTTCGGGACTTTTCCGGAATAATTTCGGACCCGTTTTGTGACAGTTTTTGGGATTATTTAGTCACCTTTTCGAGATACTTTCAGGAATGCTGCCTAGACTTTTGCCGGATTATTTCGAGCCCTTTTCGGAATAATTTCTGTACTTTTTCGGGAAAATTTTTGGATTATTTTCGGGGCCATTTCGGGACTATTCCTGAATCAATTCGAAACTATTTTCGGGATCACTTTGGTGCCTTTCCGGGATAATTCCAGGCCTTATTCGGAATTGCTTTCGGGATAATTTCGGAATTGTAAGCGAGACTTGTATGGATAATTTTAGGATTGTTTCGGGACCTTTCCGAAATCAATTCGGGACTGTTTTCTTTATCATTTCTGAACTTTTTTGGGCCTTTTTCGAAAAGTTTTCGCAATCTGGACTCTGATTTGATTAACTATTAGCGGAATATCAAATTTATAAAACGTAAAACCTTTGGTATCTCAAAGTTTGTCGCTTTAGCTTTAGAACTTTTTTAGCTCTGATTTAACCGTTAGAAAAGCTGCTCATAAATCTAACGCTTAAAACACTTGACGAAAAACCTTTGTACTCAAACATATTAAAAACGTAAACAATTACGACATACAAATTTATTAGCCATTTCATGCATAATCCATAACGTCACTTTTATCGCTTTTCGTCATAGCTGTTTGCACTCGACTCGGATTATCAGCGACATTTGCTATTAAGTTCAGCTGCTGCTACTTTTCTTCCTTGTTTTTAAGTCTCAGCGCAAATATAGCTTTATTTATGTGTAAATTTTTTTTAAGTATATACCCAGTTGTTGCATTACTTTATAAACTAAACGTGGATAAAAATATTCAAAGCAAAATGGAATTTTTCTGACAGGAAATAATCCACACAACAAAATGATCTGTATGAAGTAGCCTTTCTGACAAATTTCATGAATTCTCTGGGGTAACAAAAAAAAAAAAAAAAAAAAAAAAATTTGTTACACTGTGTAATTGAGTAATGATTAAATGCTACTCACGTTCAGCAACTCAACACTTTTATGGCTGTGTAATATTTTAATAGTCTTGTTCAAACTGCATTTAAGCAGAGACGGGCCTTTTAATACTAGCATTATGCAGTTTTTTCGCATATTTCTACTTTTTTATATTTCCTTTTTTAATTTTTGCTCGCATTTTCATAGAAAATTCATTATTATGGATTAAAAATGCATTATCTGCATAATTCATATCGTTGTAATTACAAATATCATATTGTACAATATCATTGCAAATAATTGTATATGTAGCCGTATGTACCCATTTCCATTTGTGTGAACTTATTCATATGCTTATTAACAACGCTTAAGCTAATTAAGAATGCGCTCTCAATCCATAATATGGGTGGTAATACTTAATCCGATTTGAATCTGTTAAATAACTCAGAAGATACTTACAAAGTGCATTCGAAACAGGCAAGCATATTCCAACCACGTGATTTGAATATCAATTTCGAGATAAGACTCAGCGATTCAACAACAACTCCAACCAGATAAGGAAATATACGCCTACAATATTGTTTTTTTATTTATAGTACTAGAGTTTACCCCGTGGTTGCAATTCAACCACAAAACCATATTCTAATTTACTTCGTTTTTTGAAGTCTCTTTCCTTTGCTTTAACTATGTTTTCCTTGCATTTTCTATATTTTTTCCTTTCCTAACATTATTCTTCCTTCTGATTTTTATTTTCTACACCACTAAGTAACACAATCTCAATTCTTATTTGCATTTTTTCTGCATTTTCGGTTCTTTCCTTTCCTTTAATTTCCTTTTCGTTCCTTTTCTTTCCTTTCCCTTTCCTTTGATTTGTTTTCTTTCTCTCCTTCCCTTTGCTTCCCCTTCCATTTCATTCCTTCCCTTTCCTTTCCATTGCTTTATTTTACATTCCATTGCTTTTCTTTCCATTCCATTCCTTTCCTGTCATTTGTTTTCCTTTTCTTTCCATTCCTTTACTCAGTTTTCTATTCCTGTATTTTATTTTCCTTTCCTTTCCTTTGCTTCCCTTTGCTTTCCTTTTCTTTCCCTCCATTTTCTTTCCTTTCCTTTCCCTCCGTTTCGTTTCCTTTCCTTTCCTATATTTCCCTTCCATTTCTTTCTCTTTATTTTCCTTTTCTTTTTTTCCTTTCCTTTCTTTTCCTATCACTTTCCTTCCTCTCCTTCTCTTTCATTCCCTTGCCATTTCTATCTATTCCTTTACCCTTTCCCGGCCTGCCCTTTCCTTTCCTCACCTATCCTTTTCTATCCCTTGCCTTCATTCCTTGTCTTTTTCTTTATTTCCCCTTTCTTTCCATTCCTATTTTTTCGTTTTCTTTCCTTTCCTTTTCCTCTCTTAGCTTTCTTTTCCCTTCCTTTCCTTTCGTTTATTTTCCCTTCATTTCCTTTCATTACCTTACATTTCCTTTCCTTCCGTTTTCTTTTATTTCCTTTCCTCTTTTCCTGTCCTTTCCTTTCCATACTCTTCCTGGATTATTTATTTATTTATTTTACATCATCATCATCATCATTTATTGGCGCTTAACCGCCTAAACGATTTTGGCCGTTGCTTATCAAAGCACGTCAGTCATTCCTTTTTAGCGATAACTGACACCAATTGGAAACCCCAAAGGAGTCCAAGTCATCCTCCACCTGTTGTTTCCATCTCAGTCGAGGCCTCCCCCTTCCTCTGCTGCCGAATTCAGGTGACGATAGGAAAACCTTCTATGCTGGAGCTTCTTTGTCCATTCGCATAACATGACCCAGCCAGCGCCTTTGGGCTTTAATTCTGCGTAAAGCTCCTACAGCTCATCGTTAAATTTCATTCGATACTCGCCGTTGCCATCGCGGGAAGGACTATAAATCTTCCGGAGGACTTTTCTCCCAAATACTTCAAGGAGCCATCTCATCTTCTCTTGACACAGTTCATGATTCCGAGCCGTATATCAGGAGTGGTATGGTGGGAGACTTATAGAGCGTGAACTTCGTTTGTTGAGAGAAGACTTAACTTCTCAATTGCCGTCTGAAGTATCAGTTGTTGGCAAGAGTAATTTTCCGTTGGGTTTCTAGAATGCATTATTTTCGGTGTTAATGCATGCTGGTTTCCAAATAGGCAAAGTTCCTCACAGTTATGGTCTTGTAAAAGATTGTACCATTGCGGTTTAGTTCTGCTGCTCGAATTATCTTCTCCACGAAAGTGAGTCGTCTTTTCTGAAGCCTTGTTTGGTTTCGAATGGCTCAGAGAGGTGCTACCAGATTCTGACGGAGCTGTTGGTATTGCTCAGAGCCATTTGGTAAAGACGTATGAGCTTTGCATGCATGGCATGGCATGCAGGCAACTCCTTTTTGCACTGACAAACGAAAAAGTGATAATTTGGTTCTTTTCGGGATCAATTTAAATTTTTTTCGGATCACTTTTTCTCGGGATAGTTTCCGGCCTTTTAGGGATAATTTCGTGATTATTTCGGTATAATTTCAATATTATTTTCGGAACATTTCAGAACAGTAAATGGAACTTTTTTTTTTGGAATCATTTCGTGGCAGTTTTTGATACTTTTTCGGCATAATTTTGAGCCGTTTTCAAGCTTTTTAGAAATGGATTTTTGGGATCATTTTCGGACTTTTACGGGTTCATACCGAAAAATGTTCGGGATAGTATTGGAGGAGTGTTTTCGTTAATATTTAGGGCCATTTTTGGAATAGTTTTCCTGATCATTTCGGTACGCTTTCGCGAGTAGGTATTTTGGGACTTTGTTGTGACCTATTAGGATTGTTTTCTGGACCCTTTCCTCTTGAAAATATGTCAGGATTTGGCAGACACATTTATTTTGCAAGGACAATCTGCATTAACAACTTCCCTGTCCAATGAGTCATATGTGACTCACGAGAGCGTATTCATGAGTCGCATGTGACTCATTTCTCTGTACTTGAGAATATGTTCATATTACTCAATTAAGCAATACAAAAGCTGAAAACTCAACAATTTAACAGAATTTGGTGAGCTTCAGGATAACAATACGAGATAGTTGATTTTATCAGTGTAGTTTTTTTCTGTGTAGGTAAATACACAAAAATATTAAAAAAATATATATAAATAATATTTTTTTTTTTAAACTCACTTGTGCACATCTGCATAAAGACACCACATCCAAATAGGAGAAAATACGTAAAAGAATTTCTTTTGGCAGTTGTTTTATAGGTTCATCATCCGTATCGGAGGAACTGAGGAATGTTTGCTGTAAAGAAAAAATAAACAAAAAAATTAAATTTATATTTCACCACATTGTACATATGTATGTATGTAGATACCGACATGATTAATAAATAATTTTATGCAATTCATTATCTAATCAAATATGAAAAGAATGCTAGATGATGATCATTTTAAATTTCAAATGTCATACAAAAATAGAAATTTTTTTTGACAGTCTATACCAAAGAGGGACGATTTACAACGTTGAGAAAATTAATTTTTTTGGCAAAGGCAAATGTAAAAATATCAAGTAAGGAAAGCCGTCTTCGGCTATGCTGAAGGCTATATACCTTTCATGAATAAGCATCACGATGTTCACTGTTCGATCCCCAGTACACCCTGTGTCAATTTATCTTTACCTCATACCGAAATTATCGGAACTATCGATTATATGGCGGCGTTGTGTTATATTTGTCCAATCTCATTGATTTTGGCCATCGACATTCCACATTCTAAAAGAGCAATACTTAGTTACAAAATTTCACGTTTCTACCTATCTAATTACAGGAGTTAACTACAAAAATCCGTTTATCGGAACAATCGATTGTATGGGGGCTATGTGAAAGAAATATTAATCCCATCTCCATGATTTTTAACATTGATATTTCACATACAAAAATAGTAATACCTACAAAATTTGAGATTTCTAGCTGTTTAATTAAAGGAGTTATAGCCCAAAATCCGTTTATCGGAACAATCGATTGTATGGGAGCTATATGTAATATCGGTCCGGTCTTGCTGGTTCTGACAAATGATTTGTATATAAGAAAATGGTGGCCGCATACAAAATTTCAGCCAAATATCTCAAAAACTGAGGGACTAGTTTGCGTTCAAACAGACAGACGGACAGACGGACATGGCTAAATCAACTCATCTCGTCATCCTGATCATTTCGGTATACTTATTGATGGGTCTATCTCTTCTTCTTCTCATATTTACAAACATCGGACCAAAGTTATAATACCATTTCATGTTCATGAAAGGTATAAAAATCTTTCTTCTAGTATGGGATAAAATATTGCCTGAAACTAAATCCTAAAAAGGGTATAAAAAATATACCTCTGAAATTTTCTATGTTTACAAGCTGAGAAAGAATAGAACAAAACAAATAGCAAAAACAAAAAAAAAAATCAAAAAATGCAAAATAAATACTGCCCTATCCCAAAAACTCAAGAAACACACTCACTAGCGAACAAACGAGGCAGCAAAAGGAATAAACCAAAACAAAACAGCGAAACTTAAAACAAATGTAAAGGTACTAAGTAGCTAAAGCGCCAGGTCACCAAACAATAAAAATAATATAAATGGGCACATATGTAAGCCCATAAAAACAAATATATTTACATAGAAGCACACATACAAATACAACTTAAACGCATTCCGTTTCTTTATGGTAAAAGCAGAAATGGGCAAGCAAAATAAACAAACGAAATCAACTAACGACAAACAGCTCTTTAGCAATGACCTTGAATTGGGTTTTAACCATTACAACAACAACATAATAAGAGCAATAGCAAATCAGTACAACCACAACAACAAAATGACCGACTAATGGCAAAGACGAGGCGCAGTATTTGAATATCGATTCAATGTGCCAGCATGACTGGGATTTTTTTGCCAACACCACTTAATTACAACAATAACAAATCACTTTATTATTTATTTACTTCCTTTTCCTTGGGAAAATGAGTTGACGGAATAATGGTGGAAAATAATAATTTCCGAGCGAATGCTTGATTGTATGAGGGTCATTGCATGCTAAAGCGATAAATGATTTGAATGTACATACATAGGTGCCTTTTTCGATTTAGATAAATTAGTATTAGAAGTTAGCCGCGAAAAAATTTAAAAATCTAATTTTCAGAATTTATTGAAATTTTTTACAAAACAGAAAATTTTTAAGATTTTGTGCAAACTTTAGCCATATATTTTGCATATAATTTTTAAAGCTACGGTCTTATTTGTGATTTAGTAAGAAAATATAGCACTTCCTTGGCTATAAATAAAAAGAAAAAAATTAGCACAATCGACCAAATATTCAAACAAATATAAGCTAAACAAAAATCATACTTCATAAATAGTACCTTTTCAACTTTGTAGAGAAAAAAAAAGTGTGAGTGCTACAGCGTGCTACACCTTCTAACTACAATAAAATGAAAGCTTGAAATATTTTCTACCGATTACAGAAAAACTGTTCGCCCTTATTTGCCCACCTTGATTTAATGACGAAAAGTCACTTCAAATTTTTATAAAAGTGGCATGACGTATACGTAACATAAATTTTATTCTATTATTTTCTTCTAATAATTTTTTTTATCAAATATGTTTTAGGCTTTGTTGCTGAAAAAACTTCTTTAAAATATTTTTTTTCTCTTTCTTATCAGAAGAATTTTCCGAAGAAATACTTTTTTTGAAAATCTGTTTCCTAAAAATTGTTTTCTAAAATTTCTTTTTGATTTGGGAAAACTATTTTTGATAAAGAAAAATGTTTTGTCGTAAGAAAATGAATTTTCGAAAAAAAAAAAAATAATTATATTAACAAAAAAATGATTTATTTCTTTTAAACACAATTGTATTTACTAATTTTTATAAAAAAATATTATATTTGAATTTTTTTTGTTTAAAAAAAAAATTTATTTTTTTTTTTGATTTTTTTTTATTTTTTTTTTTAATTTTTTTTTTACAAAAAATATTTTTCCGAAATTGTAATGCAATTCTCTTCATTTTCTTTCGACAAAATATATTTAAAAAATTTTTTTTTTGGAACATTTTTTTTTTTTCAAAATATATTCTCTTGAAATATTTTTTTCCAAATCATTTTTTATCATGCCCACTTTCAACCAGAATGAGACTGGTATATCAGAAATCTTACAAGGGGCATGCCTACAGGGGTACTTCGATTTATACTCCTCTAGTTGTGTAAATATTAACGTCAATAAATATTTACTTGCAGATTTACACTTCCTTGACCTCACAATACATATGCAGCACCCAAACCGATAGATAAACATTTTAACAAAGAGATATCATATTCATTTGCTGCGTCGCAAAAATTTCCTTTTTCTCGCATTTCATCAATTAACACTTCATGTCAACACATGCAATTTCAAAAGAAAAAAAAATAGTACTTCAAAATAAATTTACACAATGGTTTGCTTATCTGCCCTTTTAATCAACAATAAATCAATGTTAACGTATGAGTATTAAGTATTTGCTTTTCTACTTTTTCGCAATAAAAATATATACACATTGAAATCTATCTTATATTTCTGAAGTGCAGTGTGTTTAGGGTGAACGGCAGCGCAATGAACTGCTCACTAACATAAAAAATTGGCTGAAGACTTTTTTGAGTGTGTGTGAATAAGAATCACAAGAAGCGGGTTTTTTGAATAAAAAAAGAATATGCAAAATTTTTTTCAAAAAAAGCTCCTAGATAACTTTTTTATTTTTATTTTTTTATTATTTTTTTTATTTTTTTAACATTTTTTATTTCATTAGTTTTTTTTACTTTTATATTTCTCTTTATTTTTTTCTATTTGCTTATTTTATTTTTTTTATTTTTTTTTCTATTTTTTTATCTTTTTTTCTATTTTTTATTTTTTTTTTAATTTTTTTTGTTTTTTTTTTATTTTTTATTTTTATTTTATTTTTTTATTTTTTGTTTTATTATAACTTTTTAATTTTTATTTTTTATTTTTTTTAACACTTTTTTTTTCATTAGTTTTTTACTTTTTTATTTCTTTTTATTTTTTTCTATTTTTTTTAATTTTATATTTTATTATTTCTTATTTTTTAAATTTTTTTTCTATTTTAAATTTTTTTTTCTATTTTTTTTTTCATTTCAATATTATTTTTTTATTTAAATTTTTTTTCTAATTTTTTTGTCTTTACTTCTTTATTTCTTAATTTTTTTCTTAACTTTTTTCTATTACACTATTTTTTTATACCCAGCGTACTAGTACAAAGGTATTATAATTTTGTCCACATAACGGTACTACGTAACGGCACAAAATAATCGAGTTCCATAATTGTAAGTTCTTAGGTTGAAAAGAGGAGTTCATTAAGGCATGTCCGTCTGTCTATCCGTCCCCCTTTTTCGATATCGAAAATTTCGAAATTGACATATCTCGGTAGCTGAAATTGCTAAAATGATATAATTTTATAGGGCGTGGCACCGCCCACTTTTAAGGTAGGTATTTCTGAAAATTCAACTGGTCGTAACTTTTAAACTGACGATGACGTTTCAAAATGATTTGTCGCTTCGGCCAAAAATGCAATATAATATTCGGTATTCGACCAAAAACTATTCGTAGCATCTCTATAATTTACCAAGTACTAGTAATTTGAACAAAAAACAAGATTATGAACCTATTTCCCTGTTCCTACTTTCGCTTTCATTGCCGTTTCCGGTTATCCATGGTTCAAAAATCCGACCTCACTTCCGTAGCAACCCTAATACATGCATTCATAAGTACACCCACATGTTCTTCTTGCAAAAGTATTTTCCACTTCATTTTCTCTTTTTTCATACTAGAATCGTTGTCGCTCGCAACAGCAACAACAATTACTTTCATGTCACATAACGGTAATCAATCTATTAAATTCTCCCACATTGTCAGCTGTCACACGCCATGTAAATTCTCATTTAACCGAGCGAATTTACTCGGCGTATGAGTGATATTTTTTAACCCTTTAGAGAACGAGGTTGGGGTACAAGGCTTCAATGGGCAGATAAAGTCGAGTGCTTTCAATGGGTTTCAATGGTAAGTCCTTTCACAAAAATGAATGTGTATAGTTTTAAGGAGAAAATAGTCCGGGAGCACTTTTTGAGTAAATATTTGATAGAAGTTCAATAATGTAGAAAACTTTGATTTCAAGCGTCCACGTTGAAATTGGCCACAAATTACCAAATTATACTGAACGTTCAGGATGAGCCAGAGATCCGTGGATCGGGCATCGATCTGCACATCACTATGCTTTGCTATAGTTCCTCCTTCCACAAGAAAGAGGTCACCGGAGCCTCTCCAGCTTAAATATTTTAAATAATGCTAATTCTACCTTGAACCAGGATTCGTCACGCTTGGGAGGGGTTTAAATTTTGGTTGGATATGCTATGTTACCTTTATCACTGTTCGGTCGGAATAGAACTCTATGATAAGTCAGCGTTACTTTGACACGCAGTTATACAAAATATTTTTTCAGACCGTCTATGAGCCCAAAAAGTTGTATTCGGTTGCCTCGGTAAGATGGTGGGTTCTTCCACAACCTTTGGAGATATGCGGTGTCTGAGACCGATCTTTCATTCTTAAATAGTGAAAATGGGCGTCAACATTTTCTCCGTTAAATCGCTTCAAAATCCGCTCCCTATTGCTCACTATTTTTATACCCAACGTACTAGTACAAGTTCTTAGGTTGAAAAAAAAAAAAGTTTATAAGGCATGTCCGTCCGTCGGTCCGTCAGTACGTGTACACTATAACTTGAGTAAAAATTGAGATATTTGCGTGAAATTTTATATACAGGTTACTTTTTGGCCAAGGTAGGTTGCTATTGAAAATGGGCGAAATCGGATGATAGCCACGCCCCCTTCTTCGATATCGAAAATTTCGAAAATCACATAAATTGACATATCTCGGTAGCTGAAATGGCTAAAATGATATAATTTTCGTCATTCTCTTATGATGTTTTCATAAATTTGTTTAGTGGGCGTGGCACCGCTCACATTTAGGGGAGGCATTTTTAAAAATTTTAGTGGTCGTAACTTTAAAACTGATTACGATAGAATGATGAAATGAATGAATGCAAAAAGCATACTTGTATCGTTGAGAGTATACCTGATGAAATTGGATAAAGTAGCTCCCCAACCACGCCCACATTTGATATCGAAAGCTTCGAAAATCACCTAAATTGATATAATTCGGTAACTGAAATGGCTAAAATGTAATAGTTTGGTAGGATGAACCCCCTAATCATTCTCTTATGATTTTTCCATAAATTTTTTAGGGTGGGCGTAGCACCGCCCACTTTTCAGGCAGGCATATTTGAAAATTTCACCGGTCATAACTTTTAAACTGATTACGGTAGAGCGATGAAATTTGGTACAAGGCATACTATCATAATAGGGAGTATACCTGATGTAATTGGACGAAATCGCGTCCCAACCACGCTCACTTTCGAAAGGGAATATTTCGAAAATCATATGAAAACTACCGCTGGATATTTAACGTTCGATTTACCCGAACTTAGACTTTCTTACTTGTTTCGTTCAAATATTGATTAACGATTAAAGTCATTAACTTTTTTTTTTGTTTTTTTTTTGTTGCCGGTTGTTTTGTTTTCTTTTCTGTTTCTGTTTTTGTTTTGTTTTTCTTTTCTGCAAATAACCGTACTTTTACGAGCTCATATTGATTTATAACACATTCAACATTATTCGAGCGACAACAGGTTTTCCAGCAAACTCTATACAAATTCAACATTCAAATGAGTACCGCTGGTTAGTTATAGAGACGGACACAGTAGGGTGAAGAGCGCAAACTTTAAGGTAAGCCAACAGCTGTTTAGCTGATTGACTTTGTAGAGAGCCCCACAATCATACATCTGTGTGATATCGATTTATAAGAATTGTTTGTATGTATGTAAAAGTACCTACTATCGTGTGATTGCCGCTTTGAGGTAACAAATTACGGCACTTGGCGTAAAATTTTTTGTTTGTAGTAAATTGAAAAAAAAAAAAAAAAAAAAAAAAAAAAAAATAGGTGAAAAGGTAAAAACAGAGTTTATTTACAGCATGAATTATTGCCTCAAAATAATTGTGGCATAATTTATGGATTAGCAAGATAATGTTTTGTAGATATATTACCAAGTAATTTATGGATTAGCTAGATAGTTGCCCATAGGTAAGTAAATTAGGGATGCACGGTGCGGTATTCGAAAGTAACCGGGTTTTGAAACTATAGTTCCGAGCTTGGCTGGATATTTTAATGTAGTGGAGGGGCTAAGTTATCTTTTGTATGTATATTTTAGTGAAATATTCCTCTCATGTTTGTAGCTTTAGCAGTTACAGAGATATCAAGACTATTATACATATATGGAATCAAATGCATCAAATTGGTACTCGTTCAAGCATCACTCTGAATCGGGTACCCATTAACATCGAAAAACAAGTAAGGAGTCTAAGTTCGGGTAAAGCGAACATTAAATAGACAGCGGCAGCTTTCATATGATTTTCGAAATAATCCATTTCGGAAGTGGGAGGTGCCACGCCTACTTTTAAAAATTTATCAAAAAATCATTATATAATAACCAGGGGGATACACTTATAAAATTATCTCATAGGTGATTTTCGAAATTTTCGATATCGAAAGTGGGCATGGTTGGAGAGTTGATGAGTTGATGAGTACCTCAATCTCAAAGCGTGAAGTAGTTTTCTTCGAAGTCGCTACCATAAACCCCATCAAATATTACCCCTTGGAAGTCGATTGAGAATATTATTAGCCAAACATAATTCCTGCAAATAGCTCTAGACAGATAATGTTTGGTCCCCGAAAAATTTTCTCTTAACCAGAATTTTCAGAGGAACCCTTCAGTACCTTCAAAAGGTTAATATCTACCATTTTCTGTATGAAATTTTCAGAAAATAATGCATTTAGATCCTTTTTTAGTTACCTTTAAAAGTTCGTGTGTATCTTCGAAAACTCCTCCCCTTACACTAATTTACAGTTCATCAGCAATCAAGTGTAAGTTGGTCTAACAAAAGATCCGTTTCCTAGGTTCTGAGCCTCAATAATATACACTGTTTCCAAACATTGAAAACGAACTGGAAAACAACTTCTTTTTAACATCTTTGCTTCAAAGTATAGGTCGTCTCGTGGAAACATTTAAAAGCTCGTTATAAGCTCTTTATGACAGAGGGGGAAATTTTTAATGCGTTGGATGGTTCACAATAATCCATAATAGCCCTAAAACCAATTCGTGGTGAAGTTCAAACTTATTGTATCGATTTTGAAATGACATCTATAGCCATCCTTATTCGAAGAAGAAAAAATTACCCTGAAGATGACCGCAACTAGTTTGTCTAGGAGGCAAATATGAAAAGAGATAACAAAAAAGTCGTTATTACGGTATCTCCACATTTTTCTGGGATATGTTGGTGTACATCAAGCTGTTGGTCAAGGGTAATCCTAAATTATGGATAATATAGGCTGGGTACAATCTAAATGGATTCAGAAGAATATTTTATAAGACGACAACCAGATGGCTGTGTGAAAGGAAAAGGAGTAGGAATACAAATAAGAGTAGAAACAGAAATACGAATATGAATAAGAAAAGAAAGAGAAAATTAAGCAGAAATAAGAAGGAGGATATAATATAGATCAAAATATAGATAGAAATAAAAAGAGATAAAAATAAAGCTAAAATTAAAGTTAAAGATTAAAATAAATATAAAAAGTAAAGCAAATATAAAAAAAAGAGAGAAATGAGATGAGATAAAAATAGAGACAAAGGTAAAAATTAAAAGTGATAAAAATAAGATAAATCAGGTAAAAATTAAAATAGAGTTAAAAAATAAGAGAAAGAGAGAGGTAAAAATAAACATAAAGATAAAAAGAAAGAAAAAGATGAAGATGAAAACAAAGGTAAAGATTAAAAAAAATTTAAAGAGAAAATTAGAGATCATCATGATCATTACAGAACCTTAGAGCAGAATTTTTCGTTGAATTATTATAAAAGACCTCCATTTTGTTTAGTCGCTTCTGCGCTGGAAAAACTGCAGCCTTAACTAATAACATAAGAAAGGGCCTAAACCCGACCAAAAGTTGAAGGTTCTTCGGATTTATATAAATGTAATATTTTGATGAGTAAACTGAAAACCGTCCCATTTCGATTGCAAGCGACTATAAATATGTATGTGTAGTACGAGAGCCCCCATCGGACGAAGACTGGGGACTGGCTGCATGTCGCATAATTTTTGTAGGACAATAACGCTATTGAATTATGCCGATCACTGACAACGAACTGTAAACAAAACTAGCTTGTATATACTTCTTTACTATGTACATATATATAAAACTCTAGCTCGAAAGTTTGTAAAAGCTAAACAGCCGATCCACTGGCGCGATATTTTTCATTAAAATTTTAAAATATCATAATCCGGCCACAATAGGACATAAGACACTTTTTTTAATTAAAACCCTGCTAGACATGAGTTACAGCACCAATCAGTTTTTTCATATTGCCATACAGAACCTGATGGTAGAGATAGGGATGGGTTAGAGAAGCAGGGAAATAAAGGACAACGTCTGCCGGGTCAGCTAATTATTAATAAATATTTTGATGATGTTATATTGACATATTTGGGTCGTCGGGCCCACTTTATGGCGCAGATGCGCCTGAGTTGGTTACGACAGTGGCAGTTAATGAAATGAAAATAAAACTGCTATTAATAAAAAAAATTGCATGCACGAAATTGACATGTTTCACACATCCTGCCTGCCTAGGGTCGCACCCTTTAGAACTTCCTAGGATGAAAAAGTTGGGCCTTTCGGAAAAAGAAAGTAGGTCACAAAAATTTAGCTTGTTATAAATCAACAACCATATGCCTATGGGGGCTCTCGTACTAGTATGAATTTATATAGCATAACTTATATAGCATTATAAAAATCAATCAATAATATATGTACCGGCACTTCCTCATCCATGGAATCCTCTTCGTCCATTTTAATGATGGCGCTACTCTCGCCAGCAACGGAGCTCACGCCGCTACCCGTTGTTGCTGTTTTTTGCTTAACCGTTTGCAGTAGTAAAGTTTTTGTTGGGCCGCGCAAATAGTTGCTGCTGCCGCCGTTATTCACAAAATTACGCTGAGCACTGCCGCGATTACAGCCGGCGCTATAAACAATTGCTGCTGCTGTAGCTGCAGCCGCTACTGCTGCCGGAGCACTGCCACTTAAAAAGAATTTGCTACTACCACTCGGATTGCTGCTACGCTCTGGAGCAGCAAAAGCTAATGCGACAGCACTACTGCTAGCAGTGGAATTGGCGTACGAAGCAGTAGGCGATGTAGAAGATGTTGAGGCTTCAGCGAGAGCGTATGAGTTTGCATTCAACGCTGGCGCAGCAGTGGCAGAAACTGAAGTTGATGCAGATGAGGATGATGACTCGGCGGAAGATGAAGATGTTGTTGATGTGGCTGAACGCCAAATACTACCACCGAGACCACCAATTAAACGGCGTCCACTGCCAACAATACCACCAACACTATGACCGCGCACAAGCGAACCAAGACCGCTCGAAGCAGCTGCAGCACTCGGAGTGTTATTGGTGTTTTGTTGATGGTTGTTCGAGTGATTGCTATTGTTATTACTACTGTTATTGTTATTGTTGTTGTTGTTGCCGCTGCTATATGTATTATGTAATAAACTCAAATTGAGTCCACGTTTACCGCCAGCGCCGTTATTATTGTCAGTCTGCGTGGTGCTACGACTAGGACGCGTTGGATTTAGTGGCGCTGCGCTTCCACCACTCACACTACTGCTGCTGCCGCTATGACTGCAAGCGCTGCTGGCGTGCCCACTAGCACTTGAACTACTGCTGCTGCTACTGCTGCCTGGATAGAGCAACTCCGCGCTGCCGTTGGCAACGCCTTCTACTCCAATGCTATTGCTGCTGCCGCCGACGCTGCTACTGCTTGCGATGCCAAGACTGCCTGCCACACCAACTCGCTCACTGTCAGCACCGCCGCCACCAATTATGTTGCTCTCAACTGTTAAGCTTTCACTGCCGCCGTTGCTTCTGCCACTAGAGCCGCCTACGCCTACACCGCCAACACCGCTGCTTCTATTTAAATTTGAATTATTTTTGATGAACATTTAAATTTGAGTAACCGCAAACGGTTAGCTATAAGCTATAAGCTGAGGCGTTTTGAGTGCACTAAATGAAGTATTTGTCGTAGATTTTTTAAACAGTTTTTTTTTTATTAACTTTCCGCAAAGCTTTTCTTTTGCAGTAATTTATTACACTCTGCTACCCAAACAGTCCGTCTTTTTACTGAAACTTTAATTTATTTCAATCAATTTAATCGTTACCACTTTTATTGGCCGTACATGTTTGTTGTATGTTAGCGATTTCTATTTTCACTATATGGTAGAGATGAATATTTAGAAAAATATGTAGAGCACTAGAAGAAATCTTACTAATAAATTTTTCATATTATCGTTTTTGTTGATTTTCGAAATTTTCTTTGCCTATTTCAAGTTTATCATTATTTAATATTTTAAATGTATTGCATGAATTAACAGTTTATTTCATTTTATAATTATTTTTCAAAATTTTTTGTTTATTGTATATATATGTATATATATTTTTTTTTTTTTGTTGAATTATATTTTTAAAATGTTTTTTTTTTTTCAAATCTGGTAGAATCTTTTATTTTGTTCAATTGTATTTTCAATATTGATTTTTTTGTATTTATTTTTTTTTCATATTTTATTTTTTTATTAATTTTTTTTCATATTTTTTCTAAATCTTTTTTTTTTACTTTTTTTCTAAATTTTTTATAATTTTTTTTTTAATTTCTTAATTTTTTTTTATTTTTTTCAAAATTTTTTTTTTAAATTTTTTTAAACCTTTTTTCTAAATTTGTTTTTTATTTTTGACTAGTTTTTTTTTATTTGTTTCCTAGTGTTTTTATTTTTTTTCCCAGTTTTTTTTTTATTTTTTTAATTTTTTCATTTTTTTTACTTTTTTCTCAAGTTTTTTATATTATGTATATATATATATATTTTTTTTTCTAAAGTTTTATAATTTCTTTTATTTTTTTTTTTTATTTTTTTTTTACTTTTTCAATTTTTTCTAATTTGTTTTTAAATTTTTTTTCTTAATTTTTACCTATTTTTTTTTTTCTCGAAAAATGTGGAATGTTTAATTTTTTTTTTCTTAACTTTTTTTATTTTATTTTTTTAACTTGTTTTCTAACTTGTTTTCTAATTTTTTTTTTTAATTTTTTTATTTTTCTTTTTTTTAGTTTTTAAAAATTTTTTTTTTCTCATTTTTTTAACTTTTTTTCTATTTTTTTCTAATTTTTTTAACTTTTTTTTTTTTTTTATTTTTTTTACATTTTTTTTATTTTTCTTTTTTTTTTTAATTTTTAATTTTTCAATAACAATAATTTTAATTTATTATTTATTAAATGTTTACCTAATTTTATATTTTATTTGCTTGCTTTTTTTTCTTGAATACAATTTTTTGGAATGTTTTTTTAGTTTGTATTTCATTTGAATTTGTTTGTTTTGAATTTTTTTTACATATTTAAATTGTTATATTCACAAAAACTTTCTTTGAGTTTGTAATAATATTTTTGATGTTTGTTTTTTTCTTAAATATTTGTATTTTTCTTTTTAGTATCATAATTTTTCCCTTTATTCTTAGATGTATTTAATTTAATTTTCTAGAGTTTTATTTTGGTTTTTAGTAAAAATTATTAAATTTTATATTGAATTTTTTTATTTCAAAATTTTTTTTTTTTTTTTCATACATATTTTCAATTTTGTATTTTTTTTTGTATTTTTTTTTAATTTTATGTTTGCGTTGTTTTTCTTTAATATTCTAATATTAGTAATTTTTATATATTTTTTATAATTGTTTCCATTAATATTTTATATTTTTTTTATTACTCTTCATAGTTTTTATTCAATTTTTTGAAACCTTCTTTTGGTTGTTTTAATAATTTTTTTTAATTTTTTTTTTATTTTTTTTTTTAACTTTTTTGGATTTTTCAATATTTCTTTTTTATAAGGGGTTTATTAAAAAATATTTTTATTTGAATTTTAAATTTTTTTCTTAATTTTTAACTTAAAATTTATTTTTATTTATTATGAAATTTTTTCTTTACGGTTTATATTTTTTTATTTCATTTTTTTTATTAAACTTGTTATGGATCATATTAAATTTGTTTATTTGAATTTCATATTTACTTTTTCTATTTTAAATTTTGTAAATTATTTTTGAGATATTTTTTTGAGTTTTTAAATAAATTTATAATCTGTAAATTTTTTTTTGGTAATTTGATTCTTTAATTAAAAAATTATAGTTAAATTGGTTTAAATATTCTAAAATGTGTAAATCTTTTGTATTCATTTATTAATTTTTATTATTTTATTTAATTTTTTTCATTTTGTCTTTTTCAATTTTTGCTTAATTTTTTATTAAAATAAAGTCAACATAATAATTTTTTATACCATTTAAAAAAATTAAATTTTTTTTTGCAATTTTTCGCAGATTTTTTAGTATTATGTATTTTTATTTAAATTAAAATTAAAATGCTGCTTACTTTATTTTATTTCATTAATTAATTATTTTGATTTCAAAAATGAATCCAAATACTTTGTAGAGATAAATTTCGCGCGATTTTGATTTACACTTTGCTTTTTAATCCACTTTCAAAACAAATCTGAACTGCTGCCGTTAGCTGCTCTCTGCTTGCTTTATATTTAGCTATTCAAATTTTTTCGATGTTTTATTGTTATTTATGTCTGTTGCTCATTTGTTTTTATTTATTTGTTTATTTCATACAAACACACCCACTAAGTCAATAAATGTTGTCTTTGACATTCTTTAGCTCATTATCGCCGAGTTAATCAGCTGTTGCTATGACGCTTTATCAGTCATACGTGACGTATACGTAACATTGAGTATGCAGTTAAAATTGTTGATGCTGCTGGTATCGCTGTTTGTTTATATACAAAAAAAAAAGAATATAAAAATATCCAAACAATTGGTACAAAAAGATGCAAAAGGAAGAGATAGAGAGAGACTGAGTACAAAAATATTTTAGATTTGCTTGTTAGTAGGTGCTACTTTTGTTGAATTCAATTCACTTCAAAGTTGAGAAGGAAAGAACGCAGAAATTAAGAAATAAATCGCAAAAAAATTAATTGCCAAAAAAAAAGGAATAAAAACAATAACAAAGTCGTCTGGTGATTTGCGCGCGAAATAAGAATGCAAATATGTGGCTAATGAACTGAAATACGCAAATGATAAAATGAGCTTAATGTGAATTATGTTTAATGGACTTTTTTTAATAAAAGGGATGACAATACCGGGATCACTAAATTCTATGGATTCTTGATATATTTTTTGTAACAGCCGCCACTGTTGTGTAATATATTCCATTTTATTTATAGCAAGAATAACAAGTTGCATCTACTTTACAAATTAGGTTAATGCTGATAGTGCATAAATCTCATAAATTCATTTTTGATGTGTAAACATCTTAGTGCTGGTGGGGGCATCCAAGAAAGTTACGCTCACTACACGCAGTAGGCAGGGTCGATTGAATTGTATAGGCATTGTAGTTTCGGGACTGTTTCGGGATCGATTTGGAATGATTTCGGGATTGTTTTGGGAAGATTTCGGGATTGTTTTGGGATCGCTTCGGGATTTTTTTGGGATCGTTTCGAGATCGTTTTGGGATCGTTTCGGGATCGTTTCGAGATCGTTTTGGGATCGTTTCGGGTTCGTTTTGGGATCATTTCGAGATCGTTTTGAGTTCGTTTCGGGATCGTTTCGAGATCGTTATGGGATCATTTCGAGATCGTTTTAGGATCGTTTTGAGATCGTTTCGGGATCGTTTTGGAATCGTTTCGGGATCGTTTCGAGAACGTTTTGGGATCGTTTCGAGATCATTTGGGGATCGTTTTGGGATTGTTTCTAGATCGTCTTGGGATCGTTTCGAAACTGTTTCGGGATTATTGAAGTGTAAACATCAATATTGGTGGGTAATCCACAAAAGTTTACGGGTAACATGTAAGAGGTAGAGGGTGGGAGAGGTAGAGGGTGTGGTGTAACATGTAACAGGTAAGGGTGGGATGTAACATGTAACAGGTAGAGGGTGGGGTGTAACATGTAACAGGTAGGGGGTGGAGTTTAACATGTAACAAGTAGAATGTGGGGTGTAACATGTAACAGGTAGGGGTGTGGTGTGAAAGGAAAGGAGAAGAAATGAAAGGAAAGAAAGGGAATGGAGGGGAAAGGAAAGGAAAGGGAGGGAGAGGAAAGGAAAGGAGTAATCCATGAGTAATTTTTGACTAATCTATATGAGTAATTTTTTACTCATCTATGAGTCATTTTTCACTCATCTATGTATGAATCATTTATGATTCATCGATGAGTCATGTAGGACTCATCCATGAGTAATTTATGAGTCATTAATTATTCGTCTTCACTTGGCGAACACTAGTTTCAAAAAATGTAAGTGCAGAATACACATGTTTACACATCAAACTTCACGAGTACTTGGTACTCACGCCTTTTTTTATTACATTTTTATACTTAAGAATACACAACAATAATAAAATTATATGTGTTCGTCGCATAAAGTTTATGAGGCAGCAAAAACAATTTATTTACAAAAAACGTGCAAGCCTAACCTAAACATAGGCAAATACACTCACGTTCAAAATAATAGAATTAAACAATAGAACCATAAATTTGGCTATAAAGCTTTTTAGAATGAAAATGGCTGACTATGGAGAGTAGAGTGTACCAAAACTGTTTGGAAAACAATTTTGGTTCGATATTTGATATGCATATCCTCTACATTGGTGTGTTTTAGTCTACACACAGAATAATTTTTGTCAACATGAACCATGTTAAACTAACAAGAAAGATGCTGTGAAATTTGCATGAGATAATGAGGCAGATAGTGTTGTTTTAACAGGAAGTTATGTTAATTTAACAGCAATTCATGTTAAATTAACAGTAAGTTATGTTAATTTAACACAAAGTCAAGTTTTTCAACATGAGCTTCATGTTAAAATAACATGATCAATAGTGTTGAAAAATAAGAACCTGAAAAAGTGTTGATTTTACATTAAAATTTTCCTGTGTATAAGTTATATGTGTGCGAAGGTTTATTGTTCTAGGATAACTGTAAACCGTGCCGATTTTCAGTTTAAGCTTATACTATGTTCACAAAAAACTGCATTAAGTCTTCGAAAGTTACATGATTGTAATATTTTGCCCATATATGAAGGACTATGTTACAGATTTCCACCTTTCAGTTTTTATAAGGACAACAGGATTCTTTTCAAGCATATTGAAAAAAAAACATCGAAATTTCAAAAGCGTTTAAGTAGATTGCGTAACAATATTTTTTCGAGCAAAAAAATTATGTACTTCTTGAAAATTTGCAATTATAGTGAACTTTTTATAGGTCATACACGGCGTATGAGTAATATTTAGTTATAGCAGTAAGAAAAGTTTAGGTAAATTGTATTCATGTTTTGGTTGATATCTCCGAAACGGATTGAGATATCGAAGTAAAACTTGCACTACTTTTATGTTCATGCGGTGGCCACCTTTCATTTGATAACCATATTGTAATATCTATCCTGTCCTCATTTTGGATTATCCTTTAATATTTTTATATACATTTTCATTCCATTATTTTGGACAGTCTAATGGAGAGTACTGAGATAATAGCGACAAAATTTCTGGTTCTGCTAGCTTGCTATAAACGTGTTAAAAATAGTTGTCTCCCAAATAATGACCGTTTGTGTCCCAACAATTTATGAAGGCGGAAAATATTTTGCTTATAAAAACGCTTTTATTGTCATATTTATTGCGCTTATGAGTGTTAATATATTTTAATTTAGCAAGAAATATTATTTTGTATTTTTAAATAGCACTCGAAAGTTATGCTGACACTCGCAGAAATTTAAAGCTTTGTATATACTCATATCGTTATATATTTTAATTGATTCATTTGCAATGTCACGGCAAAATGACAGAACGAAGATTGTGGATTTCAATTAAGCTGCGCTTTTGTAATTTAAAACTTTTGTGGTGAAATGAGCTGTGTAGTTCGTAAAGCACATGAAATTCATTAAGAATTTGAAAACTGCTCAGATGAAGCAATAATTTTCAATTGTTTTTGGTTTAACCATATTAATAATGACTTATTAAGGTCTGTGTATGACAAGGGTGTTAAATAGGAGAATGTTGATTTAAGAACTGATTTACTATTAGATAGAAATTTCCAATTTTCCAAATAAAATAAAATGAAAAAACTTTTGAAAATTTGTGTGGACTTTTGACCAATCCAACAAATATAAATATAAATATAAAAATAACAACAAGTTGAAAATGCTACAAACACAAACAATAACAATTGCGATGATTGCAATTTCGGTCTTGTTGAAGGATCTTGTCAAACCGCTTTATATTGTATTTTTAGAAATTGCTCGAACACATACATGCTAAGCAGTGACCAGTAAAGGTGGTGAAAAAAGTCTAACAGTACAATACATAAAGTGGTTTGACAAGATCCTTCAACAAGACCGAAATTGCAATCATCGTATTAGTTGTGTTTGTAGTATTTTCAACTTGTTTTTGCCAAAAACTCCAAAGAATAATTTGAAAAAAATTTTCAACTGGCCAAAAGTCCACAAAAATTTTTCAAAAGTTCATAATATATTGACAAATAATCTTCTTCTATCTACCTATCTATCTATCTATCTATATATATAAAATTCAAATTATATACCTATGGACGAACTTGGCTTCTAAACGAATAAGCCGATCGTAACCAAATTTTACACACGCACTGGATATCTCCCAGGGATGGTCACAAGCTAAAAAATATTTTGATATATATAGGGGGCGTGGCACCTCCCTAGAAATGGAGTTTTTCATTGTCCATATCTCTGGAAGTATTCGGGTTAGAACACTGAAATTTGGTGAGGGGTTGTACGAGATCGATTCCTACCACTTCCAATAAAACTGGGGATAACGAAAAATGGGGCGTGGTTCCTCTTATACGAAGGGGATAGGGATATGGATTAAAATAGATATAGGGATCGGGCTAGCGAAACATGCAGGGAAATAAATGTGTGGCAGGACAACGTCTGCCGGGTCAGCTATTAACAACTAAATTTAAAAAAATTAAATAAATTGAAATGAAATAATAAATAAAATAATAATAATAATAAAATTAAAAATAATAAAAAAATAAAATAAAAAATAATAAAAAAAATAAAACAACATAACAGGTATTAAAAATATAATAAAAATAAATAGGCAAAAAATAAATAAATAAAAGAAAAATAATAAAAAAGGTGATTATAAAAAAAAGTTCATTAAAAAAAGCAATTAGGAAAAATTAAAACAAAATATAAGAAAGTACCAAAAAAATTTAATTATAAAAAATTAAAATAAAACACAAAAAATCAACCTGAATGAAATTAACATAAAGAAAAATAAAATAAAACAAAAGGTAAATAAAAAAAATATATTGAAACCAAATTTGTAGAAAAATAAAAAAAAACTGAACAAACTAAAAAATAATAAAAAAAATTAAAAAAAAGATAATAACATAATCAAATAAAAAATAAAAATGAATTGAAAAAAAAAAAATAAAAAAATTAAAATAAAAAAAATAAAAAATAAAAAAAAAAATAAAATATTAAATAAAATTGAAAAAAAAATTTAAAAAAAATTTATAAAAATTAAAAAAAAAATAAAAAAAATAAAAAACTAATGGCGGCGATATACCAACAGGTTATCATAACCTCTAACGAGATTTTTAGCCGAGCTTCTCTTTCCAACTTGTGGTGTGTTGCTTTTGAGTTTTTCCTACAAGTTGGCGGGACCTACAGTTTTTTGCCGACTCCGAACGGCACTTGCAAGGCAAATGAGTTTTTGCTGAGAAGCTTCTCATGGCAGAAATACACCCGGAGAGTTTGCCAAACTACTGCCGAGGGGCGACCCCGTTTAGAAAAATCGTTTTTCTAAATAATTTTTGATGTTACTTTTGCCGGAAATCGAACCGCCACGACTTGGTGTAGAAGGCCGAACATAATAAACAAAAAAAAAAAAAATAAAATAAAAAACAAAAAAAAAAAAATAAAATAAAAAATAAAAAAATAAAATAAAATAATATTAAAAAAAATTTAAAATTAAAAAAATTTAAATAAAATTGAAACAAACAAAAAAAATTCTGACCATACAAAGCTTTTAGAGCATCAAGTGTAGTTTGTGTAACTAATTAAAGCTAATAATAAGACATAAAATAACATATACGATATAATTAAGAAAACGCAAAAGAAGCAAAAAAAAAAAACAAAAACATTTATAAATATTAAACAAATGGCAAAATTGAGTAACCACCAACCAAATAAGAGAGCAATCAATTGGCAACTAAGAAAAAAAAGTTCAAAGAACAAAGTAACCAAAAATGAACTGCTTTAACAACAAAAAACACCAAAACTCTATACAACGGTCAGTGGACTCCGCCTTGATGCTATGCTCATCTCAGCGTAATCATTTTGGGCGTGAAATGGTAACTTTACTTGCAATCTTTACGCTGATAAAACAAAAAAGCTTAGAAGGAAGAGAAAATATCAAAAGTACACTATCGGCTGCGAAAGTAAACAAGAGACTAGCAACAAATACAACGCTATACCAAGTGTTATCGACCCTTATGTTGCTGCAGGGATTGAGCTTGGAAAGATGTTGAAAGGAGGAAACAGCGAATACAACGAAAGGCGCACAGACTGTGTAAAGAGATCAGTGGAAGTTGAGAGTTTATTTTTAAATAAACAATCGAAAATATTTTTTGCAATGTTTTGAAGTTTTCTAAAGGCTGAACATGTGTTCTATGAAAACGTTGAGGCTTTTTTTTTAGCGCTACAGCAAAGTGTTATATCAAAAATGTGTAAAAATAAATCATATCTATGAAATTTATATGACCACTTAAAAAGGTGGTTCATGTTACAAATCTTCACGTCCAAGTGCCGCTAAGTGTACTTTTACAGATTATTTTTAAAAATAAATCAGATCTACTTAGCAACAAACTTATAGCTATAATACAAATATTATTAAATGATTTATCATTTTAGAACACTTGAGCAAAAATTTCCAATCAATTGATTTCAAGTTATCAATCTAGCAAAATGTTCAAGCTTCACCTTCACTTTGCATGGCAACATAAATCCTGAGTAAATGAATGCACTCAAATTGAAGAAAAGTTGAACAAACGTCAACAGCAATTTATTAAAATAGTTAAATAGTTGAGTAAATTTAAAATAATTATTTTCCCCTGAGATGTGACATCTTTAAGTCATCAAAACAAACGACTACAATAAATTCAAATCGAATCAATTTTAAAATTGAACATAAATTAAACAGAACGTTATTGATGATGGGATACGAATAGGGAGTGAAATTGAGATAAAGGAAGAAGGAATACAAAGAAAATGTGGAATATGTTTATTGAAAGAAGACTGGTATCAAAGAAACATGCAACTCAAGAGCAAAAATAAACAATAGCCACTTTAATGAAGAAATATATTCACTAAATTGGTTAAATGATTAAATCGGACATCAAGTGGGCAATGTAAACGACATCAAAAAAAAAAAAAAAAAAAAAAAAAAAAAAACGGAGTGCCGTTAAACGTGCGGATGCTTAATTTCGTAAGTGCCTGATTAAAACTAAATTGATTAAAATCAAATAACATTAAAAAAAAATTTAAAAAAATATAACATAGTTAAATAAAATAAATTAAAATCAATAAAATTCAAATAAAATAAAATTAAGTCAAATATAATAATTTTAACATAATACCTAGCGCAAAAAAAAGGCTAAACTAAAATAAAACGAAATAACATAAAATAAGAAAAAAATTATAGGGGAATTGATCCCAAAATTATTCCAAAATTACTCTGTAATGGTCCTAAAAATACCCCGAAATTGATCCCCAATGATTCCAAAATTACCCCGAATCGGCCCCAAAATTACCCCCCATCGATCCCAAAATGTATTCAAAATTACCCGGAAATGGCCGCAAAATTACCCCAATCGATCCCAATATGATTCCAAAATTACCCCGAAAGGATCCGAAAATTACCCACAATTGATCCCAAAATAGTTTCAAATTCCATTTCATCCGAATATGAACGACCTTAAAATTATGATTCCAAAATTACCCCGAAATGGCCCCAACTGATTTAAAAAAAAAAAAAAAATAGTGGCGGTGATATACCAACAGGTTATCATAACCTCTAACGAGATTTTTGCCGAGCTTCTCTTTCCAACTTGTGGTGCGTTGCTTTTGAGTTTTTCCTACAAGTTGGCGGGACCTACAGTTTTTTGCCGACTCCGAACGGCACTTGCAAAGCAAATGAATTTTTTGCCGAGAAGCTTCTCATGGTAGAAATACACCCGGAGAGTTTGCAAAACTACTGCCGAGGGGCGACCCCGTTTAGAAAAATTCTTTTTCTAAATAATTTTTGATGTTACTTTTGCCGGGCATCGAACCGCCACGACTTGGTGTAGAAGGCCGAACACTTAACCGCTACACCACGCCGGTCGCAACTGATCTCAAAATGATTCCAAAATTACCCCGAAACGATCCAAAATGACCCAACCTACGATGATTGCAATTTCGATCTTGTTGAAGGATCTGGTCAAACCGCTTTGTATTGTAGCTTAGAAATTTTTCATCACATTTACTGGTCATCGAACCCAAGGAGATTTTTTCCGAAATCTATTTTGAAAGGTTTATGTTGGCACAGAAGATTATTGGAAAAAATATTGATAAGTGAGACTATTGCTCAAAATCGAAAGCACCAAGCAAGCTCGGTGAACCAGGTACTAACACTTTAAAGAAACAAATAACCAAAACATTACTCCCCACCAAAATTCCAAATCTAAGTAATTTTTCAACCCTGATTTCAGCTGAAAAACAACCATCACTAACAGCTGACGAACGGTTCGTTAAACTATAGTACAGCGACCCTCTTAGGGCAATGTCTTTGCCACTTAACAAATTTTTGCACTTCGCAACAACAAATAAATCATAACAACAAACAAAGGAACAGAATGCCGGCAGTAATATAGTAAAAGTTTATGTAATGTTTCCCTTCTTTACGCACAAAATCACTTTCACAGGTTTTGAAGACACAACAAAGATATACGCATTAGGGTGGCAAAAAATAAAAGTTCCCAGCTGAGTTAGTTTTGGAAGCGATTGATAGAGTTGAGCTTGAAATTCTTGAAGCGATTGATAGAGTTGAGCTTGAAATTCTTGAAGCGAAGTTTTTCCTAGTGGTCTCTCACGATCCACCAACAGCATCAATACGCTTTGCTTGGATTCTCTGGTTGAATTTTGAACGAGTGAGATTTCGGCGATCACAAGAAATTTACGACAGACAGGAAGGAATAAGACATAGAAAGTATACTAGTTGGAATTACATGGCCGACGAACCCCCCTAATAGTAGGTTCTTCCTTCTTAAAAGGGATCAATATTTACACTAAGTAAACATAAACTCACACAGTGCTAACCACCAGACAACCGTTTGTCGTTTTCTTCTTGTATGAATTGGATTTACGAGCATTTCTATTGAGTTCAATGCCATGCTTAACCGTTTTTCACCATATTATTATTCGCATATTATTTTCAGTTAAATTTTTTGCTGTGTCTCGCATTTCATTTCTTACATTAGCACGTAGCCATGGAGAGTAATATACAGACAACTCAACGAAATACATATTTCTTTTAGCTCTTGCCGGCTTTGGACGCCACAGGTTCTTTGTTAACGTTGTTAACCTGCACTGACGACTTAGATTTTTTTTTTGTAATGCTTTGCTAATTCAGCTCACATAGCTACAATACACTTGAAGTCATGCATTTCAAACAAACCATCCGCACAAACTCCTTGGGTACGTCGTTGACGCCTACAGACTAGCTTTAAAGGAAAGGAATGAAACCGAACGAAGCACTTGACGAAATTGAAACCGGAATGAGGCTGAAGTGAATTTTTATGAAAGAGACCGAAATCGATTTTCAAGAACGATACAAAAACTGGAAACGAAACACTTCCCAAACCGAAAAAGGAACGAAAACCGTACTATTTTGAAGGACCGAAACAAAAGCTGGAAACGAAACATGTGACGAAATCGAACTCGGAATAAGACCTAGATCAATTTTGAAAAACGAAACAAAAACTGGAAACGAAACACTTCCCAAACCGAAAAAGGAACGAAAACCGTACAATTTTAAAAGAACGAAACCAAACCAAAACTGAAAACTAAACACTTCCCATACCGAAAAAGGAACGAAACCCGTACAATTTTAAAGGAACGTAACAAAAGCTAGAAACGAAACATTTGACGAAATCGATCCCGGAATGAGAACTAGATACATTTTGAAAAACGAAACAAAACTGGAAACGAAACAGTTGGCGAAATCAAACTTGAAAAAGATCCTCATCAATTTTAAAGAATTAAACCGGAAATGGAAACGAAACACTTCACAAAAACCACAGCTGGAAACGAAAAAAACTGGAAATGGAACACCTTGGAAAACAAAAACCGGAACGAAACCAAAGCTAGAAACGAAAAAACTGGAAATGGAACACCTTACAAAGAAGAAAGCGCATCGAACCCAATATACATTTTTATGAACAAAAACTGGAAACAAAACACTTCACAAAAGCTAAACCGGAACGAAGCCAAATCTAGAAACGAAACAACTGGAAATGGAACACCTTACAAATAAGAAAGGCCAGAGGTCCCAATATAAATTTTTAAATACAAAAACCGGAAACAAAACACTTTACAAAAGTGAAGCCGGAACGAAACTCATATATATTTGGAAGAACGAAATGGAGACTGGAAAAGAAACGCTTCAAAAAAGCGCAACCAAAGCGTAACCCGTATCAATTTTGAAGAATGAAACGAAGATTGGAAACGAAATGCTTCACAAAACCGAAACCAGAGCGAAACCCATATCAATTTTGAAAAACCAACTGAAAACGAAATCAGGAACCGGAAAGCGGTCGAAATATTTTTTAAAGAATAAAATTACAACTAGAAACAAAACACTTTTCAAAACCAGAACTGGAACGAAAACAAAGCTAGAAACGAAACACTTTTCAAAACTAGAACTGGAACGGAAACAAAGCTAGAAACGAAACACTTTTCAAAACTAGAACTGGAACGGAAACAAAGCTAGAAACAAAACAATTTGAACAACGGGAACCGGACCAAAACAGACACTGGAAACGATTAATACTTTGCAAGACAACAACCAAAGCAACACTGATAGCAATTTTGTAAAACGAAACAAAAACTAGAAAAAAAACACAACTAGAAACGAAACTTTTACCATCGAAACGGCTACTTTTTCTACACTCGTTTCATTCCTTGCTTTTCAAACATTACTTTGTAATCTTTGTTGTTGTTGCTTGCTTTGCTGCGTATCGGCTCATATATGGATTCTTGGTTATTAACATGAAATTATGGACTTGACATGTTTCATTTCCAAATTGAATGAGTGACCGAATGAGTGAGTGAGTGACTGACTGACGGGTTGATTGTTTGTTGTTTGGCTGCGAATTGCAATGCAAGGTGGCGGTGGCGGCGGCGTTGTTGGTTTGTCTTAAGCAAAGGTGGTGGTGTTACCAAAGTGGCACTGCCACTGACAGCAAATTGACGATCAGGTTTTACAGAAGCTAGCTCTGAGACAAGAAAAGAATGTCAAGTATGAGACACTTAATACACGTTAAAACCGGCGATTAAAGCTATTCAGTTGCTTGTTCAAGTAATTATATATAGTTTTGTTTAAGTTTACGGAAATATTATGTGTCGCACACTTGTTTTGAGTTGACAAGAAAAAGACGGGTTTACTAAGTTAGTTACATTATATTTCATATGTGGGATATATGAGAAATTCAAGATGCAAAAAAATAATCAAAATAGAGGGAAAATATGTGTCAGAAAAGAGTTAAAAAGGACTCCAAAAAAGATAAAGATACAACATGAGTCCAATATGAGTCAGAAGTTTATTGAAAAAGAGTCATAAAACTCTCCCAAAACAATCCAAAAACTCATTTCAGAGCGTTTCCCTCAGAAATAATCTCTTTTCGGAACCCGAAATTTTGCAAAAATTCGTTTTAAAAAGACCAAATTCATACGATTCGTATGGATTTGGGATCCTTTTTATGGCTCCTTTTAAAGTGCCTTAGTAAAACGATTTTTTGCTTATTTTGAGATCAGAAAAGCTCATTTTTGACTCACAGTGAGTATTTTCCCCTCCGTTCGGCTACCTTGCTCCAGAGACAGATTTTATGATCCTATCGAATAGCTTTAATCACTTTAGAAAGCAGGGATGAAACATCAAACTGCTTAAGCGTTAGGCTGGTTTAAAATGGACGCGTCCATATTTAGAAGAGAAATAAAGACCACTCGCTCGCCGAAGTCTCTCCCCATACCTGTCTTAATAAATATCTTGAAATCATGGTCAGTGTAGAAAAAATGTTGCAGTGGACTTTGGAGTGAACGAGATAAAAGTAGTCCAAAAGATTTATAGCCCCTCCCACGATTCCAACAAAGTACGGAGCACTCCAAAATAGCAGCCAAAAGAGACTACCAATGTACTACCTTAACTGAGCGTTCGAAATACGGTATAAAAACCCGTTATATTGGTGTAGTAGGCCACGCACACTACCGCTACACCAGGGCGGGCGAGGAAGTGTAAAAGGAGTCCGAAAAAATTCCGGTGTTTGGGGATCATAAACTTTAAGGGTTCCCATAGGAGCACTTTTTTCATATATTTCAATAGTCGATTTTCGTTGGGAGCGTTTTCGGATACTCTCTAGGAGGGTGAGCCTTAGGAAGCCCTAACGAAGCAACGAAGATCTTTCCCAGCAAACCAAGTACGGAGTGCTTCCAAGTAGGAGCGAAAAGAGATTCTCAAAATACTTCCTCGAAATTCGGAATGTAAAGAGAGTCCGAAAACGTACCGAAGAGGACTGTTTGCATACGTTCTGCTAGGGGAGCCTTTTCGGAGTCTCTTTAGTAGGTTGAGCGCTATCCTAAGGAATCTTAAAGGGACACCTTGCGAACATATCCTGCCGACTGGGTTACGCTGACATAACAATTGTGCAAGGTCGGAACTGTGTATTACAACTAGTGACAGATTAATGTTAGTTTTTTATTTGAGTCCGTCATATAAAAAATATGTATGTAAAATAGAAACAAAAACATACTCAGAACGCTTGGATAAATGACAATTCCTTGCTCTTATGAAAGCAAATGAAAAAATAGTAGAAAAGCAATAGACAAAAATAGTTTGTGGTCGAAGTTAGTGATGTGTGATTCCGAGTTTTCAAGACCCCGTTCTGTTCTAAGCGCAACCGGGTATATGAAACGACTCCGGTTTTGGTAGCATCGAAATAACCATTGAGATTACGAATCGATGTAACAACTCTTTTAGTTTGTTTTCAAGTATCTTGTCATTGTTCTTAGGTAGTTTTGTTTTTTGTTTCATTTGGACTTTTTTCTTAAGACTCTCTTCGAATAGACTTTTGGCACCTCGATACCAGTTTTTTGGGATTTAAAAAGACTCTTACAAGTCACTAACAGAAATGTCAATCAGACAGATTGAGAAGCGATACAAAAGCACTTGAAGTCTATACGATAGAATAAAAACGCAAAATAGGTAAATGAAAAAAAAAAAAAAATACAGCATGAAAAAATAAAAATATGATATAGTTTATGGCATAGCTTGTCATTTTATTTGCGTGCGACAGGTGAATAAATAAAATGTGTGGAATTGAGTTATTACAAGGCTTATGGCAATACACCTCATGCAGATTATGCCATGGGAAACCAAGCCTACTTATCTGGTATCTCTAGCACAGTGTGAACTTCACTCTAGCGTAGATAGTAAGATTAGCTGATTATTAAATTATCAATGTTTCGAAATTGAAGACATTTAAACGATTTTTGGTTTTACATTTGTGTAATTTCCAAGCATATACACCCAATCCCGCGGAAATTTATATACAAAGTAATAAACATTTGTATTGCAAATCACGTCCCCACCCACTTACATACACGCCTCCTCCTCCTCCTTCTCAAATTATCAGCAACAATTCAAATACGTCTAGTCAATTTGACGCCACCAATTTGTTGTTCAATAACTAAGTTGAACGACTCAGGAAATCGAGAACCAGAAGGAAACAAAGTCTCAAGCATGCATTTAGAGCGCTTTAAGTGTGTATAAACGTTTGCTTTTATTTGCAATTGTATGAATGAGTTCGTATCGAATTGGTAAAATGATCATCATAAAAAATGCATACAAATTTATTTTGGTAGAAATTGGTTAGAGTAAATAAATAAGCGTATTGAAATGAAAAAAAAAAAAAAAAAAAAAATTTGAGTCAAAAGCCGGCAACACATTTGCACATAACAACAGAGAACAAAGTGTGTTTGACGCAAATTCCGGATTTTTAAGACAAAGAGAGAGAGCGTCATTCCTCCAAATATGCTGCTCAATATGAAAAGAAGACGCGTTAAGAAAGGTAAATGAACTTCAGTTTGAAATCTTGCGAAACTACTTAATTTCATACGAAAATATAAGCATACAAATACAGATGCATGCAAAAAGGAAAATACACTTGAGGCGAAAATAAGAGAACTTAAATGAATTTTATATTATTGATACTTAATTTAATTTTTTTATTTTATTATATATTTACTTTAGTTTATTTTTTACTTTGTTTTATTATTTTTTTTCTTTTTTATAATTTTTTCAATTTTTTTAATTTTTTTTTTATTATTTTTTTTTTAATTTCAATTTTTATTATTTTTTTTAACATTTTTATTTTATTAAAGTTTTTTCTTATTTTTTTTTTGTTATTTTTTATTGGTTTTTTGTTATTTTTTTAGCTTTTTTTTTATTTTTATTTTTTATTATTTTTGGTAGCTATTTTTTTATTTTTATTTTTTATTATTTTTGTTAGTTATTTCTTTTTTCCTTTTTTCCATAATTTTTTATCCCTTCTTTGTATTATTCTTTTTATTTATTAATTTTATTTTACAATATTTTTCATTTTGTTTTATATTTTATTATGTATTTCTTTTCTTCTTTATTTATTAATTATTTTCGTTTTTTTCCCCTCTTTTTGAATTTTTTTGAATTTGTTTTGATTTTTTTTATAATTTTTCGATTATTTTTTTTTTAATTTTTTTTTTAATTTTTTTATATTTTTTTATATTTTTTTTTATTTTTTTTATTTTTTATGCAGGCAAAATTGATCATACACTTGATGCGAAATTATAGAACTTAAATGAATTTTATATTATTAATACTTTACTTTATTTAATATTTTTTATTTTATTAAAGTTTTTTCTTATGTTTTTTTTTTATTTTTTTTATTATCTATTTTTTTTGTTCCATAATTTTTGATCACTTCTTTTATATTATTCTTTTTAATTATTAGTTTTATTTTATTTTCCTAAATTTGGATTTTGAATTTGTTTTGATTTTTTTTTTTTTTTAATTTTTTTATAGTTTTTTTTTAATTTTTTTTTTAATTTTTTTTTTTTTTTAATTTTTTTTTTAATTTTTTTTTGTAATTTTTTTTTTTATTTTTTTATAGTTTTTTTTAATTTTTTTTTTAAATTTTTTTAAATTTTTTTTAATTTTTTTTAAATTTTTTTTTTAATTTTTTTTAAATTTTTTTTTTCAATGTTTTAAAATTTTTTTTTTTTTTAATTTTTTATTAACTTTTTTTTAATTTTTTTTTTAAATTTTTTTCCTGAATTTGATTTTTATTATTTTATTTTTGTATAGTATTACATTTTCTTTTGCTTTTGTATATTAAATTATTTCATTTTATATAATTTTTTTTTTTTATTTGTTTATTTTAGGTATTTTTGTATTTGTTTTAAATTGTTTTATATATTTATTTTACTATCATTTTATTTTATTTTCTTTTGTTTAAGCGCTTCTTTTATGTTATTTTTATTATTTATTATTTGTATGTTTTATTTTTGTTTTGTTTTTTTTTTTATTGTTTTTTATTACTTTTTCTATACTTAGTCACTGTTTTTAAATATTTTTTTTTTTTTTTTTTTTCATTTTAATTTGTTCAATTTTATGTTCCTCATTTTTATTCTTTTAATTTTTATCTTTTTTTTAATTCTTATATTTATTTTTAAATTTTTTTTATTAATTTTGTATTTTTTTGTTCAATTCCATTTTCTTAATTTTTTATCGTTTTTTTGTATAACATTTTAATTTATTTTATATTAATTAATTTTTTTTATAATTTATTTATATTTTGTAAAATTTCTTTATATTTTCATATTTTTTTATATTTTATTTTCCTAATTTTATAATTTTTTGGTTTTGTTTTAGTTTTATTTTTTTTCATTTTTTTATAATTTTTTTTTTTTTTTTTTGTATTTTATTATATTTTTTCAATTTTCGGGTGTCTAGTGAATCTAATCAGCTATAATGCTACATCCATCCATATAACCCACCGACGTGCAAGATTTTTAATTAAAGTAGAAGAATAGCCAGCAAATAGGTTTGAAAATTCTTTTTTCTTTTTATTTTTCTATTCCAATTTAAATTTTTTTTCTACCTTTCGTTCCGTTAAATTGGCGCTTTGCTCTTGCTTCTAGCTATCGAGTTGCGCCGTAACACTTCATGAGCCCTGCTGCTCAGCTGTGCAAAATTTCAGCAAAAAACACACAATCTGTCTGCTATCTTCTTTATTGTTTGCATGCGCTAAGAGCTCTCAAACAACTTGTGGCTCATCTAAGGTCTTTTAAGCAATATGGAAGCACACACAACAATATTCAATTTTCATACCACTCTACTCCCATTTTGTAGCTGTGTTTTTTTGTACCTTTTTAGATATATGCACTTAAATTTTTATGGTAGGTACTTCTTTTTGCTCTTGCATGTTACGTGACTTGCATACCAAATCGTGAATACCGAAGCAAGAAGGAGCTGTTGCTCAACCGACCGAGACATAATGCACCACAACTTCAACAATTCCCTCATCTACTTCAATGGTGCGCGTGGCGGAAACAACAACATGTTCTACTACTCCATTACTCCCATATTCCACTTTCAAATTGTATTAGTTATTGTTGTATTTTATAATTTTATTCAATTAATTTTTAGCTGACGCGTTTGTTTGGTTGCTTTTCAAATGTGCATGTAAGTCGCTATGCCGGTAATTATTGCAAATTTTAGTATCCATTTGCATTTAATTAAATTTAGTTCATTTACTCTTTTAATTGTTTCTATTTTTACTTAAAAAAATGTACTTGTGTGGTGGTCACAGTCGTGGTATACTGGGTATGTGAAGCTATGGTAATGGTATGGTAATGGTATGGTAATGGTATGGTAATGGTATGGTAATGGTATGGTAATGGTATGGTAATGGTATGGTAATGGTATGGTAATGGTATGGTAATGGTATGGTAATGGTATGGTAATGGTATGGTAATGGTATGGTAATGGTATGGTAATGGTATGGTAATGGTATGGTAATGGTATGGTAATGGTATGGTAATGGTATGGTAATGGTATGGTAATGGTATGGTAATGGTATGGTAATGGTATGGTAATGGTATGGTAATGGTATGGTAATGGTATGGTAATGGTATGGTAATGGTATGGTAATGGTATGGTAATGGTATGGTAATGGTATGGTAATGGTATGGTAATGGTATGGTAATGGTATGGTAATGGTATGGTAATGGTATGGTAATGGTATGGTAATGGTATGGTAATGGTATGGTAATGGTATGGTAATGGTATGGTAATGGTATGGTAATGGTATGGTAATGGTATGGTAATGGTATGGTAATGGTATGGTAATGGTATGGTAATGGTATGGTAATGGTATGGTAATGGTATGGTAATGGTATGGTAATGGTATGGTAATGGTATGGTAATGGTATGGTAATGGTATGGTAATGGTATGGTAATGGTATGGTAATGGTATGGTAATGGTATGGTAATGGTATGGTAATGGTATGGTAATGGTATGGTAATGGTATGGTAATGGTATGGTAATGGTATGGTAATGGTATGGTAATGGTATGGTAATGGTATGGTAATGGTATGGTAATGGTATGGTAATGGTATGGTAATGGTATGGTAATGGTATGGTAATGGTATGGTAATGGTATGGTAATGGTATGGTAATGGTATGGTAATGGTATGGTAATGGTATGGTAATGGTATGGTAATGGTATGGTAATGGTATGGTAATGGTATGGTAATGGTATGGTAATGGTATGGTAATGGTATGGTAATGGTATGGTAATGGTATGGTAATGGTATGGTAATGGTATGGTAATGGTATGGTAATGGTATGGTAATGGTATGGTAATGGTATGGTAATGGTATGGTAATGGTATGGTAATGGTATGGTAATGGTATGGTAATGGTATGGTAATGGTATGGTAATGGTATGGTAATGGTATGGTAATGGTATGGTAATGGTATGGTAATGGTATGGTAATGGTATGGTAATGGTATGGTAATGGTATGGTAATGGTATGGTAATGGTATGGTAATGGTATGGTAATGGTATGGTAATGGTATGGTAATGGTATGGTAATGGTATGGTAATGGTATGGTAATGGTATTCTAATGGTATGGTAATGGTATGGTAATGGTATGGTAATGGTATGGTAATGGTATGGTAATGGTATGGTAATGGTATGGTAATGGTATGGTAATGGTATGGTAATGGTATGGTAATGGTATGGTAATGGTATGGTAATGGTATGGTAATGGTATGGTAATGGTATGGTAATGGTATGGTAATGGTATTCTAATGGTATGGTAATGGTATGGTAATGGTATGGTAATGGTATGGTAATGGTATGGTAATGGTATGGTAATGGTATGGTAATGGTATGGTAATGGTATGGTAATGGTATGGTAATGGTATGGTAATGGTATGGTAATGGTATGGTAATGGTATGGTAATGGTATGGTAATGGTATGGTAATGGTATGGTAATGGTATGGTAATGGTATGGTAATGGTATGGTAATGGTATGGTAATGGTATGGTAATGGTATGGTAATGGTATGGTAATGGTATGGTAATGGTATGGTAATGGTATGGTAATGGTATGGTAATGGTATGGTAATGGTATGGTAATGGTATGGTAATGGTATGGTAATGGTATGGTAATGGTATGGTAATGGTATGGTAATGGTATGGTAATGGTATGGTAATGGTATGGTAATGGTATGGTAATGGTATGGTAATGGTATGGTAATGGTAACAATTTTTGAACCTAACAATACATCATAGTATTTCCGGGGCCATTATGCATAGTTTCTTTTATAAAAGTAAATCCCTGATTCAATCTAAATTTTTCCAGCAAAAAATATTTAGCTAATTATTTGTTGTACTATTTCTTTCGTGTTTCTATAATATTTTTGCTCTTCGAGCTCAAAAACAAAAATAAGTACTAACATTAATACACACTACACACTTATTTATACACATTCCATTTGGTTTCATGTCACGCATACGCCGTGGTGTACTCCTTTGAACATTGATTTGAGATAAATAATGGGTAGGCGTGGTTAAAAATAAAAACATATTGCAACAACGGAAAAAAACCAAATGCAAATAAAATGCGCGTTGCCAGTAAAAAAGAAGCAAGAATATTTATAAATAAAAAATGAAAAAACAACGAAAACAGAGACACACTTCACAACAAATAAGTAGCGGATACATAAAGTAAAAAAAAAATTATTAAAATAAGCATTTTAATGAAATAAAAATAAAAATCAAACCAAAAGTTTCATGTCACGCATTCTTTAAAAATAACATTTTTTTCTTGAGTATTTATCAAGATTGACAATTTGTCAAGAAAAAGGCCGGTTAGATTTGAATTCCCAAAATTGAAATTTTTACCCATCATATATCTATCAGGGAGGCGGGATAGGTTTTTGTGTCTGTATGCATTCTGTCATACGCGTTTTATAATACAGCTTTTTCGTAACGTTGCTTTATTTCTTTCAATTTATTTTCGTCATCTTATTTAATTAAATAAATAAATAAATTTTATTTCCTCATACACACGCCAATTGGGAGCAAGTGCAGCAATAGACGACAACATAAGAAAAACAAATACATATATGTGTTTATAAAACTAGGGATGTAAATCCTGGGCTCCTATAATTTTTTAGGTCCCGAAACTCGGTATTTGATAAAGCCTTTCTCCGTAACTTGACGTTGAGCTAGAAACATAAGAATGCGAGAGAAAAAAATCCGCTGGGAAGCGCACGGAACAATCTATTTATTTTTATGACGACCCATGGACTTGAATTCGTAGATAACAAAATTCCGCTAGATGACGCGCTGACTAGAATACTACCTTTATATGAATGCCGCCAAAAAGCATCAGGCAATTTTCTCTTAAATAAAGATATGGTGCAAATTTTTGTGTGTCTGTCCGTATGTTTGTGGCCGTATCACTCTGAAAGTAATGAATGGAATTGAATGAAACTTTTTTCGTTGGATTGCTCGACGCTCAACTTAAAATTTAAGATATTACTTTTTTCGATATCTCAACCGGTTTTGGAGTTATCGCCCAAAATGTGAACCATGTCTGTCTGTGGTCGTAACACTCTAAAACTACTGAATGGAATTGAATCGTTGGATTGCTAGACCCTCAACTTAAAGTTTAAGATATTATTTTTTGCGATATCTCAACGGGTTTTGGGGTTATCGCCCAATATGTGGACCAGGGGTGACCAAAAATGTCTTAGTACAATATGGGTTTCAAACGAAAGGTGTCAATGAGTGCTATAGTATGCGTTGTGATTCATTGAAATATCTGAAATGGTTTGGGAGATATCTTGAAATTTCGATAGCTCGACCGGTTTCGGAGGTATCGACAAATATTTCCACAAAAATGTGTTAGTGCATTATGGGTATCAAACAAATGGTGTTTATGAATGCTGTAATAAACCATTTGATTATTTTCAATACCTACGCTTGTAATCAATAAATGAGATTTGAAAATAAAAAAATATAAATCCCGATATTATGAAAATCTCAAAAATGGCATTAACATATAAAGATCTACGGTATACTTAAGTGAAATACTAGCTATGAATTTATGTTAATATGTATTTCAGCAACACGAAAGATATTTTTATTTATATCACAATCATGAAATTCAAGACATTTCATGGTATACCATATTTTGAATAAATTTAGCCAATTCTATTTTTATGCGCTTTAATTTGGAGGCAAGAGCAACACACTCATATTTGATATAAATAAGTACCGGGCTTTTAAATAAACTGATAATACTTATAAATGTAATATAATGGTATTAACTGGGCACTGCCTTATTGGAAGGCATACAGCAAGACTAGGTGTGCCCTACAGACGATGCTGTTCTGGTTGTAAAGATGATGAGGAGGGGGAAACGGTAGAGCACCTCATCTACAACTGCCCGACTTTAAGCGGTGCGAGAACGCGCTTTCTGAGAGTTTCCTACCTGAATAGCCTACGCCAGGTCGTGAAGCTTCATGAAGTCATATAAATGGTTCGAGGAGCAGTAACGGTTTTGGTTTAGTAGTGTCAGTCCCGGGATTTCGCTATGTGGTGAATTCCAACAACTTAGTGATTTTCCATATGGCCTAGTCCCGGGACTGACTTTCCTAGTATTGGTGGTATCACAACGGGCCTAAGTGTGCCTCTGCAGCAGACACTTGAACCTAAGCTTACCTATAAATGTTTCGAATGCGCAAATATTCGCCATCTAGCCCTGCGATCTAAAAATCGTAAAAATGACAGGACATATGAAGATAGTCAAGAACTTCATAAATGGTACTACATATATTGCAAAAAAAGTGATGCAATAACTCCTACGCTCAGGATCACGCGAAGCTTTGAGGTTTCAATCGTGGATCGAGTGCTCTGGGAAACAGCGAACTCATATGCTGAAACCGATTCGGAGATTTTTTAGTATACGGATGGATCGAAGCTGGAAGATGGTAAAACGGGTGCTGGTATCTATGGACCGAACTACAAAATATCGGTACCAATATGTTCCAAGCGGAAATTCATGCAATAGCAATCTGTGGCAGAGAATGCCTCCGAAGTGGACTATCCTCTAAGCGAATCTACATTATGTCGGACAGTCAGGCCGCCCTACGTGCCTTGCAGTCTTACACAATAACTTCGAAGCTTGTTGATCAGTGCGTCATAGTCCTTAATTCTCTGGGGGCCAAAAACAAAGTTTTGTTAGGTTGGGTCCCAGGGCATGAAGTACATTTTATGTTCCGGAACCCTTCTGTGGACTTACCAAAACCCATGTAAGGGAGAACATAAGCAAGACAAACAGTTAAAGCAGCATTGGTTTAGCAGCCTAGGACAGAGGCAGGCCATACTCTCTATAGAACCATCGCAGAGAGCATCGGCCAGGCTCAAAAATCTAAGAAGGGTGGATCTAAGAACCCTCACTGGGTATTATACTGGACATTGTAGTCTACGTTATCACTTGAGTAAACTGAATCTGTCAGATACAACAATTTGTCGGTTTTACGAACTGGACGATGAGACAGTTTGCTACCTAGGTGGTGTCACTCTCAATCCGTTCAAGATAAGGAATAAAAAAACCTGAAGACAGATGTTGGCAGTGTTCAAATTAGGTTTTTTGGAATTTGTTAAGCGTTCTGACATCTACTTCTGAAGTGTGCTAATGATCCGGAGTGTTCCCGTGAGATAGAGCGGTATACTGGGTTGGAAAGCCCACCAGATCGCGATTTATAACTTTGACAGCTCGACAGTGAGGCATTGTATATAAGTATAAAGCAAAGTACATCATGTATCTACAATAATCTCTGTATGTGAATAGAATTTGCATCACGAATTTTACATGCATCGTTTGCAGCCCAACCCTTTTACTTGCAACTGTAATGCAGAAACACAACAAAAACAAAACGTACATTTGCAGGAAATTTTGTATACAAAATAACAGCACAGCAAAATGCAGATTACAGTAACAGCTAGCAACAATAACAATAGCCATCAGCAATAACAGTGAACAACAATAACAATACGATGATATAAATACATAACAGAAATGGGTGCGTTCAGAGGGATTGGTTGATAGTTACGTTTGTATATATGTATGTAGATAGTTGTTGGTCATTGATAGGTGAGTAGGAGAGTATTTCGAAGAGGTTTGTATGAAATGGTATTGGAAACAGCTGATTATGGCAAAGCCAATAAGCGAATAGCGAATGAATGTATTGGAAAATGAATTGAAAAGAGCTTCGAATGGCCAAGTAGCATGTAACCAGCAGAGAAGTTGAAGAAAGTAACTAATCGAAAAAAACCTAATAAAAAAAAGTAAAATGAAGAAGAAAGGTAGAAAAAGAAGGATAAAAAAAAAAAACATTTCAAAAAACAGTATAAGCAGAACAGCAGTAAGTGGTCGTTGGATACAGCTGATTCCGACTTGACAAAAAGAAAAGAAAAATACAAAATAAAATAAACTCAAGCACCAAAACATGAGATTCGGGTAATATATTTTCATGACACTGGTTCCAGTCCCGATTGAGGTAACTTTAAAATGGGTTAGGAGTTTTTTTTTTTAACAAATTCGCTCCTCACAGAGTCCCAGAACCCTCCGAGTGGATTTCTGTCATAAAAAAAGTAAAAAAAAAAAAAAAAAATCCGCGCATGAAATATCCACAAATTTGAAGTAGAGTTTCACTATCCTCTTAGGTTTTGCTGGTGTGGTATAAATTCAGCAGCTCTGTCATTTTTAGCAAGACTTTCGCATTTTTTTATTTCTTTTTTTCATTTATTATTTATTTATTTCCTTTTTTTAGTTTTTATTTATTTCTTTTTTTATTTATTTTATTCTTATTTTTTCTTTTTTTATTTCTTTTTTAATTTTTTTTATTTGTCTTCCTTCTTTTATTTTTATTTTATTCTTATTTTTTTTTATTTTTTTTTTTCCTGTTTTATTTTTGTTTATTTTTTTAATTTTTCCCTTTATTTTTTCCTTTTTTTATGTTTTCCTTTTTTGTTTTTCTTTTATTTTTTCCTTTTTTATTTTTTTTTTTTCGTTTTTTTTATTTTTTCCTTTTTTTACTTTTTCTTTTTATTTTTTCCTTTTTTATTTTTTTTTTTATTTTTTCCTTTTTTAATTTTTTTTATTTTTTCCTTTTTTTATTTTTTTCTGTTTTTTATTTTTTCCCCCCTTTTTATTTTTTTTTTCTTTTTTTTATTTTTTCTTTTTTTATTTTTTCCTTTTTTTATTTTTTTCCTTTTTTATTTTTTGCTTTTTTTCCTTTTTTTATTTTTTTTTATTTTTTCCTCTTTTGTTTTCCTTTTTTTATTTTTCTTTTATTTTTTCCTTTTTTATTTTTGTTTATTTTTGCCTTTTTTATTTTTTTTTATTTTTTCCTTTTTTTATTTTTTTTATTTTTTCCTTTTTTATGTTTTCCATTTTTTTTATTTTTTCCTTTTTTATGTTTTCCATTTTTTTTATTTTTTCTGTTTTTTTATTTTTTTCCCCCCTTTTAACTTTTTTTATTTTTTTCCTTTTTTTATTTATCCCCCTTTTTTATTTTTTCCTTTTTTATTTTTTTTATTTTTTCCTTTATTTTTTGCTTTTTTATTTTTTTCATTTTTTCCTTTATTTTTTTTTATTTTTTCCTTTTTATATTTTTTCCTTTTTTATTTTTTTTTTCTTTTTTATTTTTTTTTTTCCTTTTTTTATTTTTTTCCTTTTTTTCCTTTTTTTATTTTTATTTTTTTCCTTTTTTTAATTTTTTTTTTCTTTTTTATTTTTATTTTTTTTTTCCTTTTTTATTTTTATTTTTATTTTTTTTTTCCTTTTTTAATTTTTATTTTTTTTTCTTGTTTTAATTTTTTTTTTTTTATTTTTCCTTTTTATTTTTTATTTTTTATTTTATTATTTTTTTTTTTTTATTTTATTATTTTATTTTTATTTTTTTTATTTTATTATTTTGTATTTTATTATTTTTTATTTCATTATTGTTTTTTATTTTATTATTTTTTATTTCATTATTGTTTTTTATTTTATTTTTTTTTATTTTTTTTATTTTATTATATTTTTTTCTTTTTTATTTTATTATTTTTTTATTTTTTTATCGATTTTATTGTTTTATTTTTTTATCGATTTTATTGTTTTATTTTTTTAATTTTTTTATTGTTTTATTTTTTATATTTTTATTTTTTTATTGTTTTTATTCTTTTATTTTTTTCCTTTTTATATGTATTTTTTTAATTTATTTTGTTTTTTTTTTTTGGAGGAGAATAGTTTCCCTAGATCTTTTATTTTTATCATTTAATGTTTTTTTTTTTTGGAAGAGGAGAGTTTCACTAAATCTTTTATTTTTATTCTTTTTTAACTTTTTTATTGTTTATTTGCCTTTTATTTCGTTTTCCTGTTTTTTTTTTTTTGTTAACCGTAAAAAGTGTTTTCCAGCTATATTTTATCATTTATTTAGTAAACGAACGAGTTTTATTTATTTATTTATTTTTTGTTCCGGTTTTTAAGATAGTTTGTTTTTAATTTTTTTCAATCTTTCCTACTCATTTTTTAATTTTTTTTTATCTTTTCTTATTTGTATATAATTTTTTTTTATTTCTCTCTTTTGTTTTTTTTTTTCTTTTGTTTCTTTTGTTTCTTTGCTGACCGTTTTGCCATAAATTAGAAGATTTTTTATTTTTTAACTTTTTAATTTTTTTTTCTTTCTTTAACATTTTTTATTGTTTTTTTTTTTGTAATTAAATTTTTTTTTTTTAATTTAATTTTTTTTAATTAAATTTGTTTTTTTAATTTTTTTTCGTTTTAATTTTTATTTATTTTTTAATTTTAAATTTATTGTTTTTTTATTTTTTTATTTTTTTTTTTATTTTTTTATTAATTTTTTAATTTTAAATTTATTGTTTTTTTTTTATTTTTTATTTTTTTTTTTGTTTTTTACTTTTTTATTTTTCTTTCTTAATTTGTTTTTTTAATTTTTACTTCTTTTTTCATTTTTCTTTTTAATTTTTTTTTTTTTTCATTTTTTATTCATTCTTTGTCACAACTGAATTTCCTTCATATTAATTTCAATTTTCTTACTTAATTATTATTCTTATTTTTTTGGTTTTCCATAATAAATCTGATTTTAAGAGTGTTAACGTTTGAACTTAATCTCAATCAGGCTTATCGCATCTTATACACCCAAAAAAATTATTTATCTATCATATAGTTGATAGGGCTAAAAATATATGTATGCAAATTAGGGTGTTTAATTTTTAGGTGATTTTTTTCTTTCCCTTTCTAACTAAAAATATTAGTTTTTACATAACATTAAACAAATTGGAGAAAAAAATTATAACCAAAACCAGCAGATTCCTGCGACTATGTCTGTGAAACTTAAGCAAACGAACCTAAATATATATAGATTGCAGCGCCACCTATCGGCTTATTTTATGTTGATCATATATCAAAGATATGTATTTGCCAAATATGAATAAAATGGGACTATAGATAGATAGTTTGTGAATATAGCGACTCCAGCGCCATCTAGCAGGAAAAATATATCTTATGTTGAGAGGACTTATCCAAAAAAATAAACTGTCCAAATTTGGCGAAAATCCCTTAAATTTTTTTTGAGCCAATGCGCTACAAAAAAACTTCTAAAATTTTATTTTATTTTTTCAATTTTCCAAATAAATTACACAAAGAAAATTGTATCACGACCAAAAAAAATCTCACTAAAAATTAAACACCCTAAGGTCCAAACAGATTTATGTATTATGAAAAATGCTACCAGTTTACAATCAATATTAACCTTTAGAATTTCACAATCCATAAAATCTTTAGTTATTTTGAAAAAAAGTTAACACTTTGAGCTCGTACAATAATTTAAAACAATTTGATAAATCCAGAGAGAGCGCACCAGCAATAGCCATTAATATTTTTAAGGAATAAATTTTTCACCAATTCGTAGCTGGTTTTTCAACTACCACACTTACGCCTTTGCTTACGTGAATTTTCGCGATTGACCGAAAAAAATAATGATGGAAAAGTGCACTCTTTGAAAAATCGAAATTTTCAAGTACAACAACAGGAAAGCATTACACATTTTTTGATGTCATGCATTGCAAATTTTTATTTGCTGATTTAACTTGCATTTTTTTTAACGCACATTTTGCTTTAATTTTTATTTATTTTGCACTTTTATTTTGATAGGAAAAATTTCTCAAAACAAAAAACTGATTGCTTTTAATTGCAATTTTCCATTTTCCGAACTTTTTCACTTTTACAAATGCAGCTGCCAATGTGAATATGTAATTTTTACAGCAAAAACAACAAGACTAAAAAAAAATAAAAACAAACACTGGTAACAAAATTTCTATTTTTCGCGCTTGCTTCTGTTTTTCTCTTTATCTTGATTGCTGTTGCCTGTATTCTGTTGCACACACCGAAAATCCTATTAAGTGCTTATGTTCAAGATTTTCTTATATAAAATAAGTAGTCATATCAGCCGCGCGATTGAGGGAAACGGGAGCAAGCAAATTTAAGCAATCTCGTTTTTTTTTTTTGATACAAAATAAACATTTAGTCAATGAGCGCAAGACGTTCTGCTTTTTTCAATTTTTTTACTCACAAAACATAAGCCACCTCAATGACTACGACAACGATCACGACAACACGACGGATAGAACGACAATGAGCCAGAATTGCCTATGAAATCAACTATTTTGCTGGGACTGGCACACTGATGTATTCTGCTTATTATGGAGTGTCGTTCTATGTATTGGACAGAGAGACGTTATTCATACACAATATTGTGCAGCCAAAACGACGACAAATACAACCACAATGCTATATAGTAAGTTTGAAAGTTGCTCTGGGAGATGGGAAATTATTGTTTATAAAGAGCAGTAGTTTTGAGCAAAAAACTAAATATTTACATAGAGTGAGGAGAACCAACAGCTGTTCATTCGAACAAACTATTACACGGTTAAAAATTTGAGCCTAAATTTTAAACTTTTTTGGACTATATATGGGTCATTCCATGCCAAATCGACAAATTTTTAACCTGACCCCTTCGATTTCGCTAAAAATTTGCTATCTTTTTCTACCCCCCAAAAGACATTTTTCAGAATTTTTTCAAATTTTATTCCCCAAATCAAAAAAAGTTATGAACTTAAAAAAAAAACATTTTCTTTTTTAATTGCTGTAACTTTTTCAAAAATCGAACATTTGGGATATTTTTTTTAATTTTGGTTTTTAAATGTAGTTTTTGGAAAAAAAAAATTTAATTCAATTTTTTTTTCGAAAAAAAAGTCCGACCCTTTTTTATTTTTATTTTTTTTTTTAAGCTCCAACTAATTCTACAAAAAGCCCCGTAAATAACAAGATGTGCCAGGAATCTCTTCTATTTTTTTTTTATTGCAAAAAAAAGTTTCAACTTTGGCTCATTTCATTTAGCTTTTTAATGAAATTTTGTTTCAATCAAAAAAAAAAATAGAAGCGATTGTCCGCACATCTTTTTATTAGCGGGGCTTATTGCAGAACTAGTTTGAGTTAAAAAAAAAAAAAATAAAAATAAAAAAGGGTCTTTAAAATTTTTTTTTTCGAAAACTACATCTATATATATAAAAATGAAATGGTGTATAATTGTAACGCTAAAACTCGAAAACGGCTGAACCAAATGAAATACTTCCTTTGGGGGATTTGTTTGTTATTACCACGCGCAGGTCATGTCTTAAAATCAGAACAAAATATTAAGGGGGCGTGGCACCTCCCATACAAACTGAATTTTTCAGGTTGAATATCTTCAAAAGTGTTTAAGGTAGGAACATGAAAATTGGTACAGAGCTACAGGATAACAGCACCACTCTCACCTATAAAACCGGGGGTTATCCAATAAGGGGGCGTGGTACCTCCCATACAAACTAAATTTTTTAAGCAGAATATCTGTGAAAGGGTTCAAGGTAGGGACCTGAAAATTGGTATAGACTTATATGGTATCAAAAGCCTTCTTACATATAAAAGAAGGGGTAATCGGAAAAGGGGGCGTGGCACCTCCCATACAAACTGAATTTTTCAAGGTGAATATCTTCAAAAGTGTTTAAGGTAGGAACATGAAAATTGGTATAGAGCTATAGGATAACAACACCATTCTCATCCATAAAACTTGGGGTTATCGAAAAAGGGGGCGTGGTACCTCCCATACAATCTATATATATAAAAATGAAATGGTGTTCAGTCGTTACGCTAAAACTCGAAAACGGCTGAACCAAATCATATACTTCCTTTAGGGGGTTTGTTTGTTATTACCACGCGCAGGTCATGTTATAAAATCAGAACAAAATATTAGGGGGGCGTGGCACCTCCCATACAAACATTTTTCTTCAAGGTGAATATCTCTAAATGAGTTTAAGGTAGGGACCTGGAAATCGGTACAGACCTATAGGATAACAACACCATTCTCACCCAAAAAACTGGGGATAACGAAAAAGGGGGCGTGACACATCTCATACGAATGAAATACTTCATAGTCCATATCTCTGAAAATACTTATGTTAGACCACTGAAACGTGGTTAGAGGTTAGATGAGGTCGATCCCTACCACCTCCAAAAAAACTAGGGTAACGGAAAAGGGGGCGTGGCACCTCCCATACGAATGAAATACTTCATAGTCCATATCTCGGGAAGTGTTTAGGTTAGACCACTGAAATTTCTTGAGGAGTTAAATAAGATTAATCCCATCATCTCCAAAAAAAAACTGGAGATAAAGAAAAAGGGGGCGTGGCACCTCCCATACGAAGGAAACATTTCATAGCCCATATCTCTGCAAGTATTTATGTTAGACCACTGAAATTTGGTGAGGGTTTATATGTGATCGATCCCTAATACCTCCCAAAAAACTCGAGTTAACAATAAAGGGGGAGTGGCACCTCCCATACGAATAAAATACTTCATAGTCCATATCTCTAGAAGTATTTAGGTTAGACCACTGAAATTTTGTGAGGAGTTATATAAGATCAATCCCGGACACCTCCAAAAAAAACTGGGGATAAGGAAAAAGGGGGCGTGGTTTCTCCTATATGAAGGAAACATTTCATAGCCCATATCTCTGCAAGTATTTATGTTATACCACTGAAATTTGGTGAGGGTTTATAGTGATCGATCCCTAATACCTCCCAAAAAACTCGAGTTAACGATAAAGGGGACGTGGCACCTCCCATACGAATAAAATACTTCATAGTCCATATCTCTAGAAATATTTAGGTTAGACCACTGAAATTTTGTGAGGAGTTATATAAGATCAATCCCGGACACCTCCAAAAAACACTGGGGATAAGGAAAAAGGGGGCGTGGTTTCTCCTATATGAAGGAGGTAGGGATATGGTTTAAAATAGATATAGGGATCGGGTTAGAGAAACAGACAGGGAAATAAATTTGTGGCAGGACAACGTCTGCCGGGTCAGCTAGTTTAAAAACAAAAATTAAAAAAAAAAATGATCCCAAACGGTCGATTTTTAAAAAAGTTACAGCGTTTAAAAAAACCTTTTTTTTAAAGTTCATAACTTTTTTTGATTTGGGGAAAAAATTTGAAAAAATTCTGAAAAATGTCTTTCGGGGGATAGAAAAAGATAGCAAATTTTTAGCGAAATCGAAGGGGGTCAGGCAAAAAATTTGTCGATTTGGCATGGAATGACCCATATATGACCAAGCCAAATGTGGTTTCAAATTAAATCTAGACCAGTTTTCAAGAAAATTGGCTAAATGAATGGGGTTTCAATTTTAAACCAGTAATGTTTTAACAATTTTTTAAAGAAAAATAATTTTTTTGGCGGTTGGCTGGGATTCGAACCAAGACTCCCCGTCTGCTCTACCACTGAGCCACTTCGCATACATAAATGTTGGGGGAAAAAATCAGTCTTAAATAAGCTTTCAAAAATAAATGAGAAAACAACAAAAATTGTAGACCGAAAAGGTTTTAATTTTAAGCCGAAAAGTTTAAAAAAAAAAAATAAAATTAAAAAAAAATGTGGCACTTGGCAGGACTTGAACGGAAGCGCTCAGGAGTGACAGCCGACTACTCTACCGCTGAGCATTTGCCGCACATAAAGTTTTTGTGGCCAAAACTCAATTACATTCAAACAAACCAAAAAAAAAAATGTATGCTGCATTTTTATTTAGATCTTAAATCGAAACCAAAATAAATTGAAATTCTTTTTAAACTTTCGGATGCTTAAAATATTACAAAAAAATTTTAAAAAATCGCTTAAACTTAAGACAGGTTTGAAATTTAGGTTATTTTTTAACCGTATATTTTCTTTTAAGAGCGCATACGGCTTTAAGAGCTAATAAAATAAAGATAAATAAATGCAAAATTAGATTGTATAAAAATTTGGAAAAAAAAAAACAAAAATTTTAAGAAAAAATATTCGTGTCACCTCAAATAGTCAACATACTACAGGTACTTTGGTCGTCCTTCAGCTGAGTATGGAAGCCAAACTGTTAACTTTACATGTTTTTAATTTCCGTGTAACGGTAACATAAAAAAATGGCCGTATGGCAAAATAAATGTACACCACCCACTCTTACCACATTTAACAGAAAACCTCTCTCATGACATCCACAAACATTACAGCTGTCAAACATATACAGAAGTATGTAAAAATGTTATCAACATTAAATGCAATACCCAGTCGGAAATTTCTAACAATAATGGGGATTTCACCAACCGGTTTTTTTTTGGCTTTTTAGTTTCAAGTTAGTCGCAAATTAGCCAGGCTAACAGCTGATTTACTTTTAGCTTAAGTCAATGTATGTGTAATATGTCAATTGTGGGAGCAAAGCATAGACGTCAAAAAAGGCATTAGAACCGATCAGCTGTTGTTTTGTGTCTCATTATAAAATTCGTAAAGATAGGAGTTCTTCAGAAAAAAAAACTTTTTGAATTGCGTTTCCGGCGTGAAAACAAAAGAAAAAATACGACTATGTACAAAACAGCTGATCGGGTCTCTGTGTGTAAAATTATCTAAGTCGCTCAGTTGGTGAAACACAAAATTTGGTTAGCCCCTAATCTGGGCTAAATTAAATCAAAACTAAGTTTCAGCCTTAGTCACGTTGGTGAAACCCGCCCAATGAGTTTTTAATCCTTTCAGATTTCTAGAAGATATCGACGGCTGGGTGGAAGATCATCCCTTTTCAAAATATTTTTTGATAACGCTTAATTTAAGAGTTTTATTCAAAATCGGCCTATCTCAAAATTTCTTTAAGCACGGCCGTGAGAGTCAGCTCTTCCGAGCAACCTTCTGGAGATCAATGAAATCAATCAATGGTGCCATACAATATTTGTAGATAATTTCCCGGTCTACAACTGGGTCTCAGCTAATTTTTCGAAAAAAGTTCAAAAAACCATAAATTTCACCTTTGACCTCAAATAACTTTTTTAGCTCACATTGGATCGATGGGAACTTTTGAAGTTTTCTCATTAACGGCGAACCTAAGTTCTCTACCAAAATTTGGCTCTGTGAGTATTATTGCTATTTAACCACTATGACTATTTTGACCGGACTAATGAAACCAATATTTAGTAAACGTCTTTTCTTACACGGTAGCTATACTTGGGATAAGTAAATTCGGGTCCTGCTCCCCAAGCGCACAGCTGAGTTCTATTTTGACGCAAAATATCTAACACACCTTTCGCACTTTCGTATCTACAATGAATGAGGAATGTGTTCAATGTGGGCAGAGCGCCATAATAACGTTTCCCTTAAGAGTATATGTAGCTATGTTTATGATGACAACAAATGACAAGCTGTGGTATGCACCGAATTCAGTGCTCTAAAAATGTTTGAAGCGTTAAAAGTGAGTTGTGAGAATAAATATTTCCTCAAATGTTTTTAATATTTCATGTCTTAAATATTTTTTGATATTTTGGCGAATTTATCAAATTATTTTGAAATGTGAATAGATACACTAGGTGACATATCGTCGTCACTCGCGTTTCTGGCGCAACAAAAATGTATAAAAACTGAATTTTTAAATTTTTTAAAATTTTCGTTTTGCCAGAAACATGAATGTGTATTAAAATTGTTACGTATACGCCGTGGTATCATGCAACACATTTATATTTCCGGCAAAACAAAAATTGTAAAAAATTTAAACTCATGTTTCTGGCACAACGAAAATTTCAAAAAATTTTCTTTAGAAATTTTTAAAAGATGAATGTGCCCAATCTCGAAGAATTGAAGGAATATTAACGTAAAACTATATCAATGGAAAGTGTAAAATTTAAAATTTTGCGAGCGGAATAAACTTTCAAATACGATTTCCCAAAATTTAAATTTTATCACATTCATGCTTCTGGCAAGCGAGCGGCAATATGAAATTTTGGAAGTAAAATGGGAACTTTGACGAGGGTGTGATTTATTGAAGAATCGCCTAAGCGGTTAAGCGCCTATTAATGATAATAATGCTTTAACTTAAATAGTTTATTATGTTGCAATTACAAAATTAGAGACAAGCATTATTGTATTCAAGGCATATCTACCAGCATATTTATCTCTCACCCACTCAACCTTATTAGCATACAAAAGAGAAATAAAATCTGCGCTATCACATAGTTACATTTGCACTTTGGATATGTTGTGAAATTAACATAAATATTATTAAACCATCACATGCCGGTTTGGACCCACTAAAAGCGGAACAAAGCTAGTGAAGCATCAAACTGCTTTTATGAGAGAAGATCGGTTGAAGCGGAAAGATCGTTGGGTTTCGCTATGAAAAGTTTGCGTGTTTACATACATATGTATAAATATATTTGCACTTGTTGCTCCAATTTTTCAGTCCGTTAAGATGTGGAGCCATAAACAATGCGGCTGTGAAAATCAACAATCAAATGCATCATTTCTTTAGCAAAGTGTCGGATTTTCTGCAAAGCAAAACAAAGGCGTATGAGCAAATTAAAAATGTTTGCTTTCTTAACACAAACTAAAAAAAATAATTGTAATTAGTATTTCAACGGTTGCGTGGAAAGTTACTGTATTTGAGAATATTTTTGAAAAGGCCCAATTTTTTTGGATTTTTAATACAAAGCGGTTCGACAAGATCCTTCAACAAGAACGAAATTGCAATCATCGTAGCTGGTATTGTTTGTATTTATAGCATTTTCAACTTGATAAAAATTATTCGACTGACCAAAAAAATAATAATATAAAATAAACTAAATAAAAATAAATTTTAACAAGTGGCGGTACTATTCAACCAATTGTTTTTTCATCTTATCTTAGTAGGAGTCTCTCCTGCATCTGCTTCCAAGCCCGGCTAACAATAGGAAAGCGTTCTTGGCTGAAGCGTTTTTTACTCGTTGTATTAGGTTCATATCTCCGTAAACATGGCATGCTGTTGTTGTTGTTGTTAACAGCAAAAACACTCCCCGTAGGTTTTGGGGAGTGATGCCGAAATTGACAGTCCTTGGCCGGATATGAACCCGGTACGCTGCGGTACTCTCTTGCGGCACTGTCCGACTTTCGTGGTAGCGTTTTGGTATCACCAGTGGAACCTTCTAGGTCATTGCATCTCTCCATCCATGAGGAAGGAGAAGATGGATAATGAGAGGCATCATATCCGTAGATCAACCATAGAGTTAGCACGTCGTTACCTATGTGCATATTAGTCGCCTCTTACGACCGGTATGCCTCATCATTTATTGGCGCTTAACCGCCTAAGCGATTTTGGCCGTTGCATATCAAAGCACGCCAGTCATTCCTTTTTAGCGATAACTGACGCCAATTGGAAACCCCATGGGAGTTCAAGTCATCCTCCACCTGTTGTTTCCATCTCATTCGAGGCCTCCCCCTTCCTCTGCTGCCGAATTCAGACGACGATAGGAAAACCTTCTGGGTTGGAGCTTCTTTGTCCATTCGCATAACATGGCCCAGCCAGTGGGGCCTTTGGCCTTAAATCGCTGGACTATGATCAGAGCTGCGTAGAGCTCGTACAGCTCATCGTTAAATTTCCTTCGATACTCGCCGTTGGCATCACGGGAAGGACCATAAATCTTCCGGAGAACTTTTCTCTCAAATACTCCAAGGGCCATCTCATCTTCTCTTGACATTATCCATGAATCTGAGCCATACATGAGGACAGGTATGATGAGAGACTTATAGAGCGTGATCTTTGTTCCGGTACCGGTATACCTACCTCGGGCATATTCTAAACCCCTAACCCACAGGGGTCGTAAACATGGCATCGCCGAAGCGACTACAAATCTTTGAAGAACTTTTCACTGAAATACTTTAAGGGTCATCCCATTTTCTTTCGACACTATTCATAACTTCGTTGCATACGTCAGAACAAATATAATGAGAGACATAGAGCAGGGAGTCACAACTAGTGAAATAACAAAAAAAAAACAAGACATCATTTCATAGGTGCGATCACCGAACTCTCACTTACAAACATTTTTGGAGAGCTCTTATAAAGCGCTTCATCACGTTTGTTTGCACTTTACTTCTCAATTGCCTTCGCAGTCCTAAGCAAGGAAAATTGAAACGTAAAATGTGTATTAGTAAACGCAAGAGTAATTCGACATTAATCCTATTTCAATTTTTTTTTTTTTTTAAGCTCTATATCTGATGTTTTTCTTTTGAAGAACTCTCTAACTATTTTAGATTTTTTCAATAACGCTCTTTTTCAAAAATTAGTTCCAGAACGCCCTACATATCTCAGAATGGGTTTCAAAAACGCCTAATTTTATCTCAATGAAAATTCAATACATTTTTTTCCTGATATAGGATGTTTTTGAAAACAACTCTGATATGGGGCGTTTTGAGAAATATTTTGAAACAGGTTGATCTTCTACACTTGTTTAGAAACACGTGAAATTTGTTTTTCGAGTAGGAAGACTTAATTTCAACTATTCCAATTCGATTGGAGCTACTTTGGCATGAAATTATGAGCAATTTTAGTTTAGGGGCTAATTATGTAAAATTCAACTTGTCACTTTTGTAAAACAACTTTTTTTTTTAATATGAGCATTCAGTCCCTTCAAAGAATGAATTACCCGAGTCCTTGCAGTCTGAATTTGAATTACCCCGACATGCAATAACACCATTTTTTACATAATTAGCACTTAAATAAAGACTCAAAATAGAGCATGTGTACAAATAGTGATCAGATATGAATGCTAACGTAAACAAAAAAATTAAATCGGCAAATATTTAAAATTATACTTAAAATTATCGAAGTTTAAGCTAAGAGCGATAGAGAGAAATAAGAGCTAATAGTAACAGATTGCTGAAGCAAATCTCACTATCAACCCAGTAGAGGATTGGAAATGTAAATTTGTTCTTGTGTGTTACTTAAACGAAGAAAAAAGATAGCCAAGCGTGAGCTGCACGATTTTATGTAGCTGTAAACAATAGTATTAAGCAAATACTTAATACCTGATGGCTGTAATGAAAATGTCTTATGCGACAAATGAGGAAAAGTATCGTTCATGAGCGCTGAAAACTAATAAATATGTTGTATGCACTTTATAAATAATAGATATGTGGCAATAGGTATATAAATAACTAATAAATATATAAAATAAACAAAATAACTATAGAAATTTAGATGAAATGTTTACTTACATCGTTGCGTTGCAGGCGAAACCCGGTCACGGAATTTATGGCAATGCTAGTCATTTTGTTCACTTTTCGTTGATTTTGTAATTTTTTTTGTTTGGTTTTTATATTTTGTGTAATTTTGCTGCTATCTGTGTGAAAATGGTGTGCACGTAGACACCGCCACCGCTAAAGACGCCAATGTTACAGGCACCTTTGTAAAGCGTGAACAACGACAAAAATGTTAAAAATTTATTTTTATGGCTTTTTAATCTCTTGACGTAAACGTTCTCTATTATTATTATTTACTTTTATTTATTTTTTTTTTTTTTTTTTGCTGGGGAAATTCGGCGCGTTTTTTCACTTAAATATTGCAGCTGTTATTATTTAATTACCTAAAAAATGTGTTTCAGTTAGTTTTGTTTTTGTTTTAATTAATTGTTAATTATGTGCATATTTGTTGCGTTTTTCATTTTGATTAATTGGTATCTTGATTTATTTTGCATGTCAATTATTATAATTTTTTATTTTTTTTTTTAGATCAAAATGGTTTTCATTCTTAACTCACATCGTATCATTTGGTTTTTTACTCTTCTAATAAACGAATTCAAAAAAGGATTTGCGATTAATAGATTTATTAATTTTTAATCATGGGCGGATCCACGGGGGTGGTTTTCAGGTCATATTTTTCACAGAAAAATCCAAAGTCATATTTTTCACAGTAATCCACTGCGAAATATATAGTAAAAACTACACAAAATATATAGTAGAAATTAAGCAAAAAATGCAGTAAAAATTACGAGAAAAATATAGTGAAAATTACACAAAAAAATATAGTAAAAGTTTTGCAAAAAAGATAGTAAAAATTACGCAAAAAATATAGTAAAAATTACATAAAAAACAGGAAAGTTTACAGAAAAAATAAAGTAAAAATTACACAAAAAAATAGAAAAAGTTACGCAAAAAATCAAAAAATAAAGTAAAACTTACAAAAGAAAATATAGTAAAAGTTACGAATAAAATAAAGTGAAAATTACGCAAAAAATATAGTAAAAATTACACAAAGAATATAGTAAAAATTACATTAAAAATACGGTAAAAATTACACAAAAAATACAAATACAAAATTACAATACAGTAAAAGTTACGCAAAAAATACAGTAAAAACTACGCAAAAAAATACGGTAAAAGTTACGCAAAAAAAACATGGCAAAAAATACACAAAAAAATATGGCAAAAAATACACAAAAAAGACAGGAAAATCCACAAAAAAAATAAAGTAAAAATTACGCAAAAAATTCAAAAAAAAAGCAGTAAAAATTGCGCAAAAAATACGGTAAAAAATACAAAAAAAATATAGGAAAAGTTACGCAAAAAATTAAGATAAAAATTACAAAAAAATAGGGTAAAAATTACGCGTATAAATAGTAAAATTTACACAAAAGAAACAGGAAATTTTACAGAAAAAATACAGTAAAAAGACAGGAAAGTTTACAGAAAAAATACAGTAAAAATTACGCAAAAATACAGTAAAAGTTACACAAAAAATAAAGTAAAAATTACACAAAAAACATAGTAAATTGCTCAAAAAAATATAATAAAAATTACAAAAAAAAAATATGGCAAAAAATACGCAAAAAATATGGCGAAAAATCCATAAAAATATTTGGTAAAAATTACGAAAAAAATACAGTAAAAATTACTGATGTTTTCGTGTGTTTAAGTAATAGTTACACATTCGGTAACTTTTCAAGCTATTTACATAAGTCATAGCTTGAATTTGTCATTGCCCATACCAACAAATGTAGGTAACTATAAATTTTTGTGAAAAACAAGCATAAAAGAGCAGTTTTGAAAAACTGTAAATAAAAAATGTCGTCAAAATTAAAAAAAAAATTCTGGATCCGCTACTAGTTTTAATTATTAATTTTTTAAATCAGATTCTTATTAATCAGGTTCTAGGTAATTACTTTTATCTGAAAAAAACTGATTTTAAGCGGTTAACCAAATTTTAAGTTAATAACTTTTCTGATAAATTAAAACTGTTAATTAATCCGATAAATTAAAACCTGTATAAATAAAAAAATATATATAAATAAATGACTAATCAGCGATGATGTTCGCAAATCGCGAGTCTGTTAAACAAAAATCGTCAATTAATCGTTTTAATTAGTTTTTTTTTTTATCAATTAACATGGTTTGATTTTTTTTTTTTTCTTCTTCTTAAATATGATTTTGTATACCTTTTTTAATTAAAATTTCTAATTTTTTATTACAAAATATATAAAAATATTTTTTTTTGTCTTTTATAGTGTTATTTTTTTAAAAAATGTCTTTAGTAGCTTTTATTGTTTATAACATTTTTATTTTTTTTTTTGTTAATTTACTTTATAAAGCTTTTTAAAATGACATTTTCATAAAAATTTTGAATAATATATGAATAAGGGGGTATGTATGTATGTAGGTATTTTATATTAGATAGTTATTAATATAAATTTTTTTCGCCTTTTTATCTAGCCCTTAACTTTAAACAAATATTTTGTTGTGTTTTTATCGCATAGATAAAAAATGGAATTTTTACATAAATTTATTTTTCTAAACGATCAAATTTTTTTTTTAAGCTTTTAAATTTTTTGTGTTTTTTTTATAGATAATTAGGGTATTTTAATATGCATTTAATTTTTTTTTTTTTTACTTTTTAAATTTTTTTTTGATAATTTTTTTTTTATATTAGATATACTAGAACATTAATTTTTTTTAAGATTTTTTTTTTGTTTAATATCCAGAACGACAAATATTTACCTAGCAGTCAATATTCTGGTTTGTTTTTAAGTCTTAAATTTAAGATAACCTTGGTTATTTGGCTCACAATTGGAGAACTGCAGCACCTTTGTCGAGACGTGCACTTTGTGTATAATAAATGTTTGTATTGTTCAGGACTCCCGCATCGAAAATGTATGTAAGTATGTATCTATAAAGTATCTGTGAGTATAATCAGTATACGAAAAATGCAAGATAGATATGAAAACATTTTTTTTTTTTTCACTCTAATTTATTACGTATTTATTTATTTAATTATCTCAACACTTGAATATTTTTGTCAACCCACTCTCGTACACTTTTATCAACAAGAAAAATATTTTCAACTTGCGGCTATTTGTTATCAAAGTTTTCCACATATATTTTAATCGTTCATCTTCATTTGATTTGTTTTTCTTGTTGATTATTGCATTTTATGTAAAATGCATACATGCACTGTCTGCTTTTATTGTTGCTGGTGCTGCTGCTGCTGCAGTTGCTGCTCAGCTGACCTGCAATTCTTCTTTGTGTTATCGTGCACGTACTTGCTGCCTGCAGCGACGTTAACGTTTTCTAGTGTCGTTGACGTTTAGCTAAGCAGCGCTGCTATGCATTTTGTATTTTGCTTGCAATTCTTTTTTGTTTTGTTGATAATTTTAAATGCATATTAATTATTTTTTTTTTTATTTCGACTTCCGTTTATGATTCGCCCTCACTTTTAGTTTTCTTATCTATTTAGGCGACGAGGCTCCCACAAGCAAAATAAGATTATTATCACAAAAAGATATACACACCTACACTGCACAGTAGCTAAAATTGCAAATACGCACGCAAATAGTTTTATACGCCAAACACACACGCGCCAATAAATTTAGCAAATTTATGCACATGAAAAAAGCAAAATTTCTTCACCTTTTTTTATCACAAAGAAAATATATTTTCCAATTTGAAATTACTTTTCTTCAATATTTCGTTAGCGCATACACAAACGCACACACTACTTAATTTAAGTTATCGAGTACAAATATCGAAAACGTTTGACTCACTGCCGATTTTAACAAGTTCAACTTATCACTTTCTTCCGGAAAAACTCTTTCAAAGCTAGTTTGAACAATTTATTTTCGAATAATTAATTTTTCTTCAACTCTGCTAATAATCTTCTGCGCGCAATAGAAAAATATCCCAGAGCAACTACGCCGAGATAAGCGAACGAACGTCGTCGACGACGAATGACAGCGAATTGAATTGCGTTGGAGCTGCTCCAAGCATTCACAGCGCGTACAAAAATTCTTTCTTTGTTGGCTTTTGTTTGGTTAATTTTTTCTTATTTCACTTTGCTACTGCGCTTGACTCCCCAAATTGAAAGTTGCCCGACGAAATGTTCAACGAAAAGTTTTCCACACTGATTACACTGGTTTGTGTGTTGTAATTTTTGCACAAGCACAAGAATTCGGATTGAAATATACACAAACACAAAGTAAACTTCTCAAGTTGAGTGGTAGTTTTTGATAGTAGCCAATTGGTTATGCGTAGTTGGAATTGTTCCTGGTCAAATGACTTGTTTGCTGCACAGCTGTTTGCATAAATATATTCTCTGCTACCAGAGAACGTTGATATGACGTTCTCTGCTGCTACTGCAATTCTATATTTTGCTTTGTTTCCATTTTTGTTGCACTTTTTTTTGCCCCTTGTTGCTATATTTTGGTCCGATTTTCTTTTGTGTTTGACATTTATCGCTTCATATGTTTGGTATGCTCAGGGTTGCATTTTTTCCTAAAACTTTAAAGTTTTTTTACGGTTTTACGTTTTCCGTAGGTATGTAATCAGTTAATCTTGGCATAACTATTTCAATAAAAAACGGCTAGAAATCAATGGGGCATATTAATTGAGGCATCGAGGCCGGAGAATCCCGTGTAAAGGGTCAGTTACATAAAGCTTTGTTAAGCTCGCCTGACATTTGCGACCTCAAAACTTTGCGCTCAACTTCAGAGGTATGCTACAACGAACGCTTTGACGCTTTTCTTTTTGAGAGTTTGCCAAATTTTAACTTTCCTTCAAGTTTTAGGTCTTCTATATGCCATGCTTCGTTTAAATACGTATATTGAACTTTTCTGTCAAAGTCAAAGTTCGAGGTACCCTGGGTAACGCTAAATGACCTACATGGCCTACACGGCTAGTTGCGAGGTATTGCCGGTCCTAGGAGAACGGTACCAGTACTTGTGCTGTACCTATCGTACCGAAACGACCCGGACCGTTTTTTATATCGACCCGGCCAAGAGCAATACACGCTGGGTGACCCTGTCTGACATTTGGGCAGGGCTACACCTCGTTACAACAACAAGAACAATTCCGATCTGGAATCCCTGGCCTTCCGCACCATATTTTCGTCACGAAATGCTAAGATGTCGGGATCCTGGGATTTGCATAGATATAAACCAACGAATCTTCTGAAACGTGCCCTAATATGTCTGTAGAGGTGTCAAAGGACCCTTCAAAAATCGAGAGTACTCTATTTCCTATCCAAAGAGTACTCCATTGAAGCAGCAGAGTACTCCAAATGTAATGGATGATTTACACGGGTCGATTTTTGTCGTTCCACTGCGTTCTCCCTTCAAATACAAGGTGTGAATCGATAGAATTGCTATTTACACGGTGGAAGGACAAAAACCGACTAGAAAAATCGACCCGAGTAAATCAGCCTTAATCCTTTTTCATATAAAAATTGTGTTCCAATTAACATTGCGATGTCCTAGGACTAAAGATGGACTGGCTTTGTTTCTGCTACTCCATAGAGTACTCCAATGTTGTTACTCCTTGTCAGAGCGATAGTGTCATGATTTTCGTCAATAAATCACGAGCAATGGTCGGCTATCAAAAAGCTGAAGGTGGTCCGATGGGATATACAAAGGACTACTTTTCGAATACTCCAATATCAAAAAGTTAGAACACATAATCCAACGATTTTTGCAGGGGACGCGTTTTGACTTCGATTACGATAATCCAAAAGAAGAAATTACAATTTTTGTTTCAGTTTAAGTTTACAAAATGACGGTGCTGCTACCCTCCCTGCTAACCATCTTCGGATAATTCCTGGGGAAATTACCAGGTCGAGTTTCCCAAAAAGATGGGTAGAAAGGTGGATAATTTTGTTCAGCAAGGAGCCCTTTCTATCCATGTTGAAGCTGCTAGTTAAGTCCCGTTTACATTGCTCGATTTGTCGATCAATTTCATGTTGATTCTGAAAATAGACTCGTGTCAACGGGTCTTGCAAAATTGCCTGCAACAAAGTAGGTAGCCAGCCGACTTTTGTTCAACTCACCATTCAACTTTTGTACAATCTTGCGTTTGTTCACGAATGTCAGATTTTGAGGTAAAATTTTGGAAATAAAATTTTAATATATTTGTCACAAAATTTTTCATCAATAAAATTGTAGCAATATTCATTGGCTTGAATTCGCCTAGACCTTTTTTTCTTGATCATTACCAACACCTAGAGAAAAACCTGTGTGTCCATCCCATCAAACTAGAAGAGTCTACAAGGCGCTCCGTTCGGACTCTCTGCGCGGTGCGCTTAAAAGGTATACCTACCTATTTACACTCTTTATGCCTGGAATACATGTACAGTGATTTCGCCTGCAGCTCTTCTATTTTCACTGCTCCTTGAATGATTTGAAAACACATGTGCGGGGAAACTTACCTGGCAGTTCCCTGCAGTGACACTTGCACAACATTTACCAAACTCACTTCTAACATACAAAAACAAGTTAAATGACGTTTCAAACACTTAACTTAAATTTGAGATTACATTTTTTACAAATATTATAATTTAAAAATTCAAAATAAACTGAAATCACGAAATAAAATATTTGTTTTTTTTTGGCATTTTGTTTTTGGCTTGTTCGTGCTTGTTGGGTTTTTTGATACGCCACACTGGCGAGGTGCGTAGAATCAAAGAGAATATATATATATGATATATTCTCTTTGGTAGAATTTTGATTTGAATACATCGTGCAGCTACTCCATACCATGCAGGGATACATGTGTCTACTCTAGTACAAATTAGTGTGTTTAAATTTTCACTGCGCAGGGTTTACTGCACATTTGTTTTGGGCTTTCATCAGATAATTAAAAAAGTGTCCCTTCAAGAAACACTCCCTGAAAGGACTCTGCTGACTCCTCTTTTCAAATCCTCTTCAATTAGGATTCCTTCGGGAGCGCTCCGTATTTTGTTGGATTTGATTCGTAAAGCATTTCCTAGCTAGGATGTCCGATAATTTTATACCCACTTGACTAGATCTCTATTTCCGCTGTTGTTGTTGTAACGAAATGTTGCCTTACCTAGAAGTAACGCTTATTGCCCCTAAATTGCCACCTTTTAATAGGATTCCAAGGAAACAAACAGTTTCAATATCATTAGGCCAGAGTGTGATTGGTGTTAAAGACTATCCTTCGAGAAGCGAGTGAATAAGTGGTTAGTGTCGTGAGGAGAAGAACTACATACAGCGCAAACATTTTGGACCTTCGGGATTCAGTCTGGATAAGTTTCGCAAATTATATTACCCAGATCCGAGTTGAACGAGAGTGCCTCCGGTCTCTCTAGGACGATCATGTCCCTCTGCGGCAACCGGGGGTACTTGTTGTAGCAGGACGACATTCGCCTGACGGGAGCTGGCAAAGGTGTTCCCTGTCTCTGTGTGGATACTGTTGAGGACCTGTCTATGAAGCCGTGAAGTGAAAAAAAATCAATAATAGCTATATGACACTACGTATTTTGACTAGTATTTTTTTTATTTATTTATTTGTATTTATCGTGCGAAAGAAAGGGTCTTATACAATTAACATATTGGTACAAGCGGACAAGCTATGATAAAAAAATAACGAAAAATAATGGAAATAGAAACCAGACTGTAAAAAACAAATCAAAGATTTTATATATTTTTTGGCACTTGGACGTTTCTCCTCTATTTTATGTGAAAATTTTTTGTTTACATTTTAATGTTGATAGTTTTGTGCGCGAATTTATATAAAACCCGTCTTGTTTGTGAAATATGTAAATATATCCAATGGACATTCAATAGTTTTCTGCTTTATTTTCGGGGTTTTTGTAAAAAAACAGTGCAGAAAAATGGAATACTTTTTATGTAAACAAAAGCATGTCGAACACAAAGGTTCTTCTTTGTGCGCATGCGCATGTTTACATTTTTATACTGCAAGTTTTGTGCGCGAATTCTTGTAAAAAGCAATTTGCAGTGAAATAAATAAATTCAATGGACATTCAAACAATTTTTTTCTTCATTGTCGTGTGTTTCTTGTGAAAAAAAAAAAAAACAATGCAGAAAAATAAAGCAATTTTCATGTAAACAAAAACATGTCAAACGGACTCCATTGTGCGCATGTCTTTGTCTTACTCCTTCGTAAACAAAAAATTTTTTCTATTTTCATTTAATTTTTTTCATTAGTTTTCAAAAAAATTGATTAATGTAAACGGTTAGTCAACTCAATTTCGGGTATTAGTTTCCTTTAGGGGTCAACTGCTAATAAATTAGCTAAAATTATGTGATATAGCTCAAAAGACGGGGTTCGGCCTCAGGATCACGAATCCGGAAGCGCTTTTTTAATATTTTGCTTCTCTGCAGAGATATTTGCAATCAAAGTTTCAAGTTTTCATGTGGTTGTTGTAATTTTATTAGACTGTCCCTAAAAACGTGCAAAAAAAGTCCCGCCGTGGCGGTAGTCACGGTTATGTCACACGTCCGCACTTGGGATGGCGTAGCCCAGGGTTATTTTTTATAAGCGGGGCCGAAGGCCGCCAACTCAGAAAGGTGTTTCGCACATAAATACCGTGGATTCCGCCCCAATTTTGGTATCGGACCCGGGTCATTTTTCGGTTTTTTGACCATAACTTTTCACTAAAACAAAAAATTAAAAAAGCGCTTCCGGATTCGTGATCCTGAGGCCAAACCCCGTATTTTGAGCTATCTCCCATAATTTTAGCTAATTTATTAGCAGTTGTCCCCTAAAGGAAACTAATACCCAATTTCGAATCAACGGCACATGCAACGAAAATTGATTCCAAAATTGAATTATGCGTCGGTATTTCGATGCCTACTTTTTCCCACAGTCTTTTTTGGTATTGCACAGCCCTAATTTTTTATTTTATTTTCACCTTGGTTAGCTCTGGTTTTCACTCTCATACAATAAAAAATTATTCAGAATTGGCATAATAAAATAACTGGTCGAACTGGCCTTATTGAATTCGATAAAACTTCCATACCATAACGCCATAGTCGTAATCATACCAATTTATCTATGGCTTTAATAATACATTTGGTCTGGTATCTCATTCAATGTAAAACTGTTGGCAATGCTGACACATTCCAACAAAAATAAATTTGACGTGAGCAGCGACATTTTCAGCAAAACTTTTTTGGACTTTCCGCTTTCTTCTTCAGAAAACTACAAAAATGGTAAATATTTATTTTAATTTTATTAGCTCAATACAAATTCTAATAATGTACACAACTTTTTACAGACCAACTTTAGCGAGGATCAATTGGCTGGTGAGTAAAAATAGAAAACAAGCAGAAGGCTTTCTTTGGTAGAAGTGTGTTGGAATTTGCAATGGCCATAGTGGGCGTGCTCTTCTTTCTTTCATGGATTAGCAGCATATTATGAAAAAAATAGTATAAAATAAGCAGAAATTCAGTAGGAACTCTTAAGTAAAGGTCACTTATTTGATAAATATACATATATGTATACACACCGCATACGAAAAAGCTACCAAGATCATTTGTATGGTTTTACATTTTATTGCTTTGTTGATGACTCACTTTTTAGTTGGACAAGCAAAGTACTTGAACGTTATGGGGAAAACAAAAAAAAACAGCTTTGGCAGCTATCTGCAAATTTATACCTTTGAAGTGCCAACACGATGACTCCATCAATAAATACATAAGTGTACACCATTTTGTGTTAAATTTAAAGCAAGCGAACTGGACAATGTCGCTGCGTTAACAAACATGCCAACATTGCAAACTAATGCTTTGATATAGATTTATCAACAATTTATGATCCAACTAAAATTTATCATTTTATAGTGGTGCTATTTGTGATTAGGGAACCAATATGTTTCAGCTGCCTGTCTAAACGCTTGAATGAAATTAAATTGCTATATGCTTTGCTTATTTATAGCAGCTTACATACGTTGATGTTGTCGAAGTTTTCTTACCTTTTTAGGCAACTATGGCCGCGTTAAACATATACAATGCACATACATTTTATTGTTGTTTATGGTCAAGTTTACTGTTTTGGACTGTGTGTTGCATCCAACAGCTCTAGAAATGGTGTATGAGTGCACTACATGCCAAGTTAGAAACAGAAGTTTTATGAAGAATTCACTTGTTAGTACATAGTCTATTGGCAATTGAGGATATCTACAGGGTGTGTTTTCAGATGTGTTGTTTATCTCGTTAGGACTGAACTACATGACTAGCCTCTCGAGCTTGTTTTTATGATACAAGTAAACTTCCCAACAAAATTTATTAAATGCCCAAGGGGTCGATTACAATTATCCGACGGTTTAACATGGAAATAGCCTAGCTTAAACGTATAAAATAAATGGATTCTGTATACACACGCCTTATCTAGGTATATGATAGTTACTTTTGATGAATTTTTGACAAACAAAATCTGTTATCTCCATAATCTAGCCTACTACTCCATGAAACTTCACCCCTAGAGCGGATATGATAAATCAGAACTCTCTTTCCCAATATTCTCCTCGCTTACGGAAAGAGAAGATGAGATGACCTAGATGGCCCCACTGCTCATATAAAATCGTTCCTGCGACAGTCAGATAGTACCGCAAGGTGACATTTATCTGACTTTGGCGACCTGATGCAGAAGCTCTTTTATGCATGTCGAGCTGGCTGAAAGATGTCTGTTATAGACCTTTGACGGAATTAAATTAGGTCATGGTCGGGTCATCACGCTAGCATAGCAATATCTTGAGTGATATAGTACATTCCAAAAGCCATTAATCTTCCTAACGCATTCCATTCCCAAAGTAGAAAGAATTTCCTTTGAAAACAAATTGTATTATACTCAGTTGCATTCAACATATTGCTGTTTTTATACACATGTGATTCGAAAAAGGCTTCTGCTATTTGTACGCTTCAATGTGCCATACAGGCAGTTAAGGCTTGTTTTTTTTTTTTTTTTGTATGAGTATTTTTGAGGCATGAGCAGGGGGTCAATGGGTGTTGGCAGATAGGTAGCAATGTCGAATTGCTGCCCAAAAAGGCATTTATACGCTGAGAAAAAATAACATGTTTTGCCATATATGGATGAAATTACAAAGCTGCAACTGATAGTAAATGTATGATGATGTACAAATACAGGGTGCTTATGTGGAAAATATGAACGAAATGAGTGAAACAAACTAAACTGAAAAAATACATAATTTTATTTAGCAATGTTATTCTTATTCAAGCATTTTATAGCTGATTCAATTTAAAGTGTTTACAATATTTACAATTTAAAAGATTAATTAACTCCAAAAATTACAAATTTTCTAAATTGATTTTATTTAATTTTTTTAAATTTTATTTTTATTTTTTTATTATAACTTTGTCAATATTTTTTTTTGTCGATGTGTTGTCAAATCAAAAGAGTTGTTAACTATTAAAAAATAACATTTTATTTCGTTTTATTTTTTTTGTTTGTGTATTTTATTTTTAATTTTTTTATAAAATTTTATTATTATTATTTTTTTTACATGTATTTAGTGCATTTTATTTCATTTTCCTTAATTTTATTTTGTTTTGCTTTATTTTTTTTTTTATTTTTTTTTTACTTATTAATTATATTTTATTTTAGATTTTTTATTTTATTTCACTTTACATAATTTTTTTTAGTTATTGAGCTTATTTTACTGATTTTTTTCTCATTTTTTTTTTTTTTTTTTTTTTATTTAAAATTTTTTTATTAAATTTTATGTTGTAAAATATAAAGGGCAGTAAAGGGTGGACATGTCGTATTGTTGAAAACATACATACATATATATGTATGCTTTATATTGTCAGCCTTTCAATTCACCCAACACGCCCAACACCAGCCCCTGCACTTCACTACAAAAGTGTTGTGTATTTCACTCAAGTTCACCTTCATAATTTTTGCGGTGGCACATCACCAAACCACTTTTGCGTATTTTAGTTGATCATAGCGCGTGTGTCATGCAACATAGTGCCATAAAATATACGGATCATTTCAATTGATTCGCAATAAAAAAAATTTAACTCAAATAAAGAAAACGAAAAGTGACCAATTGCAATGTATATCTACGAACCACCAACCAAAAACTCATTTACCACGGTCGAAGGTGAGGCGGTGTCACTCTAATGGAACTAACTAGCCTTGTAAACTTAGAATTTCTCGAATTTTTCTGTACTTTCACTCTCTACTTTTGTTCAATTAAAACACACTAATCTTCCATTCTTTTTTTCACTCCTAGAATTTCAAGAGGCCTTCAATCTCTTCGACAATCGTGGTGATGGTAAAATTCAGCTGAGTCAAGTCGGTGAATGTTTACGTGCGCTCGGTCAAAATCCCACTGAATCGGATGTAAAAAAATGCACACATCAACTTAAACCCGATGAACGTATTAGCTTTGAAGTATTCCTACCCATTTATCAAGCAATTTCGAAAGCACGCTCAGGTGATACAGCTGATGATTTTATTGAGGGTCTACGCCATTTTGATAAGGATGCCAGTGGTTTCATTTCATCAGCCGAATTGAGACATTTATTAACTACGCTCGGTGAGAAATTGACCGATGAAGAGGTCGAACAGTTAATGATCAATCAAGAGGATACACAAGGCAATGTGAATTATGAAGAATTTGTGCGCATGGTGATGAATGGTTAATGAAGTGCGTCTACTTATTTTTTGTTTACAGTTTCGTGCATTTAAGTAAGATACTTAGCAAGTTCTAAAGTAAAAGAAAATGTTTTATAATTCCCGGTTTACATACCAACATAGCTATACCTGTTTCCACTATTAATAAACTTATATAAACAAAAAAAAAAGAAATTAACTAACAAGAATTTAAAAATTTCATTTCAAAAACAAAAAACGAACAGCTCTATCTAGGCAGCTTGACATTCCGTTGCAATTTTTTGAGAGTAAAAAAATCTTCATAGCTTAAAATCATTTTTCAAAACAGTTTCTTAGCCTCATACGGTCATTGGAATATTTCTGTATTTAACATATAAATTATATGAACCAAAATAAAGTATTCTTAACGCATAAACAACCTTGTCCGTATGTGCAAATTTTTGTACTTACATATGTTGCAAATTGTAGAATATTTATTGTACGAATTTGAAAGTATTGTTATTGTAACACGCAATGTAGTTGTTAAAATGAATCCATTATTGTATGCTGCCGCTTTTGTCACTGCAACATTTGCATATCTGCCCCTTTAGAAAACCAAAAACCTCAAAAATAATATTTGAAACTTTTAAAAACTTATAATTATTTCAATAACAAAAATAAAAGTTTGAATTTTTTTGTACAGAAAAAATTAAAACGACTTATGGCGCTGTTATAATATGAAATAATTCTCAACCCGAATAGAAAAGCTAGTAGAATGGAAAATTCATTGAAGAAAAAAAAATCGAGAATCGAAGCTTTGAACATTTTAAGAGCCTAATAACACAGTAGAACAAAATTGAAATTTTCGAAAATCCAGCGGGTTTCTCAAAGGTTTCTAAAGCTTTTGGGTGTGCTGAATCCGAATCTGAAGTCAGATTTTTCGTGTCTCTCTATAGTGTGGTTGGTAAAGAGATCGGAAGTTGTAAAACAAATAATTTAACAAATTTTAATTTCTGTCTTTATATATGGCGGCATACAGATGTTCCATAGTATTAAAAATTGGGGTAGATATAGTAAGTTATTCAAAAATAGATAAAATAAAAAAAAATTAAAATTTTTACACCTACCGATCGCTGAACAAATTACACTCTGCAAAGGAAGCAGCATACCCAAAAGCTTTACAAACCGATTTTTTGAATCTTTTGGTAGTTTTACAGTGTAAACTTGAACGAAAAATAAAAACGTTTTTATTTCTGTCAACCTTGCAGGACTTGCAGATCGAAATTAATTTTTCTGACTGAAAGGAATCGTTCAAAAACTTAAAAAGCAACAGAATGTCGCTTAGGGTGTGTGCACTTAGGTAAGAATAACATTGTTAAATAAAAATAACAACAAAAAAGGCGAAAATATAGCTGCAATTTGCCTGCAGGCACACTAAGCAGTGTTTGGTGTAATGGTTACCCACTGCGGTTTAGAAATTCCTTGGTTCGATTGCCAGTGAAGGTGATGAAAAATTTCTCAGCAACAATATAAAGCGGTTTGACAAGATCTTTCAACTGGTTTTCGCCAAAAACTCAAAATAATAATTTGATAAAAGTTATTCGACTGGTCAAATGTCCACAAAAATTTTTTAACTAAGTAAAGTCTGGTTTTCATTATGTCAAATTTTGACAAATTCTATTGACTTAATCAAAATAAGCATCCAAACTTCGATTAGGTCGAGGAAATCTGACACCATTTGTCCTAATGAAAATCAGCCTTAACAAACGGCTAATCAAAATTAAATGATCCCAAATTGTGGCGAGAAAAAATTCCGGGCATACAGATTATTTTTGTCTAAAATAAAATTAAGTTAAAGAAATAACTCATTTTTGGACTTTAATATTGAAAGGAGTATACACATGTCGGGCTTCCTACGATGAGCTTAACCCGTTGGTCCAGAGAAAGATGCGTTTCCCGGGTAAGTTCTTATTCTTCAAATGAACTTCAGGTCACTGGGACTGAGGTACCAGAGATGTGCAGTACACAAAATCACTTGTAATCGAGTTGACACGCTTCCTCCCCCCTCGTACCATATCACCCCTGGTGTACTAAATAAACTTTACATTTTTATTTCCTCTTCAATAGTCATAGTCCTAAAGTAAATTTAAGAAAACTTCATATCTTCGATTTTTCTCCAAATTTTGTGCTTTGCATGGCTTCGTGTAAAATGTTGAGTACCAGGTCGACACGTTCAAATGTAGCATTCTGACCCATAAGACCAATGCGGAAGACCTGTTCAGCAGTAGGACCCAAACCACCGCTTATCTCCAAATTGTATCTGGAAATGAATTCATAGTCAATGTTATAGGATCTCGAAAGTTACAGTTCTCGCTAACTCACTTGGTCATCGCATATTCGGAAACCTTGCGCCAATCTACACCCGCCGGCACCTTAATCGTATTCACTGTAGGCAAACGATCATTAGCATTGGGTACAAACATTTCCAAGCCAACATCCTGAACGCCACATTGCAACCGATGTGAACATTCCTGATGACGAGTTATCACATTTTTACGTCCCATCACACATACTTGAGCCAACGCTTCACGCAAACCATACAACAAAGTCGATGAGATCGTATGATGGTAGATACGTGGCAAATCAAAACAATTCCAATATTGTCCAACCAGCAGAGCATCCAAGTAATAGGATTTGACAAGTGATTTGCGCGCTCTAATACGTGCGATCGCACGTTCACTAAACGAAACAGGTGTGATGCCGGGTGGTGCACCAAGTACCTTCTGTGAACCCGTATAAGCCATATCGACTTTCCACGCATCCATTAAGAACTCTGTGCCACCCAGAGAGGCTACCGTATCCACCACGAACAAACAATTATTCCGTTCACAAAGTTCACCGATTTCTTTCAAATGTTGCTGTAATATGCCTGTTGAAGAGTCTCCTTGTGCTACAAAAAATATTTGTGGTTTATGTCCTTCGAAGGCGAATTCGATTTCTTTCATTGTTAACGAACGTCCGAAACGTGCTTCGACATAGCGTACGTCACCATTGACACGTTTAATCATTTCGGCAGCACGATGACCCCACAAGCCGGTGCAACCTAGTAGTACCACATCACCATCTTCGACGAGGTTGACGAAAGCGGTTTCCATGCCAGCATGACCAGAGCCGCTTATACACATTGTGGCTCTATTTGTTGTTTGGAAAAGATGTTGTACGCCCGCTTTGATATCGTCCATGATCTAGAAAGAGATAGATATATGAAAATTATTTATTGATATGATAATATTTCATTGTCTTAAGGAAATCGGAGGTCTGGGAAGTATGTTAAGGGATGTGTTAAACTTTTACGCTAGAAGAAATGTCCTTTGAATGCCAGGAGCTTAAGAATACACCAGACTAACTTATAACCTGAATCTTTTGGGTAAAGTCCACAGATCCAGTATGATCTGTATAAGCGGTGCGCTAAGGACTACACCCAACGAAGCTCTCCAGGCCTTTCTTGGCTATTTGCCACTCGATCTAGAAGGGTACCGGGTAGCAGCATCATCGGCTTTGCGTCTAAGGGAAACGTCCGGCTGGGGCGCGAGTACTACGGGACACTCCAGCATTCTGGGATCTTACAGTTTTCTCCCTCTGAGCACAGATCGTTTTGCGACCACAACAGTCGGAGATAGGTGCTTCAAAATAAACATTCCCAGCAGGGAAGACTGGGAGAGGACGGATCGGTGTCCCGCTACTAAAGGCATTTCCATATACACCGATGGCTCGAAGTTAGACGGCAGAGTTGGAGGAGGGGTTTATCCAAGGGATCTGGACCTTGAGCTCTCCTTTATACTACCTGATCAGTGCAGCGTCTTCCAGGTTGAAGTTTCAACAATCATAGACGCCGCAGCCTAGGAAAAGTAAATGCGTAATCGGCGAGGATCTCGTTTTTTTCAGCGACAGCCCAGCGGCCATCAAAGCTCTTGGCTCTTACTCGTTTAACTCTGAACTGGCGCTTAGCTGTCGTTGATCTCTTCAAGAGATGGCCCAAGAGAACCGCGTGAACCTCACATGGATCCCGGGACACAGGGACATTAAGGGAAACTGTAAGGCAAACCAAGCAGGTTCTTCTTATAAGCCCTGATATATTGAAAGTCCTCAATCAAAAAATTTCTTTTTTCTCCCAACAAATTTTCCAAAATTTCAATATCGTCGACATTTAATAGATATATGATTTCTATTCAGAATTTAAAAGTAGAACCGTTTTCGAGATATCTTGAAATTTCAGTTTTTAAGATAAAATAAACTAAAACGAGATAAAATAATATAACAAAAAATTAAAATAAAAATGAAATAAAATGAAACAAAATAAAATCAATACATAAATTAAATTAAAGTAAATAAAATAGAATAATCTAACAAAAAAATTTAATTAAATGAAAATAAAACAAAGTAAAATGAAACAAAATAAAATAACTAAAATCAAATTAAAATTAAAAACTAATATAACAAAAAAAAAATAAATAAATAAATAAATAAAAAGAGAATAAAATAAAAAAAGTAAAATAAAAAAAAATAAAATTAAAAAAAAAAAATAAAATTAAAAAATATAAAAAAACTAAATTAAATAAAATAAAATAAAACCAAAAATAAAAATTAAATAAAATAATAAAAATATATTATAAAATAAATTTTAATATCACCAGAAAAAAATTTCAAACCCTTCGCAATATCCTGGATACGCCACTGCCCACCACTATCTCGAAAACGGGTGAAGCAATTTGGACCTTATTTGTCATTGGATAGCATGCTTAATTCTAAGACTTTCTACTTGGGTGGTTTACATGGTTGCCACCTATCTATTTTTTTTTTTTAAATTGAGCAAGATATGCCAATATGGGTATCAAAGGAAAAGTATATTTTATTTATTCCTTCGTATATTGACCACTATATCGGCAACCACATCTCCATTTTTTTCTATTGTCCAAAACAGGGGCTTTCGCAGCACATAAGTTCCCAAAGAGGGGTCATTTATATATTTGCTAAGTAATACATTTTCTTAGGTTTTTTCATTCAGTTTCATTCGGTAAGGTTAGGGTAACGCCACTCCCCCCGTGATCCCCCTGACCTCCCTGCACACGCCCTTTATGGATAGCATTATTTAAATAAATTTAAAAGAGAAAATTTTTGTCGATAAATCGAGCCCTAACCTCCAAACAGGCTTAAGTCGCTTGACTCTTAGTTTTTGCTCTTTTTGCGTATAATGTTTTGGTAAAATTTTTTTTTTTGGCACGGTCTAATACGATTGTCTTTTAATACATTTTAAGCAAGAACAAGCATTATCTATGAGCCAGGTTAAAAGATAATAATGAGATGATTTCTGACGCATTTGTTTAATTATTCGGTACATAAACTATATAGAGCATGTGTGTTTGTTTATAAATTGTTTTAAGATTAAAGTTAGAATATTTCGTCTAACGTACATACCTCAAAAACTTCTGGATGCATATGTCCTAAAATAGGATTACTCAGCGAGTCGAGCACACGTTGTGAGGCATTCGACGGACCTGGACCCATAAGCGTTTTATTGGGTACATATAGTGAGTGTTTTAACGACTCAGGTACCGGTTTTTCCATTTTGATTGTATTTATATATATACAAAACTTTTGTTTTTAACACCAAATTTATTCGAACTCGATTTTTTCGAACTTTAATTTTTTTTTGCTTTAACTTTTTTTAGAGACTGAACTTTTATATATTATTTTAATTTTTATGAACACTATTTTTTAAAAATAAATGCTTTTAAATAACATTTTTTCAACTTAAATTTTTTCACTGCAAATTTTTTTCTTTTTCGAACTCGAAATTGTGTTTTTACTTTTATTCTTTAAAATTTACAGTTTTCACGTTATTCGCAGCATAATTTATATTTTTTAATAACCTAAATTTTGTCGCTGCTTTCGACTTTTATATGTTTGCACAGCAGGGAGCAATGTCGTGTCACTTGTTGACCGCAGTCTATTATCACAGCTTTGAAATTTCGGATAAAAGCCTATGAAATAAAACCACACAAACTTTATTTTAGAAAATTATCAAGTCTTTACACTTCTCTTATATTGTTTTTAAATTTACTATAAAACCGCAAAATTATTGTCCACTCTTTACTGCACTTTAGCTGGGAATGACGCTATTTTTAGGAGCTCGTGTGCATCTTATAGCCTTTCCTTATCACATGGAAATTATTTAAACACAACTAATATGGTTTTTAGAACAGTTGTGTGAATACGTATAAAGACTAGGGTGATCCTTATGATCAACTTTCCACTTTTTTTCAGTCTTATTCCCTTAATCGGTTGGACCACGCTTAGATATATCGACAATCAATTTTTATACCGATTGGAGAAGGTTAAAGGGTGCAGTGATATGGCTACTCAGAAAATAAATATGAGTTTTCTAATACCTAAAACCGAATACCATATTTCAGATTTCCTTGTGGTCTCCAACCGGAACAAGATTTTATAGGTGATATTTTCGACAATAGCATTATGAATTTTAAGAAATAAATTGTCTCCCCACACTTAAGGGCCATCCTAATGTAGGTATCACACACTAGTGGTGAGCAAATACGAGCATTTGAAGAACCGGTTCTTTCTATTTTATGACCAAGCGAGCGCGGGTATTTTGAGTTGTTCCGTTTGCGTAACTTTAATAGGTATATTGGCTCCTAACTTTAGTTCTGTTTACCATGAGAACAAACTTCATATGTGATTCATGATACATGCCTAACTGCAAAACTAACATTTAAGGGCCCAGGAGGAAGAGGCACGTCTTCACTCCACCAAGTGGAAAGCGCTTTGAGAACCCTTGTGAATTATGTAAAAAAAAAATATAAAAAAAGTCTTTGAACCAAATCCGCGGCTTTAATGAAACCGGTTTGATCGAACTGACCAAATTTTTTACCCCCCGCGCCATTAAATTAACTCGAAAGTGCTACCCTACTAAATACGAGTTACGTAGAAACCTTAAACGGTTATCCAGTTATCTCCTCCGAAAGCTGATAAAATGGAATTTAATTAATAGGCAGTAGTGTGAATATTAAAAAAACAAATGTTATTTAATGCCTTAATGCTGATTTACACGGGTCGATTTTTGTCGTTCCACCGTGTAAATAGCAATTCGATCGAATCACACCTTGTATTTGAAGGTAGAAAGCAGTGGAACGACAAAAATCGACAAGGAAATTTACCCGTGTAAATGAGGCTTTAGGGATGGAACGGCCAAGTTTTGCTCTGGGTTTTAGTTTTTAACAAGGCAAAAAATGCCTAGGCCGATTCAAGGCAGTCAAACAGATATCATTTTATTTAAAAAATTGTTTCATAAAAGTCTGTCAAAAATTTTACTAATGTCACTTTGTAAACAAACGAAGAGTTATACAAAAGTTGAATGATAAGTTGAACAAAACTCGGCTAGCAGCCAACTTTGTTGCATGCAATTTTGCAAACCCCGTTTACACGAGTCAGTTTTCAGAATCAACAAGAAATTGAATGAAAAATCGATCAATGTAAACGCCCTTTTAGAAATAAGCCGCGCGCTATTAGTGATGTGAATGAACATTCAGGCACATGTGTATGTTTATTCAAAATCTGATAATCAATTTTTTTTTATCCAAAACTATGTCTCAAAAAAGTTACAAAACGCCAATTAAAGTTACCAAGTTACCAACGGCGAAAAAAGTTACCACGTTTGGTGACTAATTACCACGTTCGGCAACCTTGTTCACACCTTTTATTTGAAGGTAGAACGCAGTGGAACGATAAAAATCGACCCGTGTGAATCATCCTTTATTGCCAGGGTACTCAACATTTCTAATTTGTTCCTAGTCAGCTTTTTAAGTTATTTGAAAATACTCCAATTTCTAGCAAGTCTAGCACAACATAGCTCTGATGCCTCGAGTGTTTTTTGAAGATATCGTTTTTTTTTTGTTGTGTTTATCGTTTCGTGAAATACTCGGATCCATCGGTTCTGTGACCAACCAGCTTTCTCGAGTGCTGCGACTCGGTTCTGTTCGTAACTGATATATAGCTCAACGTTAGACACAATATATTTACGACCCTTTTTGTAAGAAGTAAATATATGTAAATTTTCCGATTTTGAGTTAATAAGTTTTTCAAACTAAACTTTAAATAATCTATGTTTACGCAAAACCTTGAGTAACATGCGGACACGGAAACCCCGTTATTTTGTAATATAGCTTGCATGAATGAGTCGAAACATACTGATTTTTTAAAAGCAATTAACTTTTAAACTTTATTTTACACACATTTTCTAATTTAGCACATTCATGTTTCTAGCAAAAGGCTGACGATATGCCCATACAACAATGTAAGAAGCCTAACCGAAAAGGGCAAAAAATGTAACGGTGTTATCTGCATCATACAGATTTTTAGTAAGATTTGGTTATTTAAATAAAAAATTTATTTGTCTCTATGTAAATTAGTGTGGTCCCTATAAACAAATTTACAATTTCTTTCAGTCTCACCCTGTTAGTCGGTTGCAGCACGGTCAGATATATAGCATATAAATAACTAATGGGGTCCGATCGGAACCATTCTATATGAGATATCTTCTATCAAATATTATCGATTTTCGGTTTTAAATTAAAAAAAAAAAGTCTCCACATGGGTTGACCCGTAGGAAATTTGACTTTAATATTTTCTCTCAAGAAATAAGCACCGCCCTGCTGCACATATATGCATACTTGCAAAACTTACACGTTTGTGCATGTAATTTAGGAGCGATCAACTCTTAAGCCCGAGTTACTTACAACTTTGTGAAAGTTTGACAATTGCGCGCCTCGGCTTTGAGCATTTGCCAAAATCTCGCTTCGCTTTACGATCCATAAACATTGTATGAAAGTGGAACCTGCAAAGTTTTATGTAATTGGGGCATTATTTATTTGCCTAGGTTTAAAGGTACAGAACCTTACCCTTCGCCTTCTAGATGATTTTCGCCGAGCCCATTAAAATGGGGGACCGATATCCCAATCATTAGCAAGATTTTCCCTATTCTTAACTTCAACCGCGAAGATGAGCCGAACCCCTGCAGTAAAATTGTTAACCAGCCAGTTTCAGAGCTAAACACTTCATATCGCGTTCTGTAACGCCTACAAAAGACATAGCTAAGGGGTCGAATACATAAAGCTTTGTTAACCTCGCCTGACATTTGCTACCTCAAAACGTTGCGTCCAACTTCAGAAGTATGCTACAATGAACGCCTTGACGCTTCTCTTTTATACATTTGTTTTCGTTATTTATTTCTTTGAATTCAGAGTGTTTTGGTTAATTTATTAATTTAATAGAGAAAAAATTAATTAATTATTATTTCCTCCAACTTTTTATTCTTTAATTAAAGCAAACTCATCAACATCTGATTGTCAAAGCAAGCAAAATTTGAGAGTTTGCCAAATTTTAACCTTGCTTTAACTTTGAGGTCTCCAATTTGCCATGCTTCGTTTAAATACGTATACTGAACTTTTCTGTCAAAGTCAAAGTTTGAGGTAAAGTCAAAATAAAGCTTTATGTAACTGACCCATAAGAGTGGGGTCAAAGTTCCAGAAGAACGTTTCGTCCCAAGTACAAAGGGAGGGTCCATATAAAATCGGCCTTTTTTTGATAAATGTAAGCCTTTGATAACTTTACAACATTACATGAGAAACCACTTAACAATACAAATGCATTTATGGTATACATGCTAAAACTGCTGACGTCCGATAATCTAAAAACCCTAGACATGCGGGGTAGGGTGGTTCAAAAAACTAAAGTTTTTCTTAGAGACCTAAAAGAATAATCTATGCAAAATTTCAGCACTGTGGAACATATGGAAGGCGGCGCTCAACGAGGTTTAATTTTCATAAATTTCTATGAAGAAGTAAATTTTAAAAATTGTTTAAATGTATTTTTTAATGATTCAGATTTAAAAGATGTATTTTCTTCAATACATTTGATATAAAACATGTTAAGCATGTTCAGATTACTGAAATGTAAAATAATTATAAAATCTATTAGCTATTTTCTGGTATTAAAGACTTTTTTATTTCAGGTATAACAGATACTTCAAACAAAATGAGTGCTCGTAAAATGGTTACGTATTTCAAATATCCAAATAAATTACGGTTTTTGCCTCCTAACACGTCTTGTAACTTTTTTAGAAACTGTAGAAAAAATCCTGTATTAATTCTTTTGAACAGCATTGAGCGCCGCCTTACAAGTGACCTATGACCTTGAAATTTTGGCTCCTCACTTATTTTATTAAACAGAAATATTTGAGGGGTCCCTTGGCCATTAAATTCAATTTGAGTTTTTCCCATGCGATTCTGAACCACCCTAATGCGAGGCCTTGCAATAAATATTGATAAGCTTTTGAGTGCAACGATTATATGACAATAAAACTTTGTAATACTTACGTCTTATACAGGGTATTTCGAAAAAGACATAACGCTGTGGTTTAAAGAAAAATGGAGATCAATTCTTAAAAATGTCTGCTGTCAATATTGTATTAAGCTCTGAAACTTTGGCATTTTTTTCGACATTTTGAAAATTTACTCCAAAATAATAAGTAAATTGTTTGGCGCAGTTCCCGGACAATACCGGATCTTTCCTCGAAGTTCTGCCAGAGAACTTTTTTCAAAAAGTTATGCAAATCCGAAATGTCACCTTTTTGTTGTTGTAGCGAGGCGTAGCCTTGCCCAAATGTCAGCCAGGGTCACCCCGGGTGTATTGCTCTTGGCCGGGTCGATATAAGAAAACGGCCCGGGTCGTTTCGGCACAATGGGTACAGCACAAGTACTAGTACCGTTCTCGTAGAATCGGCAATACAAGAAACTAGCCGAGTAGGCCATGTAGGTCATTTAGCGTTACCCAGGGTGCACCAACGGGGAGGCGACCTACTCTTACACCCCTTTCCTTTTTCCTTTTTCTGTTTTGTAAATTTGAGAAGTTCATTTTTTTAATATTTCGGAACAAACTATACTAAAAAAAATCGAACAGTATGCTCAGAGGTAGTTATACAAATAAAATATAATTTTTTTTTTTTAATTTCTAGTTTTGTCAAATTTCCAAATTAAAAAAAAAACGAAAAATTAAAAAATCGAAAAAATATTCATACAAAATTTATGAAAAAAACCTACAAATACCTAAAATTTTTTATTTTTTCAATTTATCATTTGATGGAAGAAATTTTTTTCTCTCTAAATTTTTCCCATAAAAACACACAAGAATTTATCACACTATTGTCAAAAATTTCCCAGACTATTGTCCAAAAGTGTTTCATGCAACAACAAAATAAGTGTGTTTTTTGTTCTTGTTGATGTTGCTTGGAAACAATTTTTGATAATAGTGTTTTTTATGAAAAAATTTAGAGCGAATACCCCAAATATTTTTTTTTTCAAATATAAAATTTTGATATTCCAAAAAAGTTTCCATTTTTTTTCACAAGTCAACAAACCGACTATTCGATATACCAGTTTTTATGAAAAAAGGTTTACTACTAAAGGCTGATTTACATGGGTCGATTTCTTGTCGTTCCACTGATTGAGAACCAGTATTTGATAGTTAAACGCAGTCGAACGTCAAAAAGTCTAATAAGCATTCGATTCGTGTAAAACAGCCTTAAGGTATCGAGCCAGGGGAGTTCCGATCCCGAGTCCCGGGACTTCGGCCACAATTTTTCGTCCCAAATATAATCAGAACAGCTGAAACATGTCTAAAAATGTCGGTGGATGCATCAAAAGACGCGATTCAATAATCCGAATGCGGAAATTAAAGAATTTTTTTCCGTTATTCGCAAAAACGAATTTTCCGTCCGTCCTACAATTGGGCGTGGCTCATGGTATTTATGCGCAGACCACCTTTCTGAGTTGAAATATCTGTTGACAGAAATGAAATATCGAGTCTTTGCTTTCGGATTATGCATATCGAGCTCAAAACGCATCATTTGATATTTGATATCGATCTTTTTGGACGGTATTCGATGCTGTCTTACTTCCTTTTGGTAAAAAAGTACTAAAACTACACTTTTCCATATATCAGCAATAGCAACCCAGTCAAACACAAAAGCTTTAGAAATCAGCTGTTTTTTTGCTTGAAAGCTTCAAATTTGTAATCAATTTGCACAATGACACTCAATTTTTGCAAAACCAAACAAGTTTTTGTTGATAAGATAAATATTACTTCAAACTAGCCAACTACAATTATATCGCACATTAAACGAGTGTAATTAAAACAGCATAATGCTGTTCCTAAGGCGTCTTCCATTTACGACAAGTACAAAACAATTGTGGCTGCGCGACCGACGAAAAGGATTCAGCATTGGGGCAAATGATGGTAAAGCGATAAAACGAATTTGCATTGTCGGCGCGGGGCCGGCGGGCTTTTATGCAGCACAGTACATCCTCAAACATCTTAGCGGCAGTGTGGTGGATTTAATAGAGCGTTTGCCGGTGCCTTTTGGTTTAGTGCGGTATGATTCAAGTAACTTGATTAACCCCCATCATCTTAATATATAACTTTACTTTATAGCTATGGCGTTGCTCCCGATCATCCCGAGGTAAAAAATGTTATCAATACCTTCACCAAAACAGCTGAAAATAAAAATTTCCAATTCTATGGCAACGTAGCTCTCGGCAAAGATATCAGCTTGCAAGATTTACGTGAACGTTACCATGCTGTGTTACTGACATATGGCGCCGATCAGGATCGCCAACTCAATATACCCAATGAGGATCAACCGAATGTTTTATCTGCGCGTAAATTTGTTGCCTGGTATAATGGATTACCTGGTGCACAACATCTAAATCCTAATTTGAGTGGACAGATTGTCACCATCTTAGGTCAAGGTAATGTTGCTGTAGACGTGGCCCGCATGCTGCTTAGTCCTTTGGATGTGTTGCGGGTTGGTACTGCTGATTTTTGTTATTGTGACTATATGATACTAACAACTTCTTATGTAGAATACTGACACCACCGAGTATGCATTGGAGGCACTTTCGCGCAGCAAAGTTGAACGTGTGTATTTGGTTGGACGTAGGGGCCCGTTGCAGGCAGCTTTTACAATAAAAGAATTGCGTGAAATGTTAAAATTGCCGAATGTGCAAACATTGTGGAAGCCAGATGATTTTAAAGGTAGGGATTTAGTTCGTTTATCTTTGTACCAGCTGAAAGCTTTTTTTACCCGATTCCTTTATCGTATGATCGTGTGGCATAACACCATATCGTTACCCTAATATACATAGAAAGGCCCTAACCCATATTTTCTTACCTCGAAAAATTACTCGAAGAAACTGAATGTAAAGTAAACCAGATCAACGATGGCTTGTTCGAAAACACAAATATCAATGCCTGTAAAATTTAACTACAATATAGTATAGTACTAAGATTTTAGTGAAGCTTCGTTCAGAAGTTATTAATAAATATCCATCAGCAACTTGATTGAAAATAAAAAATGAGTAGTAGGGGCTTTCTATATTCGTGTAACGATATAGAGCGATGAACTGAATTTCTCTATTATATGAGCGATTACCATTAAACTAAGGTTATATGATAGAACATCATATCGGCTATATTTTTTTTTTTCTAAATTTTTATATTTATTTGTTTAAATCGCTTTACATCTGATTAAAGGTCAAGTGATATAGCATCTTATCGACTTACATCACATCACACCTTATTATTAAGGTCCCATGATAAAACATAACACCTCGCTACAACAACAACAACATTGATTAAATAAAGTCATAACATCCTATCAGCTAATGATCGATAACTTTTTTAAGCTACAGCCCAGTAAATCAGGTTCGAATTCATCGAATTGCTTACATCATGTGACACCTCATCATATTAGGTCGAAATAATGCGACATCACATCATATCAAAACATGCTATTTTATCGACTTTCAGCAAATTTTTTATTTCAATTTTTTTCAATAATCTCCTAATTCAAGCCGTTTTATTATTTTTACTGTCTAATATTCCTGCCTTTTCAAATTTCAGACGTACCAGAGCAAATACCCAATCTACAACGTCCACGCAAGCGCCTTACTGAGTTAATGCTAAAAAGCTTGGCTGAACAGACGACGTTGAGCAACAGCAAAAAGCGTTTCCTGCCCATATTTTTGCGTGCGCCCAAAGCAATTCGAGCCAACGAAATCGAATTAACTATAACGCAACTACAGAACGAAATGGCTGTGCCAACAAATAAAACTGAACGACTTCCAGCTGATTTATTGTTACGCAGCATAGGCTACAAATCGAGTTGTGTCGATAGTGGGATTTGTTTCGATGAGCGTAGTGGTTGCGTCTACAATGCAAACGGCAAGTATTTATAAATTAAAAATGACTGCTTAGTTTATAAAGTTTACATATTACACTTTTAGGTCGCGTGCTGAAGGATGCCGTTAGCAAAACTGTCGACAAAGGCCTCTACGTCGCCGGTTGGCTAGGCACTGGTCCTTCGGGTGTCATATTGACTACAATGAATGGTGCCTTTGGTGTAGCTAAAACTATATGTGATGATATTCTAACAAATCAACTGGACATAAGTCAAGCTAAACCCGGTTTGGATGCAAAGCAGCTAAAACGCGTAGTGACTTGGTCACATTGGCAACGCATAGATCAAGCTGAGACTGAGGCTGGAAAAGTTTTGGGTAAACCACGTGAAAAGTTTGTGGATATTGAAGAAATGCTTAAGGTGGCAGGGCTTTAAATTATAGCACAAAAATATGTATGGGAGGTAAAAAGTCAAAAAGTTTCAGATTTGAAAAATTTAATATAAAAATATTTTGTAAGAAAAAGAAAAATTAAAAAATTGCACGTTTTTGTGTTAATTAAAAGTTTGTAATAAAAAGATAAATGTGTAAAAAATAGTGAGCAAAATTTTTATGTATGTGTAAAAAAAATTTGTAAAACAAAATTTGCAGTAAACTAACAAAAAAGTAGGAGGACAAAAAATTTGCAATATGGATTTGGTGATTACTCCAGAGCCACATTTCATACCTGGGTAAGCGTTTGTTCGATGAAGTAAACTTCTTAAAGCACTTCCTAAATTGACTGTACAACACAAAAAATCTTTCAGCTACACTGGCCATTGTCCACAATTTCGTTTTCGTGCTGGCAAAACTTATGGCAAACTCACACACAAATTACTCATCGATCCATGTGTCATACATGCGCCAGAACTAATTGTAACACCCTCAAATCGTGCACCCATCGCCTTAGAGTATCCAACAGCAAAAGAGATTGAATTGCTGACGCGACGTGAAACATTCGTAGATCCAGTCTATCGTCACCCGATCATTCCTGGCTATGATGGTTTTGTACCGAATTTGGCATCGAAAACTGGTAAACGTTATAATGCTGCCGCTACAGCTGGAATGGCAGAGCATGAGCTATTAATGGAGCAGCTGCGTTGTGAACGTAGAAATTTAAAACATCGTGATATTTTGGGTAGCGGATTTGGTTTATTCGAAAGTAAAATGAATGAACGTTTGGTAAGTCGAGCAAGGGAGGGGGGTTCAGCGGAAGATCTTGAGTTGAAGTACTTAACGAACGAGACATTTTAAAAATGAAAATTTTCCTTTTGTGTAGCTTCCCCATACGCACTATCGGTCACCTCTAATACCGGTGAAAGGACGCGCCAAAGCTTTTAAAATGCTGGATTGTAATTATAAAGAGAAGAAGGAACCCTATTCTAAATTTACGGTACCACATTTCATGGAAAATGATGATGAAGAAAAATATATAGTTAACGGTAAGTTATTAATGAGTTGGGATAGGTTGGAGGGTCATTAGGTCTTGTACTGAAGCCGAAATGAAAAACTTCTTAAAACCGGTAAAAATTTCGGAACCGAAACCGCGAAAACAAAACAAAAATCTAAAAGTTTGACTAAGGGCCCTTAAATCGAAGTAAATGATTACCAAAATTCGAAGGAAACCGAAATAAATGTTGAATAAGGAGACCGGAACGAAATCAAAAACAAGACTGAAACGAAACCGAAAAAAATGGTTACCGAAATTCGAACGAAATGGTTACCGAAATTCGAATAAATGTTGAATAACGAGGTCGGAACAATATCGAAAACAAGACTGAAACGAAACAGAAAAAATAGTTAACGAAATTCGAACGAAACCGAAATAAATGTTGAATAACGAAACCGGAACGAAATCGAAAACAAGACTGAAACGAAACAGAAAAAAATGGTTAACGAAATTCGAACAAAACCGAAATACATAGATGTTGAATAAGGAGACCGGAACGAAATCGAAAACAAGACTGAAACGAGACAGAAAAAATGGTTAACAAAATTCGAACAAAACCGAAATACATAGATGTTGAATAAGGAGACCGGAACGAAATCGAAAACAAGACTGAAACGAGACAGAAAAAATGGTTAACAAAATTCGAACAAAACCGAAATAGATGTTGAATAAGGAGACCGGAACGAAATCGAAAACAAGACTGAAACGAAACAGAAAAAAATGGTTAACGAAATTCGAACGAAACCGAAATAAATCCCCGGAATTGTACCAATTCCATGTTGTCCAATTACAAACCTGTAATGACAGATCTCATTTTTGTGACTTGAGATGAGACCAAATTACATTTTTGGCCCTTATTTTAATTCTAAGTACTTTCAATTCAAACTTCGATATTTGTTAAACAAAAAAATTCTGAAAAACTGTAAAAATTGATCAATTTTTTTTTTTTTTTGGTATGTGTTTCCTCCTGGGAGTGCTCATAATTTATGAGGCCGATATGAGTCCTAAATATTAGAAAAATATGAGCCTCCGAAATAAGATCCCATAGGAAACCTTTATGACTCCGATTTGATAAAAATTATGAGCCGTATGCTGAAATGCCGGGATTCCCTGATAAGTATACCTTCCTATAACTGTTTCTTTTTTTATTAGACCACATATATTTAAAGGGCTTTCCCCACAAACATCTCATGCAAGCCCTGGCAGCTAGTGGGACAGTTGTCCGAAGATGTGAGAACCAAATTCAAACAGATTTTTACGCTTTTTGGCCTCTCGAACAATTAAACTGTTGCTGCGCTTGGAGGGCGCTTTGAACGCACTGGCCAACACATAGATGTTGTTTCTTACGCTCAGCCGTTCACTTGCAAGCAACGACTCAACAAAATACGCTGTTGTCTCGGTTTTTGCTAGTGACCGGGGGAGCAAAAACAGATAACATTATTTTTTTGGTGTGATGATCGCTTTTTCACTAATACACCCTTACTTTCGATTCCGCCGGTCCCTGATCTAATGCCAAAGGTTCACGTATGCTTCACCAATTCCAGTGTCCCCCTTTCAATGCCAAAAAGGCGCGCCTTTTAAGAACTCAAAAAGTGCAGTAGGTATATGGCTTTTTTAATGCATCATTTAAATGCATCCGAAAAGCTCCATAAAGGAGTCATATTTGACTCCTATTTAGGCTCTATTTGAGTCGTTTCTGAGGCAAATAAGAATCAAAAATGACCCCTATTCAGGCTCATTCAATATATGAAATTTAGCTCGTATCGGCCGACCATCGCAGGAAGGGAAATACACTCATTTCGGACTCATAAATGAGCTCATAAAGATCGTAAACGCTCCTACTTAGGACTCCTTTCTGAATCATTTATGGCTCCGATTGTTTGCTGAGCTTTAGCACCCAACTGCTGAACAATTAGCTAGAATTATGGGAGAGTCTCAAAATACGCGTTTTTCCCCCAGGATTACGATAACTGTGAAGAGATATTTGCAATCAAAGTTGCAAGTTTTCATGGGGTTGTTGTAATTAAGTTAGGCTGTCCATAAAAATGTCCAAAAAAGTCTTCTGCGCAGAAATACTGTTGGACCGGCTTAGGATTACTTTTTATAAGCGCGGCCGAAGGTCGCCAACTCAGAAAAGTGTTCTGCACGCAAATGCCATGGATCCCGCCGCCAAATTGGGATCGGAGCCGAGGAATTTTTTCGATTTTTTGACCATAACTTTTTACTCAAACAAAAAATTAAAAAAACGCTTCCGGATTCGTGATTCTGAGGCCGAAACACGTCTTTTGAGCTCTCTCCCATAATTTTGGCGAAAATACTTATTTTTACATGTTAATTAATATTTTGCCTGCACCTGAAGATAGAAAAAATTTGGGGTCAAGAAGCACTCTAATGTGCATTATAGCAAGCTAAAGTGCAAATTGATACCTGCTGTTTATGAGTAAATGCGGTTGCCAGGCATCACCTTTTATCAACTGCCATATATCTGATGGAGGCAAATTTCAATTTATTGTTGCTGTATATTTTATTTTGTTGAAAAAAACTAACTGCAATACTCATTTGGAACCATATCGATCCAACAGTCTATTTGTGGAACTTAAAAATTCCTTTAAATTCAAGTTCAAGTTCAAGAAATTCTAAACTCATACTGCTTTTGTACTGGTTAAGAAATGCATTGCAAAATGGCATATTCTACGCGTAATTGCCAATATTACAATTAATAAATTAAATAATTTTTGAATGGCAGCTCATAGTAATTTCCGTGTATACATATATTTCCAGGATACGGAGGACACATACCGATGGCTTTGACACGTTTTGGTGGCACAAGCAAACAATTGACAAATAGCGCATTATGTGAATTTACAAATAATTATCATCATAGACGTAGCGCTGAGTGGTGTCCACAAGAGAATGCTGGCATTGGTAGTTCGTGCCCAAATACTGGACATTTTGTCATTTATCATCGCACAATTGGTATGGTGCCCAAATATGCGGGTCATGTGCCTGGTGAAACATTTACATTTGGACGTACATTTGGTGATGCGACAGTTGATGCCAAACATTGGTTGGCCTTGCATAAGGACTAATGTTAGCCAAATAATGATGGTATCAATCATGTGTGTGTGTAAGTGAAATTATATGTTATATGTTTGTATTAAAACTAAAATGTATGTAAAATAATGTGATGTAATAAAATTAAATGTATGTAAATTAAAATGATAATTCAAATATTTATGTAAGCTTATGAAATGTGCAATTTTTTTTTAGTTAGTATCGCTGTTGCTTCCTTTTCTGCAATGTTTCGATTTGCTGCTCTATCACGTCAATCTCCTTCTGGTTTTTTATTGCTATCTCTTTGAGTTGCTCTTTCAAGCGATCAATTGTTTCACTGTTGAAATACAAATTTTTTTTATTATTAAATTCAAAACTAATAACTTAGTTCTCACTCCATCTCTGTTGTTAGTGGTATTATTGCTTCCAAGTCCGCCTGCAGTGCTTGTAGCTCAGCATCAAGACGTGCATTATTTTCTTGAGTGCCTGCCTCTAAAGCCTTGAGCTCCTTAGTTGCATTTTCAGCTTCTTGCTTCCATGCTTCTATTTTGACTTCGAGCTCGGATTGAGACTGCAAGAAATATACATTAGGGTACTTTAGGTGCCAACTCGAAAAACACGTCGGAAAATTTTGGGAATGTGAATCCCCAAAACCGGGAGAAGCTTCTCAGCAAAAAATTCATTTGCTTTGCAAGTGCCGTTCGGAGTCGGCAAAAAACTGTAGGTCCCGCCAACTTGTAGGAAAACTCAAAAGCAACACACCATAAGTTGGAAAAAGAAGCTGGGTACGCCCTTGTAATTGGGTCTATCAGCTATTACGGCGAAGCTCCCGGCGAGAAAAATTTGGGACAGTCGATTGAAATTTCAGCAGAATTTTGATAGTGAATTTGGATTCAGTCGATGCAATATCCAACAACTCTCACCCCTGCGGGTTAGAGGTTTAGAATATGCCCGAGGTAGGCATACCGGTCGTAAGAGGCGACTAATATGCACATAGGTAATTGATGGTTGATCTACGGATATGATTCCTCTCATTACCCATCTTCTTCTTCCTCACGAATGGAGGGATGACATGACCTAGAAGGTTCCACTGGTCATACCAAATCGCTACCATGACAGTCGGCCAGTACCGCAGCGTACCGGGGTCATATCCGGCCAAGGACTGTCAACTTCGGCATCACTCCCCAAAACCTTCGGGGAGTGTTTTGCTGTTAACAACAACAACAACTCTCACCAATTTTTTCTGCCGGAAGTTCGGCCTGAACAACAGAACTTTGAAAATTCCTTTTTTGATCAATGTTAAATAAGAATTTAAAAAACCTTTTTTTTTTAATTTTATTTTTGTTGGTTGTACCAAAATGGCTGTTATGTACATTTACCTTTTTTGGAAATTATACTGGATACATTTTTCAAGAACTTGGGAGTTTAAGAAATTTTGGTTTTGTTAAGAAATTAATATAAAAAAAAAAATATAAAAAACAAAAAAAAAATTGTTTGAAGGAAATAAAACAAAAAGAAATACAAAAGCTTGAAGTTAAAAACTGAGAAACAAAATTTAAAATATATAAAAACTTAAAAAACAAATAAAAAAGAATTAAAAATTAAAAAACATAAAAACAGTTAAAAAATATATAAAAAATCAAAATACTAAAAAAAATTAAAACTAAAAAAAATAAAAAAGTAAAAAAAATTAAATTAATAATAACCACGGTTCTGATGACGGTTTTTTCATGTATTTTTTTAGAATTTTTGTAAATAGTCTTTGTGATTTGATTTTTCTATTAAAAATACAATAAAAAATACAAAGAAAAAACGAAGTGTCAAAATTGTTAAATTCTGATAACGGATTCGGACTCAGCATTAAATGCCCTCTAAAAATCTGCATTTATCACTTCATGGTTTCGAAATTTAATGCAAAGATTTGTCCTAAAAAATCTAAACTAGATATGATACATAGACCTCTAAAAATTAACATCAAGTCTTGTGTTTTTCGCCCCTACTTACGAGCATGTTCAGAGTTACTCACCAGCTCGTACAATTTATCATCAGAACTTTTCTGCATTTCCTCTTCGGATTGTTCACGCCAATCCTTGTATTCTATTTGGTATTTCTCCAGTTCTTCATCTTCGAGTTGAGCGCTCTTTCGATATATATTTAATTCGATTTGCATACGTCGAGACAATGGTTGGCATAGGGACGCATCAGACTTTATTTCATGTGTTAATTTGAATATTTCACGAAGATTTCTGTCCTTACTAGCTCGCAATTCTTCATTCTGCTTTATGAACTTCTTTATATTGGCTTCGCGCTGTTCACATTTAATATTCTAATATGTAGAAGTAAAATTTTACAAATGCAATTATCAAGTAGTTTTTCATATATTTTCATACCTTTTGCTCTATGAAATCTTTAAAGAAATTGATTAGTAATGGATTTTCCACCAGAATGTCGATGAGATTCTGATTAACTTCAACTTTTGGAAATTCCATTTTTAAATTTTTTCTTTAAGTATGAATTCTAAAATTAAACGAAAGTGTGGCGAACAGCAGGAAACGGAAAAGAAATGGCGGTGGCAAATATTTTCGTAACGGTAATTTTGTCACGGCCTCTTGAAGATAACAGTTGCGACGTCAGCTGCAACATAATCACCGTGACTGAGTGATCTGTGCTGCAATCTGTTAAGGCCCATTTACATGGCTCGATTTTCGTCGTTTCACCGTGTAAATAGCTATTCGATCGATCTAAAGGCTGATTTTCATTATGCCAAATGGTGTCAAATTTCATCGACTTTATAGAGGTACGGTTGCTTATTTCGATAAAGTTGTCAAAATTTGACCTAATGAAAACCAGGGGTAACGAAATCGTTCCCAAGACAGTCGGCCTAGTACCTCAAGGCGCTATTCTCCGGAACATTCCGGACTCATATCCGATATAGGACTGTCAACATCAGTAAAACCCTGTCTGGTTCGTCATGTAACTTTTTATAAGTGGATCTTCAGACTAGGCAGGGCGAAGTACTGCTACAACAACAACAACATCTACACCTTGTATTTGAAATTGAAAGCAGTGGACTAGAAAATCGACCGGTGTAAATTCACCCTTAGCATTGTAATAAAAGGATACATTTTTCTTCTAAATGTCATACTTTTCTCACTATAATAACTTTTTAATTCCAAAAAACCTGCAAACAGGTATGTTTTGTGATTGTATGAGCAAAAAATTGTATTTGCTTAAGTAGTTAACAGCCATTTTCTAAGCCACGGAAGTCCCGCCTTGTTGTTGTTGTTGTAACGAGGTGTAGTCCTGCCTAAATTGTCATCAATAACTGCTAACGGGAGTCCAAGGAAACTAGTAGTTTCAATAGGGTTGGACCAAAGAGAGATGGGTGTTAGAAGAGTGGGGGCAGAAGAGCAATAAAATAAGTGATTGGTATTGTGGGGGGACGAGCCGCATGCCGGACATACATTCGGTACATCAGGGTTCAGTCTGGATATGTAGGAGTTTAACCTGCTACAATATGCAGAGCGTAATTGAGCCAGAGTGACTCTTGTCTCTCGAGGAAGATGACGCTCCTCTTCAGAAATGCCTGGTGTTGCGGCATGTAAGACATTGTTTAGCGGACAGAGCGCGGCGTAATGGCCAACTGACGTTGTATGAGGCCTGCTTATGCACCTGTAGATCAAACGGCGTTGTTATATAATGCCGGCTCTCATCAAAATGTTTACGTAAATGCCACCTTATGGTCCTAGGAGGCGGAATGAGTTCAAGCAGTTGTCTACTGGGATGCTGTGGTTTACAGCAATTCAGTAGGTAGATACTGCTTGTTTAGCATTTCATTATGCTCCCTAACTGGAAGCATTTCCACCTCATTTTGTATATGAGATATAGGTGACATAAGGACGCACCCCGTAGCGGTACTGAGCGCGGTGTTTTGACAGGCCTGAAGCTGACTCCAATGAACGTCTGCAAGCCCCGGCGACCATATCGGCGACGCATAGTTCAGAATCGGCCGACCAATTGCCTTGTACCTTGTTACCAACAACGTTTCTTTGTCTTTACCCCAAGTACTACCGGCTAGTGACTTAAGGATTTTGTTGCGGCTCTGTAATTTTGAAACAATTGCAGCTGAATGGGCAGCGAAAGTGTGCATGGTGTCGAAAGTCACTCCTAAGATTTTTGGGTGAGCGACAGTAGGTATTTTATGATCACCTACATAAATTTCTAATTCCATGCCCCCGAAATACCGTGCTTATAGTTATTATAAACCCGGGCTTTCGTGATTCTGGAAAATCCCGATATCCCCGGTTTTCATAAATATATTGGGGTGTAAAAGTAGGTCGCCTCCCCGTTGGTGCACCCTGGGTAACGCAAAATGACCTACATGGCCTACACGGCTAGTTTCTTGTATTGCCGGTTCTACGAGAACGGTACCAGTACTTGTGCTGTACCCATCGTGCCGAAACGACCCGGGCCGTTTTCTTATATCGACACGGCCAAGAGCAATACACTCGGGGTGACCCTGTCTGACATTTAGGCAGGGCTACACCTCGCTACAACAACATAAATATATTCTCACGAAACAGCTGGAATACGTTCCAAAATGTCTGAAGAGGTATCAACAACACGCGTTTCGATTCGATTTAAATTCGAAAGTGGAAATTAAACTACCCAACTTACCAGCAGCGGATAAAATCTTGGTAAATTACTGGGTCGCGGTTTCCAAAAAAGTGGACAATTTTCTTCAGCGAGGTTCCTTTTCTACCATAGTAAAAATGTCTCTTGACAGAAATGAGATATCGGGTACCTTTCCGTTTATGCATCCCGAGGTCAAAACGCGTCTTTTGATACCACTCCCGACCCTTTTGGACGATATGTGAGAAAATCCCGGGATTTTCAAAAACGCTTACTACAAATTAAGGCATCGAGTACTGAATCTATTTGCCAATGCTGCGATTTCGGGGGTTTAAATATACCTAATTTTTCGGTAGGTATCAAAAGATCCGTTGTCGTGCGGCAGCAAATACACATCCGCACACATGTGTTTTAAATGAGTTACCAGGCCCTGGATTCTCTAACAGTGAGTTTTGAAATTTACACTTTTTCACCATTTAAAATATATGGGAAAAAAGTGTATATTTCAAAACTCACAGTAAAGGCTCATTTACACGGGTCGATTTTTACCGAACCACTTGTGTTCAACCCTTAAATACAAGGTGAAGATCGATCGAATTGCTGTTTACACGGTCGATTGAAAAAAAAGGTTAGAAAAATCGACCCGTGTAAATCATCCTTTAGAGAATCCAGGCCCAGATTTCATCCGATTTCACCCGAATGTAAACAAACTTTGGCCGCCCGATAGAATAGAACGCGCTCGAGGTCGGATGAAAAAGTCGGTTGCAATGTGAGCGTAGCCTTGACCCTGCAACAACTTAACCCAGCTAACACACCATTTCTAACGGCTTATCTGTCAAAAAAGCTCACGATAACTTAAGTGCCTACTTTATTTCGACTATGACAATGACCTATGATTTCAAGATATGAGGGCACAAGGGGGGATTCTCTATATCAGTTAAGGCACCCCATAACTTTGCTGCCGATAACATTCTCGTTCTCCAACCTAAATGTTTGCTGGGTTTTAGTAAAGTTCGATTTGTGGTGTAAAATTATCGATATGCAATCGGCAGAAAAGTCATCTTCAGCATATTGGAAACGAAAAGATAGCAAACGGTAAATTATAATTCAACTATAGAAAAAAGGCGCTGCAGTGAAAATAATAATCAATGACGCAGAAATTTGCCGACAATTTTATAAAAAACGTGTAGCAACAATGTGTAAAAGTTAAAGGTGCAGTAAAGAAAACGGTAACTGCATTTCAAGGAGCCAAACGAGTGATAGAATATTGCACTAAGTGCGTTTTATCCCTACATGCTGCAATTCCCAGTTGGACAATGAAGGCGGAGTACTATAAAAAAATACTAAAATAGCATCCTAACCAAAGTATGCATCCAACGCCTGTGTTGCATCCATGCACGCCAGTTTATACATTAGCGGGGGTACGCATATGAAGTTTTACCGGCTGTAAAGTGTCGGTTGTAAATAAAATATTGTAATTTGTGCAAAAAACTCATCTTTAAAATTGGTAGGCATAAATAGTTATTTTTAAGCAATTAGAAAATTTCTTAAATTCTAGTAAAAAAAATGAAAAAGTGAAAATATCGGTATAATAACCGACGAATGAGAGATAATGGGCAAAATGACAATACAGACTTGACCGCACAATTGAGCCAACTGAGTACGCGTGTGAGGGAGATCGATAGCATATAACAAGCGGTTAAATATATAGTTGTCTGGCATGCGCATGCACTTGTTTACGTTTGTATCGTTTGCAAAATAGCAGGGGTGGTGAATAAAGACAAGTAATTCTCACAAACACCAGCCAATACACAACATTTAGAAGGAAGGTATAAAAAAGAATGAGTTGAGGTGATGCAGAGTGGATTTGATGAAAATATAAAACAATTATACACTGTTTACAGTTGAAGAACATAACAGGGTTGCTGTTGCCGCTAAATTGTACCATTCTATGACGAGGCCGAATAACGTTTACAATATCTACATAGTTAGCTATTCACTGTTAGGAAGAACCAACTTTTAAAGCATTTTTATTTTTAAATACTTTTTATTTATTTTTATTTTAATTAAATTGTATTTTTTCTTACAGATTTTCTTTTCACAGATGCTTTTTCGTGTTTGGGTAAATAAAAATAGGTGCTGCCTTCTAAAAAATAAATTTGATACACTTAAAGCGTAAAATGTACATAAAATTATGTACTAAGTTACCCACTTATATATTTATTATTTTATTTCTATTTTTTTATTTTCTTCTTATAATTTACAGAGGCTTTTCGTGTTTAGATAAATGTTAATAGTTGCTGATTTCCAAAAAATAAATATGATATACATAAAGCTTAAGATAGGATTCAATAAAAATGAATGCAAACGATAAAATCAAAAGAAAATAACTATAAAATTAAAATTATATAGAATAAAAAAAGTTTTGAGAAAAATCAGCTTAAAGTTTCGAAGAACCGACTTTTCCTATTGTAAATTAGAAATAAAAAAAAAGATGTCAACATAGTTATAAAACTAAATTGAAATATTAATTTTATTAAATGTAACCACTTCGATTTTTTTAGTTTTATTTTTTTAATTTTTTTGTTTTCCAATTTTAAATTTGATAATTTCTAATTTTTATAAAATACGAAAAAAAAAATACTTTAAGTATTTAATGTGTTCAATGTTTTTAATTAATTTTATCTTTTTTTGTTGCAATTTTTGAACTCCTTCAGGCTTTTCGTGCACCGTGAACATTTATTCTGATTACATAGCAACCCCAAATATTGTAATTTTACTCCACTTTACATAAAAAACCTTATCCCATTTTATGCAACCCTATACGGCATTAAAAGCTCGGGCCACCAGCAATGAGAAAACAAAGCACGAAAGGTTAATTTTATTTCGTACTTCGTCCATCATACAACTATTCTACGACGTTCCAAGTGAAAATTTTTTATTTATTTGATATTCAGCTAAATAAAGTCAAAATTCATAAAAAGTGAACAAACTAAGTGTATGCAATATTTAATTTAGCTTGAAAATAACAAATAATAGCAAAAATACATAAAATTAAACCTAGTAAATTTTGGATTTCATGAGAAAGAAAAAAAACAATTGAGAAAATTTTCCGAACTTCAGAACCGCATACGCAGTAATGCACTCTGATGCTATCTCATTTGTGTAAACGTTGCATTTGCCGAGACCTACATCACATAGTGTCGTGTAAGGTATAAGAGCGTAGGTGTGACTGAGAGCAGACGATACAAATAAGAAAATAAACAAAAAAGTAACCGAGAAAAAACTTTGTTGAGTATGGAAGGCGCCAAAAATGTTCAATAAAATTCAACACATACAAATGTATAAAATTAAAATAAAACTAAAGGTGCCCTTTTAAAGTGAAATTTAAAATTTAAATTGAATCACTGTAGAAAACGTGTTTACAAGCCTTAGAAAATTGTAAAGATCAAGTTTAATGGATTTGTTAATCATATTTACTTGTGTGAGTAGCGACGTATCCACTGTGGTGAAAATTTATAAAAATTTGTAATTGTTATGAATGAGCTGATGTAAACAGTGCAAAAACAAGCAGCAATAATACAACAACAGTTTAAGAGAAACAAAGAAACAAGCATTAACGCAGGTGAGAAGTAGTAAAAAACAAATAATTATACATGCGTACCTATACATTAACCATGTAAACAAAAGGTTTGGATATCAATAGGAACAATTTCAAAATTTTCGGAAATCTGGTTTACTATCGGTAGTCGTAATTCTGACTGGAACAAATACAAAAGCTGTTTTTTCAGAGAGGCAAGGCGCACCGGACACTCGGAGAAATACATAACACACTTTACAGAGCCCACCAAAAAATCAACAAATCCAAAGGAAATAGCTTCAGGACTTTCCGCGAGATCATAAATGCATTTATTCCATAGAGATTACATTGCCTTTATCGAAATTCACTGGCCATATCCAATGAAAAGATTGAATTCTTCCATGATCTGACGCTGCCGAACGCCGAGTTTACCCCTGCCGGTTAAAGGTTTAGAATATGGCCGAGGTATACACACCGGTCGTAAGAAGCGTTTAAAATGCACAAAGGTTATGACGTGCAAATCGATGGTATGATATGATGCTTCTCGCCTTTCATTACCTATCTTCTCCATCCTTACGGGTGGAGGGATGACATTACCTAGAAGGTTCTACTGGTCATACCAAATCGCTACCACCACAGTTGGACAGTACCGCAAGGGAGTACCGGAGCTTAATGGGTTCATATCAAGTCAAGGACTCAATTTCGTCATTACTCCCCAAAATCTTGGAGAGTTTTTTGTTTTTAAAAACAAAACTCTACGTTTGTTCTTTGGGTATGAGCCTCGTTACCGATCTTATCCTTCCTTACGGAAGGAAGGGTGACATGACGTAGACGGCTTCACTGATCATAAATCGCTGCCGCGACAGTACCGCAACGGAGTACCAGCTTCATGTTCAACCGAAACTGTTAATTCGACAACACTCCTTTTGACGAAAGTTTATCGATGCCCTACGTTTCGACAGTTTGGAGGCGGGCTGGGGTGGTCTTTAACCTCAAGAAAGAGAGAAAGAAATACTTGTTGATGAAGTGCTTCAGAGCCAACACTCTATCCTTTTTTCTTAAGGCGTAGGAGAAGTTTGTAGGCCACGACATCAGATCAATCACTTTGGGGCGTATGACCTTGCACGTAGGTTAGCACGCAGAAGTTATATTGACAAGTTTTGATGAGGGCAATCGACAACACTTAGGGCCGCTTGCACAAAAGCTGATAACGACTAACCGGAGTTTAATTGACGTATTTTGTATGGTTAGCTGTCAAGTTAATCACCGATTAGGCTTAATCGGCTTTTATGCAAGTGGCCCTTAAAGTTGTAGTGTTCGTCTGGCACTTGTACGTAAATTGACATATCTCTGTAGGCGAAATGACTAAAATATAGGCTATCCCTCTGGTGGCGCTGCACCGCCCACTTTTAAGAGAGGCATTTTTGAAAATTCGACTGGTCGTTACTCTTAAACTGATCACGGTAGAACGATGGAATTTGGCACAAAGCATACTAGTATCGATGGGAGTATACCTAATGAAATTGGATAAAGTCGTCCTCTAATCAAGCCCGATAAATTCAAAAATCACCTAACTTGACATATGTAATTCGGTAGCGGAAATGGCTAAAGTCAAATAATTTGGTAGGATGAACCCCCTAGTTATTCTATTATGACTGCCCACTTTTAAGGGACGCATTTTTGAAAATTCGACTGGTTATAACTCTTAAACTGAGTAATTTTTATTTTAAAAGGGTTGCCACCTGTTAAACAAAGTTTGTTTGAACTATAGATATTTCAAAACCTTACATTTTTAACTAATAAAAGCAAAAAAAAAATGTTTTTTTTAGATACTTTTTCGGGCAATAAAATGGAAATTGAGAAAAATTTGTCGACACCAAGCAAAAGTGGTGAAGCAGCTGCTGTTGCTATACCTAGGGCATCTCAGTTATCTACTGCGCCAAAAGATTTCTCCACAAATGTTAATAGCACAGAAAACAAAAGCAAACAAAAACAAAATAAAACTAAAGTTGATATGAAAAACGACGGAACCAAATATCCTTCAAATTCTACACTGAAGGACGAGTATGCATTCGATGCCAATACAGATGCTGGCTTGTCTAAGGCATTGAAAGGGCAAACAATTTATGCAAGTGGTAGCGCTAAAATCAATCACTCTAATAAAGATAATAAACATGCTAATTCGGCAGCGCCTAAAAAAGATCCCTATGAGTTAGACGACGAAACACCTGAATGTACCGGCAAATATTCGAAAGAAACAAAAAGGAAAGCAGATAATGTTTTAAATGTTTCCCAGAACACTGTTGAAGGATCTAACGATGTTGAGGATGATGAAAGTCAACCTACAGATGATGATAATGGTTTTTCACCATCAACACAATCCCAAACGCCGCCAATCAGACAACAACGAGCCGCAACAAATACTAAAACAGCCACAGCAACTGTTACAAGTGCTGCATCTATTGCTACGGCAATGAGCGCAGCGGCGTCTGTAGTCGTTGCCGCTGCCGGTATAAATGCTACCATTCCAGATACAATATTGTCACCACCCAAATCAGATGATGCTAATACAGCGACATCATCTTCTTCACCAGCATCCGACTCGCAATTGTCACCAGGAGGTGGTGCGGTTAGTGCGAGTGCAACAACAAGTGCTTTAACATCAGCTGAAACGCTTGAAAATACTAAAAATTCAACAGGTATTGAACCTAAAACATCCACTAAGAGAACAGCTTTAGAAAGTAGCAGTGGAGTAAACGATACTGGAGGTGCTGATGGTGATGGTGGTGTTGGCGGTAAACGCGTTGTGCAAGCCATAAATGTGATTGCTAATGGTACCATACCCAAGTCAAGTGGGAAGCCGCATATGCTGGCGATGAATAAAAAGCTTAAGGAGAAAGCAGGACGCACACCAAGGCAACGTAAACAAAAATCAATTGTGCCGATATATGAAAGCGAGGTATGTACATATGTGTTTTGTTATTAGACTAACAGATGCCTCCGACTTTGTTTGCGATATTTGGAAAATCTTACCATAACTAAACATTTTTTTTAATATCTCGATCGACTCCCGCTCCACCAACCGGGTTTCTACTTTGTAACAGATTTACATTTGAAATGAGAGCCTAAAGAAGACTTATCTAAGAAAAAGAAAGGGACCTGCACCTTTTTCCTCTTAAAATAAAAGTGCAAAGAAGCGGGTTATTTTTGAATGCATATTTGTTTTATTTGGACCAAAATAATCAGTCAACCCGGACTTTTTTTCCTCGCTAACAATAAAATTTATCTTTTGCGAAATATTTTTTTTCAAGGGCAGAATAAAATTCCTTTTATATAACTGATAATCCACTCATAAATAAAATAAATTTGGTAATATATGAAAAAGGATTGACTAAACTTGCACTTGAAAACATATAAAAATTAATTTATAAATTTTTTGAGGCGGGAATAATAGTCCTTTGGCAATAACCAACCAACCGCTTTTAATTTTTTTCTATTAGGTAATTTTATGCCAAATCGTCCAATGTTTGGAATCAACTCCTTTCGATTCGAAAGAAATTTTGGTGGGAAGTTTCCTTTTATTATAACAAAGTTTTGCCAAAGAAAAAAGAACAATTTTTTAGATCGGTTTTGAGAAATGCATCGGTATTAATAGGCTACAGTTTCCCAAAATTAATGGGTTAGGGTTTCGAAAAATTACTCGAGCTAAATCGGTTGCGTTTTCAGTTTCCAAAAATGGTCCGGAAAAATAAATCACTTAAGATTTCGAAAAACTAATCCGTTACGGTTTTGAAAACTTAATCCGTTACCGTTTCGAAAAATTAATCGGTTTAATTGGTAAGGTTTCGAAAACTAATCCGGTTGATCGGTTACGGTTTTACAAAAATTAATCGGTTTTAATCGGCTACAGCTTTGAAAAGTTATGTAAATGTGAAAGATTTTACTTTTTTCCCCTTTTTAAAGTTAATTTTTTCGATAATTCGACTTAGAGACAAAAAGTCAGACCCCGGTTTCCAACCAAGAAACGGTCCAAAACATTCCCACTTTCTGTGTAGGTACATTTTATTAAACCGTGCTTTTATTTTCCGATAACAACTAGCCTATAAAAATAAAACTTTTGTAAATCCTTGTTTTTTTTTTAGATCAGCGACAATAAAACAGGAATCAAATTATGTATCAAAAAATCAGATTCATCTGGCAACTTGTCTGCCTTGGCAGGAGGTGCTGCAACACCGCCTATGACTGGCATTCGGTCAGCATCATCAGCGTCTAATGCGACCTCTACAACTAATAATGCAGCTTCAACGAAGCAAACACCACGTAAACGTTCAAGAAAGACAAAATCAAAAGCTCGTCTCAATAGCGATGAAAGTGAAAACGAGATCACAACTGGTGGTAAGCGTGGTAAAAAGGAGAAGAGTGCTGGCCAAAAGAAAGTCTCATTTACTAGCGTTGAAGAACAGGGCGAAAAACATCGTGCAGCAATTGAACAAGGCGATTGGGGTGCGCGTATACCCCAAGAAATATTATATAAGGTACGTAAAAACGAATATGTCTATATAGTAGAGATGTGCGATTAAACAATTAATGAAACGACTAATCGAAATGATTAATTATCGACTAATCAAAACGATAAATTTGGCGTAAAATCAAATAGTTATCGACTAATCAAACGATTTACGTAATTTGATAATTCATAAAACCGAGTAAACAATCTGTAATTGAAAAACCTTATTAATTATCTAATCTTGGCTTGCGCCATTTATTGACGCTTAACCGCCTAGGCGATTTTGGCCGTTTCGTATCAAAGTACGCCAGTCATTCCTTTTTAGCGATAACTGACGCCAATTGGAAACCCCAATGGAGGTCAAGTCATCCTCCACTTGTTGTTTCCGTCTCAGTCGAGGCCTCCCCCTTCCTCTGCTGCCGAATTCGGGTTTCGATAGGAAAACCTTCTGTGCTGGAGCCACTTTGTCCATTCGCATAACATGACCCAGCCAGCGGAGCCTCTGGGCTTTAATTAGCTGAACTATGGTCAGATCTGCATAAAGCTCGTACAGCTCATCATTAAATTTCCTTCGATACTCGCCGATGGCATCACGGGAAGGACCATAAATCTTCCGGAGAACTTTTCTCTCAAATACTCCAAGGGCCATCTCATCTTATCTTGACACTGTCCATGATTCCGAGCCGTACATCAGGACTGTTATGATGAGAAATCAAAAATACCTTATTAGGCCCGCTTTCACAGTGGCAGTTAACTTAAGTTCCACAGTTAACTATGGATTCGATATTTTCTTTAAGTTATTTAATTGAATTTTTGCTACATAAATTACACTGTACAGCAGCCGGCTGGGTATGGGACCACACCAACTTTTTTTTTAAGATATTAAGACATAAGTAAAAAATGGCGTTCCCGTTTATCGAAGTTCGCCTCCAAAATCTAGTTACGGGCTTTCGAAGTTCCATGTTCGAAAGTGGTTTTCTAATTGTTTTGTTTAAAAATTTGAAAAAGCCAAAAAGTGGGCGTGGCCCGCTTGCCTCTCTTGTTTGAATGGAGTGTCCAGCTTCGAACTTCGAAAGCCCATAACTAAATTTTGGAGGCTAACTTCGAAAAACGGGGTACGTACTTTTTTATGCATGTCTCAATCTCTTCAAAAAGTTGGTTAGATCCCATATCCAGAAAAAGTTGATTTTGCTGTACACTGTTTTTGGTAGACGGTTTTCTGATATCTGATCAGAGCTTAACTCACCGATGTTGGGCAATTAACTCAAAATAAAAATTCGAAATATGTGGAACGGAAGCAACGCCACTGTGAAATTGGGCCTTAATCAGAAATAGTTTTAATTGAATATATTTTTAATCATACTTATTGTAATCAATTAAATTTCAGATTTTCGAAATTCTAATTAACCGTGAGGGTTGTCTGCCAACACTTTGTCGACTCGGACGCGTTTGTTCGTTGTGGCGAAATGTATCGTTAACGCCAACATTATGGAAAAGTATGGATTTAACTACATGGATAAAGGAGAAGTATCGTACCGAGTTGAAATTGAAATGGTTCGTCGATAATCGTTGCAGCGAATGTACAGATTTGAATGTTGGTAAGTAGAAAAACAATTTTTTCGAAGTTCGACGTTCTTTCTAAAACTCTTTCTTTATAGTTCACAAGAGCAACAACAGTATTGTCTAGTTTTGTAGGTTAAACTAAAAACCTATTTTCGAAGTTTCCTAGTTTTTGCCTATTTTCTCGCGATGATTAAAGCCGATTCTGTCCGATTTTTTGGAAAAATTATTCTAATTTTTTAATTTTTTTTAAGTAATGAAATGAACAAGAACTTCGAAAAAAACTTTTTAAACTGCAATTTTAAAAATTATACGCCTTTTGAAATATTGAAAGAAAAATTGCAAACAAAATTTTTGTCACATTTAAATTTAAAAGAATTCTAAAGATTACTTCCTTTTTTAACAATTTCAAAATGACTTCCAGTATTTAATTGCTTCTACTAAACGTTCTATATGTCTTTGTTTCCCTTTCTTTTCTAGCGAATTGGAAAATGGCAGATATAAATTGTTTTCTTAACAAATTGGCTGTCGGTTGTCCAAATCTTACAAGCATCACATTGTCTGGTTGGAAAAATTTCACATGCGATCATTTAGCGTATCTTACAGAGAATATGCAAAAATTGGAACGGCTTGATTTGAGTTCTGTCAATGTAAGTGTGCGCAATGCATGAATAAAATTTATAAAAGCTTCTAACAATTTTATTTTTATTTTTTTACTTAGGCGGAAATGAATGCGAGTAAAAGTGCCGTTGGTCCCCAATCGTTATGCAATGCTTTACAAACAATGAATGGTCGTTTAACTCATATTTATTTGGCGCATAATCGTTTGGCTGGTATACCGCAGATCGTCACAACTTTGGCTGTAAGTTGAACGTCATTAATTTACTTGTGGAGAAGACATTTGGGGCTACAAAATAAGCACATAGCAAACATACGTGCCAAAAACGTACAAAATCGGATCATAAATACGTTCTTCGCAAATATAGAGTCTTCAGGCCATATAGCTGTGAAAAATATAGGATATATCGAAATAAACTGTCAAAATTCGAAAAAAAAACTCGGTTCAGCTGTTTTTTTTTTGGCAACTTCGTCACACAACTGTCCTACAAATTTTATAAAGTTTGTTTTCTCAATACTTTGAACGCAAAACGCGTCTTTTGCAACCTTCCCGTTTTTTTAACAAAATATTTATTTAATAAGACCGGAACTGGTTCCGACTATTGAGATGGTTTCGGATTTAATAGTTTACTGTTTCAAAATACAGATTCGAAAAATTAATCTGTAAACTGAATCGGTTTCGAAAAATGAATCGGTTTCGCTTAATGATTAGGGTAATCGGTTTTGTTTTCGGAAAATGAATCGGTCTATATAAGAATCGCTAATCGACGGGTTCGAAAAATGAATCGGGTTTAATCGGTTACTGTTTCGAAAAATAGATCTGTTGCAATCGGTTACGGTTTTTTGAAAAAGGGATCGGTCTCGATTTCGAAAAATCAATCTATTACGATTTCAAAAAATTAATTGTACCGGGTTTAACCGGTTTCATCAAATGAGTACAAATTTTCCCGCATAAGATAGAGTCTGCCAAAATATTGTACCGTTCTATTAACAGAGAACTAATTTATTTCTTTTTCTATTTTACAGACACATTGTCCCAACTTGGCGAATTTGGATCTGTCCAATGTTACCACACAAGCGACATCACATGGAATATTGCATATTGAAAAGCTGCAGCATGGCTGTCCGAAGTTGAAAGTGTTGCGCGTTACCAATTCACACATCACATGGAGCAATGCAAGTTTGCAAGAAACGGTTAGTGAATTAAATACATATTAACACATATAAAAACCCTGTTATAAAACTTTCCTTATCTTCCGTAGATGGATTCTCCCGGCTTTCCCGATCTTGAAGAACTATCTGTGGCAGCTTTAACTGATGAATCGCGTGTCATTGGCGATGATCATTTGCAACGCATATTAAAGACAAGCTCAAAGCTTAAATTGTTGGATGTGCGTGGTTGTGCACGACTCACTCACGAAAGTCTCATACGTTTGCCAGCATGGGATATTAAGCATTTATTTTTGTCCGGCTGTTCAGTAACACGTGATGTTGGGTGTGTTTTTTTTAAGCAAATATTTGATTTTATTGTAATTACTTTTCGCATTTTAATTTTGTATTTGTGTAGTTCTGGTCTAGAGCTAATCGCTTCAAAATGGGCGCATAGTCTAATTGAGTTAGACTTGGCATGGGCGAATGTGCAACAATCATTGGATAATGCATTGCGTGCATTGGCGGAGAAGGGCGCGGAATCACCTTTGGCGTAAGTTTTCAGAATGGGAAAATTTAAAGGGGTACAAAAATTGTTTAAAGAAGAAGTAGACATATCGTTGCTACAATAAGCGATATATTTATATTTTAATCGAAAAAAAAATCCATTTGTTTACCTTTTACTGCAAATTTTTATTTAAAAACAGTTCGTCTATCTTTTACTGAACAATTTTTCTACCACTTTTAATAAAACATTTTATAATATTCCCTTTTATTTGCATAAAAATTACATTTCCTTGTTACTCCCAGCCTTAGATATTTTTTTTTAGTATCGTTGCCTTTATTCTCCTTTGTGTTTTTACAGGCATTTGAATCTATGCGGCTCCTCGGTTTCAGATGATGCAGTCAAAGAAATTCTAGCAAATTGTGCGAATATGAGCTCAATAAACTTGTCATCATGTCGTGGCTTACCGCGCGGCGTCAAACGTCTTATGCAAGGTCAACAAGAGCTACAAGAATTGCGTGAAGTGCTCAAGGTGCAAATGAAAGTTAAATTGCCTTCGCAAATAAAAAAAGAGCAAGAAGAGGAAGAGCGGCGAAAACGTGCACAACAACAGCAACAAAGTAGTACAATGTCGTCAACTGTTGGTAATAGTGGAGGCGACGGTGGCGGCGCCGATCATGTTTGAAATAGTCAATCCAATTAATATTAAGTCAAATTGCAGCAAACAATTAGTTTTTAGTGGCTAAGCAACAACAAAAAGGAAGAGCAAAAACAAAATCCACATATTATGGGAGTTAAAAAACAAACATCAGTTATTAATATACATTCGAAAAAAGGTAGCATAAATTAAGAATATAATTGCAATTGAGATGTTCAATTAAATTTAGATTAACAGTACTCTTACGGCCTGCAATGGTTACAGTGTTACACGTTGCAGGGTTTCTCATGTAAAAAATGTGTTTTGTCGTGATCTGAGAATACGAAAATAGTTCGTATAGTTTGCCGCCTTACTAATACTTTTCAAAATATGCCGATGTGCTGAGAAGGCGACCTTCATAATTCTGACTTCATTACTTCTTGCTTGCATGTACTTGATAAAATTTTGGAAAATTGTTTTTTTTTTTTTTTAATATATAGTAATGTGCCAGAAAAACTTGCAAAAACTGACCATACATACATATATAGCTTTTTTTAACATCTTGACTGGCGCCACCTAGCGGATTTCTTGTTTGTAACTTGTGTTGTTTTTGCGCCTTGTGTTTCCAGCTGTGATGACAGATGACTGCGCCGCCGGCTTAATTATTGGTTTTAGTTTTAATACTTAGTTCATGCAAGGAAACAGCTAGGCCCTGATCTATATCAATTGGCTGATTTGTTGCAATTGTAGTCTGCGAAGCAGGGACTTGGTTTTTGAGCGTACTTAGAAAAGCATCATCATTTTCATGGACCGAATGTGAGGTGTTACCCTGGTTAAAATCAGCTCTTAAGCTTATAATAATATTGGTTTTTGCCGATATTGTTTATTTATTCTATATTTGAACTGAAATTAGGTTGTTTTTTGCCTTTTGGAGATGTTTTTTTCACTCTTTTTGTTTGGTTAAAATATCTTGAAAGTTACATGGGCTAGGGAATCTTCTAGCTTTTTGAGAAGCAATTGTAAGCAGCCTGTACATTTTGGTCAACTCTTCTGTCCACCACATTTTTTGTTGTGTACCTTTAGTTATATGAAAAGTTGCATGTTTTATTTCATCTGTCAGTTTGTTTTCTATGTCAGCTATATTTGTATCACATTCCAATTCCGTTAAGGAAGCAATAAGTTTCGTTCTTGACGTGAATATATGAGAGCTGTTGATAGTTCGATCTCTTTCGATAAAAACAGGAAGATCCTGACTGGGCCGACATAGCATTTCCATGCGAAAGAGCAGTTTGAGAAGGACAAATCTATTATTGAGTCGGGAAGTCTTTTTGGAACGTAAAGGAGCTATTAAAAAAACTGTGTATACCACTTCATTTGCATTCCACACACTTCGAAAACTTTGCCGTCAGGCTTTAAAAATCTCAAGTCACTTGAGTCCTTGTAATTCTATACTTTGACTAATGCTTTCAAATAGTTGGTATGATCTAGGTGTGTCTTTGTCAATGAATCAGTTCATCTTTCGCAACGCAGTTTACGCAGAACTTTCTGGTATATACCATAACCTGTGTAATACCTCTGCACTTGTACCTCAACCTTATCCTTTGCATTTGTGACATTTTCGTCAGGAACGTCAAAATCTACCAATGCAAGTTTCCTAGTTCATCATGAAATTGTAAGATTTTGTGGACATGAAATTTATATTTTGTGTTAGTACTTTTTCGTCCTCGGTATAATTTGCGCGTTTGTTTTTTTTGTACTATCATTTTGGCAAACGTAAGTGCCTCTTGACTTGCATTTTTATACGCGATAATTACCCGACGACGCAAATCACTATTTTCTACTTTAAGCTCACGAATTTTTCTATTAAGCATATCAATTTTACTTTGTTGCATTCTATCTTTTTTAATCAAGATCTGAAACCGATTAAAATAACGTTCCGGTTTCGGTTTCGGTTTTGCAACGTGTTTCGGTTTCGGTTCCGGTTTCGTTCTTCAAAATTTATTTCGGTTTCGGTTACGGTTTCGTTCGGGTTTCGTTTTCCAAATAAAAACACGAAAAAAAATGTTACTACTAAAATACTCAAGTACCTATGTAGCTACGAAATAGGTCTGAATTTTCATAACTTTTTTCCTGCGGCCATGATGGGATTTCTCCAATATAATAATACATTTTATTAACGCTATGCATGGATGAAATTTTTGCAAAACAAATTCCTAAAATTAACTCTACTATTTTAATAAAAAAATATTAAAATGGAAGCCAAATGAAATGTATAAATCGTTAAAAACATTAAAATTAGTGGCGATTTCTGAGAGAAGCCTGAACATTTCTTTTTCGGATCTCGTAAATTTGTTTCGATCGCTTCATTCAACTATAGTCAAACTTCCTCTTTCAGAATTTTGATACTGATGTCAAAACGTGGCTCAACAATCTTCCATGAAAACTTTCAGGGTACCTGTTTGTAAAAGGAAGTACCTACATATCGTCCCGTTTCTGCCTTAACCTCGTATCTACAAAAAAATAAAATTTCAGAAATCGTAGAAAACCAACTGAAATTCTCAAGTTTTGCATACTAAAAATGTAGATACGAGGTAATGGATCGTACAAAAAACCACCAAGGTTTATATATTCAACCAAACTGATTTTGGATTCGAATTTCTCGATGTCTTAAATACACTTCCACATAAAAAACGAGTTTTCTCAAAAAGTGTAGTTACGAGGTTAAGGCAGAAACGGAACGATATGTGACCACTCACAGAAGTAAGGTATTGAAAAAATTCAAAACCGTTTAGAACCGGTTCCGGCTTTTGAAACGGTTTTGGTCTTTTCCAGATCAAAATAACGGTTACGGTTTCGGTTTCGGTTTTGATAGATGAATCGGTTTTAATCGGTTACGGTTACGGTTTCGTTTTCAGTCCTTGTTTTTAATGTAAGCCCGGGTAGCTTGAGCAAATCGTTCGCGCCGGGCACTTTTGTCTAAGTCCTCCCGAATTTTGCTCTGAGAATATAATTTCTCTCGAACTGCCACATCCGAGTATTTTTCGAACACCTCAAGAGTTATATCATCAATACTATCATCAGAACGATCCTCTACTTTCATGACTTCATAGCACTTAGTGACGGCTTGACTTTGCCACACCGATCCGTCACTAGGTGAAGGAATCCTCAAATCCTCTTCCAAACGCAAACATGGAAAACCTGCGGGAAGATGTCTATTCTTTCGTATATATTCCTAACACCAATTCCAACTATTCCTACAGGGTATATTCTCCAAACATCAAGTCAAACTAGAGATATTCATGCAGAGTATATTCTCGGTGTGTGGTTTTTTTTAAGGCTAGCACTGACCTACCACAACATACAAACACACATATTCACATTCAGCAAGACATATTTGAGGGTGGTGATAATCCCACTTTTGTTTCTACTGACCACACACAGGAAATCTCACAAAACTCACTAATCACATATTTCACAAACACAAAATTTCAGACAACTTACTTACCTCCAAAATTGGGCGTGGGGATCGCACCAGGCTTCAAAAATTAAGCCGACCTTGCACCCTCCTCAAAGTGGCGATCGCACACGAAGGCGTTGGTCACTACCAGATGCGCCTCCCGAGGGATAAGTAGGTTATCCCTCCACTTCTCCTGAAGTACCGGCTCCTTGGGGAAGGCGTAGAAGCGGGCGCCGCTTGGTGGATTACACTCGTGAACTCTACATTTACGCGTTTTAGGCATTGCTTCCCTTGTTTTTAGGCAAACATTTACACAAAAAAAGAATTTGCCAAAAAAATTTAAAAAAAGTTTAAAAAACTTATCAAAATCCAAAACTTTATTAAAAATTTGCAGAACCAATCGACCATTCGTAGTCAAAATAAATTAAGACTAATGAAACGGCCGTTTGAAGTGCAGTTATCCTCTCTCATCCTTTTGGGGGCGATCCACAAATCGGGGGTCACTTGCAACAATACAGGTGGCGACAAACATATCTATATTCATACAAAATCAGAAAAAAGGTTCAATCAGCTGGTTAAATCCTTCTATGAAAGCCGGATTTTTTTTTCAGAGAAAATGTTTTCAATGCTTTTTCATATACACGATACCATTCGAAACTACTCCTTTCATTTATAATTGAAATATTCTATACATTTCTTACACCTTCAATGTCTTCTTCGGACTCAAAAAATTTGATATTACTTTTTTTGATTCTTCTGCCTTTTTGATCCTGCAGCTCTACATCCATTATAAGCTCATTGCATCAGTAATAGAAAATGGGGGTCAAAAACAAGATTAATATTTATTTATTCCTGCGTGGTAGCCGCACTCCTGAAGCTGCGGCTAATACACGCGAAATGTATCAAAAAAGGAAAAAAGGTAAAAGAATTTCAAAACTCGCTATTGAAAACTTTTTTTAACTTTATATAACTTCCTTTCAAGTATTAGAAAGGTGGGTTCTACCTTGTGGGGCATATTAAATTGTAAGTTTTATAGCGTTTGCTTGTGAGCAGTCCAGGATATATTATTTTTTTTTTTTTTAACTTGTTAGAAGGCGTACAAGTACAAGAAAACCGACTTGAGGACCACATAAAGACGACATGAACGACTACAGGAAGGACTACATGAGTGACGTTATGGAAGACAACATGCAAGACAACATGGAGACTACACATGAATCACGCGACTGACTTGCCACTGATACAGATGGCTTGTGTATTATAACATGAGAGGGTAGGATAGATGTTAAAGGAATCGACGCAGCCACCCACGGACCACCGAGCTCCGTCGGTTCCTGTCATCTAACTATCCTCTTCTGACTGGGTTGGCAGTTAACCCTCTGTGCTAATCCACATTTAAATTAATATTTTCTTTTTAAATAGAATTAATTTTTTGTATTTACTTTTAAAAGATTCAAAAATATAATAGTTGAAAAAGCAAATTTGTTACTTTTAAAAAAAGGTTAACCAAATCAAAAATAATTTAAAATATCAAAGTAGAAAATATATAAAGTAATTTTAAGGAACCCCACACCCTCCCTATACTGCCTAACGCCACATAGGTGCTCCACATAGATGTCCCGGGACCATCGCACACTATCGCTTATCATGAGACGTGTCATTAGGTTCGCGTAGTAACGCGACACTATGAGCCGTCTCAGGGCACCCACTGACCTCGTAGCCGAGCTGCGTGGTCAGGTCAGTTTATCGTGGTATTTGGTTAGGTTTTGTTGCCGGGCCTCGTTAAAGGCTTCCATCTGATTTTCAAATGGCAAACTTTTGATGAATTTGGTGAACTCGTAATGCCGCTTCCCATCGACCAGGTCGTCAATGCGGATGATCTTATCAACTTTTTTTTTAAATTGTTTTGAGGAGCAAACGTTGTATTTTCACTTCTGGGAATTGATTTACCCAGAGGAATATGGCTTTCTTACCCCACAACATAAATTGGAACGTTGAGCGTTTTTCAATCACGTTGTCTCCTTCTGACATATGTATAGTATTCTGTTAAGTTAAAAAGAGAGAACACTTTGAAAAAACGCCCAACGCTCCAATTTAGGTGTGAGCCTTAAGATCGAATGGCATTCTCAAAAACTCATATTTTTCCAAAATGAAACAAAAGTTTCGTTTTTCACTAATATATGTATGGGCCCCTTAAAGCACAAGTGTTTTAAGTCCACATATTGTCCAACTGATATGTTCAAGGTTTTGTGTTGTCAACAAATAGGGGGTACCCTTGATTTCACAAGTTATTTCTGCTATTTATTCGGTTTCTATGGGAGCTAGGAGTTACCCCGTTAGCGTCATGCCTAACTAAAACAAAACGAAAATTGGACTTATACCACTTGTGCTTTGAGCGGCTTATATTTCGGTTGCCTACGGTAACCGTCTTCCGGGTACAATTATTTAGTCAGTCAAAGACCCCGCGACCTCAAGCCGACAAGAAGAAGAAGAATTTGTTTGAAAAAGGTTGTTTGTTTCGTTTTTTTTATGTTAGGCATCATTTTCTTAAATTTGAAATCCTTTTCGTTTTGGGATAATTTAAAGACGAACAACTTTTTATTCACACTGCAACGAATCAAAACAGATTTTCGACATGAGAACCCATGTAATACATTCTTGTTTTCGTGCGCATAGTTAACTTTTTTTGTTTTAAACCTTTCTCTCAAAAACGCTTCGTAATGGAACAAGTTTGGAGATTTTTTTCTTGATATGTATAGGTAATAGCCATTTTTTTTTTTAGAATATTGTACATGTAAATATGTATGCATTATGTATTATTGCCTCTCACAATTTTTTTTTTGTTCTAATATACATTTATTTTATGCATTTTAGCATATTTTTTATTAAATGCAAGCAATTTGGTTATTCATCACACATTTAGCTTCCAAAAGTTAATTGCAAAATATTTTATATAGTTTATAAGTTATTTGCTAAATTTAAATTGTTAAAATAAATGTGCAGGTCTTTTTTTGTTAAGTAAGTTAAGGGTTAAAGTCAGACAAAATTATAAGAACAACACCATTGGATATACATACAATGCAGGTATAGATAACAATGAGTTCCACGATTGAGTGGATTTAAAAATATTTTTCAAAACTACCCGCTCTCCGAACTTCTTTAAAGAACATCCTAGCGCAATACTTGTTTAAAAAAACACTCTATTTCAAAATTTGCTTCAAGAAGAAGTGAGTTTCAAAAACGTCCTATCCAAGGCGAATTCATACAGGTGGGTTCGAGCGAATTGAGATCTACACGCACGCATACACTCCTGTAACTGAAAATGTCAGACAAAGCTGCAACATAAGCAATTTGACACCTACGATTCGATTTTCAAGGAAGAAGAAGCCATATGGTGGGAGGATGCCACCTGTAATGAATTCGCCTTGGTCCTATCTAACGGAAAATTCAATACTTTTTTGAATAGAGCGTATCTAAACAAATTATCAGATAGGGTGATGTTGAAAAGAATTCTGATAGAATCAAATACAGAAATAGTTGTTTATGAAAATATTGTGAGATAGGATGTTTTTGAACTGGCGTAACTGTTGACTCATTTGAAAAAAAAAAAAAAAAAAAAACATAATTATGGTTGAAAACAACTATGTGAAGTCCCTTTAATATTTAGTTTTGGTTTTTCTGATATTTTGCTGACTTCAACTATCATCAATTCGTACAAACCAGGGATGTTGACTATTGATTTTTATAATTTGATCTATCGCAAACGAAATATACAACGGAACTCGTCGCAGGGTAATTCGGGACACTTGTCTAGTGCCTAATTGGAACAGTTTTGACTCGTAGTAGTAAATTATTTTAAAAATTCTCGAATTACACCTTTTTCAAGTATACTTTAAAAACATAAAATTTTCTTCAAAAACCGGAAAATATTCTTCCAAAAAATCAATTTTACTTCATATATCGTAAAATTTAAAATAGGCAGTTGTCAAGTCGTTGACAACCGTTGAACAACATATGCGCACCCACTTGCATGTATATGTGTGCTGACAAAACACGAATAGTCATTCATGCACATACAGGTGGGTGGCTTGGTGTGGGTGATTGGAAAATTACATTAGGGTGGCACATTTTTTGATACTTTAGGCATCGGGCCTAAACATGCCGGCCCCCCTTGCGACACGCAACATTCTGAGGAGCGCCGGGATTTCCATCACGCCGTCCCTTATGCTAGGCTCTCAACACTATCCTGGTGTGCAGGATAGCACTTTGCCCGCCTTCCGCCTTCGAGCCACCTCCTGAGATTGATGTCTGTCACCACCGGTAGTTTGGCCGTGTCGCACCTAGCTGTTAGAAGAGAGGGAAGATACTTGAAAAAATAAAGTGGTACATTTCTTGCCAGGAATACCGTAGTGCCATAATTGAGAAACAAAAGAAAATATTTTTTTTTTGTTTTTTATTAAAAATTATACTTAGAACTAAATTTACACCTAAGCTTACATGCTAGTAGCACCCGAGAGCACCTACCCAAAAAGGGAGCCGCCACTCTGGCGTCGATGGTCAGGGTTGGGCTGATCCGCTACGGGCTTTCGACACATACGACGTGCGTAGTCACAGTAGTGTGGTTTCCGTGCCACCCCGACGAGAGCACGGTTCAGTCCGTCTCGGAACCCGCTAACGGCTGGCAGGTGGCGCGGCTGAGTGGCCAGTCTGCGATCTCGGTTGTTGTGTTGACGGCTCATGGAGCTGCTGGTGCGTAACTGGGCGGGTGAGTGGCCAGTCTACGGTCGTCGAAGTACTGGTCTCGGCGACTTTGTGGGTGTTTCGTAGCTGGCGCGGCTGAGTGGCCAGTCTACGGGCTTCGACTTCGTTTATACGGGGGTTGCGAAGCTGGCTCGGCTGAGGGGCCAGTCTTTGCTCGCGACTGTTGCGATGAGCGTGGCGAGACGGAGGGCTGTTGTCGTGTTGATGCTGTTGTCGGCGCTCGTGCGCTGGGAGGGGTCGGTGAATTGTTGATTCCAGCTTTTATATTCCCTCGGGTGGGGCGGGGTCGTCCGTTGTGAGGTGGATTGTAGTGTGGTGGTTGCCACCCCATCATCGGCACCTGGCGTCGATTGTGCGCTTCCTTGTCTTATGCACCATTGACAAGCAATTGCCACAGTATCCCGCCCGGATAACTTCCTGTAGTCGATCTAATGGTGCCATCCCATGATAACGTTCACATGCCCGGAGGGGTTGGCTTTCACCGCAAAGGGGGCACGGTTTTGGCTACCGGGCGGCCATACGTGCGGCGCGTTGACGAAGGGAAGCATGGCGAGTCGTGCTGCCGATAACCGAGAAAAAAAGAAAAAATGGTTTGAATTATGCATACGGATGCCCGATCTGATAACGAAATTGGTCATTAATTGAAATGATACTTGAAAATCTTGAAAAGTACTTCAAAATAGTCAATTGTACTTTAGAAACTGTAAAATAATTTTCAGAATAACTATTTTTACTTCGAAAGTTGTAAAATGTACTTCAGAATAATCAATTGCTTCCAGAAACTATAAAACTGAATTGATTATTATTAAGTACATTTTATCGTTTCTGAAATTAATTTTACGCTTTATGAAGCACCTCTGATAGAATAGTCACATTTGATAAATTCTGAAGTACACTTGAAAGAGGTGTAAACATTTTTGTATAGCTCTGATTAAAAAAAATCGGCATAAGAGGTTGAAATCAATGGAAAGTGCCGCTCTTTCCATTAAAAACAAACCTCCCCAACATCCCTGGTGCATACATAGATACATACTATATACGCAATAAAAACTCAATACATTTGAGAGCCACTGGAATAAACGATAGAATTATTAATTTAGTTAAAGCATAAGGGCATAGTAATAGCCGAAATAAAAAAGGTACTAAAGGTAGCATGACCTCTTTGACACCATTTAAAAAAAAAACTGACGCTTACTTTAGTACCTACATTATTTCAACTATGATTATGCCCCATCGATTTCTTAAAAAAAAAAAATGTATAAATAAAAATAGAACAACTTTAAGCTTTGTTTCACTTAAATCACTTTATGTTAAATATTTAAAGTAAGCAATAACTCTTAATATTTTTGGGTAAAGGCGTTAAATCAATGTTGTTTTTTTTTTTTTTGTTTTTCTTTTTTTTAACAGCAGCACTAAAATTTAAGATAATTTAGTACCAGTGAAAAAAATGTATTATTTTCACCTTATGACGATAAATGTAATTTGTGTAAAATCAGTCATATAAATATTTTAAATTTCGAAAATACTATTATAAATAATTTTAATTATTTTATATTTTATATAAATTATATATATACACATACACTCATACATACATTTGTGTAATTAGTATGTATAAAAAAAATGTTTGCAATTTAAAAAGTTTAATATTAATATGAAATCAATAAAAGAATAATATTTACAAATGTAGTAAATGTGTATGTTCGTATTTTTAGAGATTACCTTACCTTAAAATCGTTACGAATGCTGCCATTTGTATGGGTGGTTCAACGCCCCCTTCTACCTCCGCCTTCTTTTTGAAAGTGTTAAATATTAATCTAATTTAACTTTTTACCCATTTTCAATATTGTACGATGATATAGTTCCAGAGTTATGCAGTACAAAAAACCTTATTTGTACGGCAGGTGCCGCGCCCTCTTCATCCATTGGACGTATTGTGAATCTAAACCATTCTCGAGCCTACCTGAGTACACACAAAAAATTTCATCAATATCGGAAAATGCGTCGGAGAGGAGTTCAGTGACAAGAAACGCACCTAAGATTCTTATATATCGTCGCTGTTTATGCAATACAACCCTGCAGCGAAAGCAACTAGTTGAAACTACTTTACAACTAGTTGGTGCACCGGGCCCAACTAGTCAGTGCTTAGTCTTTTCCATAATAAGCAACTGCTATTTTTTACGTGTTGATGTCCGACGAAATATCAATTGTCAGCTTTCAACCAGAATATACCAGTCATCTACTAGTCATGATATACTAGAATTATACTAGTTGTAAAATACCAGTCCCATACTAGTTCAGTCTGGACTAGTATGATTCCCATAAAATGAACTAGTCCCTATATTAGTCCAAAAAGGACTATTATGAAATTTACTAGTCCCATACTATTCCAAAAAGCATTGAACCTGGACTAGTATGACTTAAACCAGAATTTTGATGGCTTATCCAGGGCTGAAAATTAACGTTAAATTTATCAAAAAACAAAAAAAACTTTTGATTTCGTTTCGTTTATCAATAAAATTAACGTTATTGGTTCAACGAAAAAATTTAACGTTATTTTTGAAAACAATAAAAAATTATCAGAACAAATATCTTTTCGTTATTTATCAAAAAATAAATAAAAAAAAAAAAACAATTGAATATTTGAATGAAATCAATATTATTTCGGGTCGCAAAGGAGAGGGCGAAATAGTGCGATAATGCTTTGCTGCTGATGTAAGCATAAGGCACGTTCCCGCAGCGGTCACAATGCAATTCCTCATCAAAAGAACTCCGGTGGAGTTCGGATCGTGCTATTTCAAAAATTCGTTTGAATTCGGGAATCTACTAACTTTTTGGCAACCTAGGGACATGAAACTTAGCACATACATAGTTTAGGACACGATGACAATACATGTTGCAGAAATCAAAATTACGATAGCTCTGACAATGACCCATTTATCGTCGAAGAAACTGCAAAACCACGTAAAGAACAACTTGTATGATACTTGGTTTTGCAGAGTCACCGACAATGTGAAGCGGAATCCTCACATAACCCATTTCCATTTCATGCAACGAATAATTAACGAACATGGAGCAGAGTTTCCGTAATGGCTTGTTACTCCTTCCTTTTTCAACTAGGTATCTAACCACTGGTAAAACTGACGTATTCTATGATGATGCTAAAAAAGACAGTTAAAATTTCTATGGAACTTTTAACTTAAACATAAATTGACCGGGCTTAAAGCGCAAGTGGCGTAATTCCACCTTTTATTGAACTGATATATCTGTGGTCATAAGCAATAACAGCCTAAGTCGACTTAAGAAATTAGATCAGTTTAAATTTTTGCTGCGGAATTTTTGTAAGAAACCTGTTTTATAACTAAGGCAAACGTATTGGATTTAATAGTTTGTAAAGAAAGTAAAAAAAGACCAATGAAAGTCTTGAAAAATGTCTCGATGTTGCTATTCAAAATCACCACCAAAAATTTCAACTGGTCTAATTTCTTAAGTCGACTTAGGCTGTTATTGCTTATGACCACAGACACATATTAAAGGTTTTGTGTTTCAACTCATAGGGGGTACCCTTGATTTCACAAACTAGTTCAGCTATTTATTCTGTTGCTATGGGAGCTAGGAGTTGCCCCCTTAAAACACGTTTTCCCTCAAATAGTGCCATTGCTAACTAAAAGAAACCCACAACTGGACTAACGCCACTTGTGCTTCAAGAGGCTCATATGATATCAATTATACCAAATACTCCACGACCCTATAAATGTACTCGTAGAGCGCTGTAGCGGTTAAGTGCTCGGCCTACTACACCAAGTCGTGTCATATCAATGCCCGGTAAAAACCAACAACAAAAATTATGTAGAAAAGAAACTTTCTAAACGGGGTCGCCCCTCGACATTAAAATCGAGAATTTTGTAGATTTTTACGGAAACGGGGTACAGCTCTGAGGGCCAACTTCCAAGTCCATTTAGTACTTAGTAACTACAAAAAAACATTTTTTGTATTCCTTAAATTATTATTTTCCGACCAAGCCTAGTGTACATATCTAAGCAAAATGATTAGACGTTAACGAAAAAAATATTTTTTGTTATTTTTTGATATTTTTTTATGTGATCATCAACGAAACAATTTTTTTCTGATAATTATTGAAACGAAATATTTTTTTGATAATTTTTTTTGATAATTAACAAAACGAAATTATTTCGTTTATATCGTTGTGCAGCCCTGGGCTTATCTACCCTTTATTTTATCATTTGCCTTTATTTTCATGTTTATTTACCATATCACGAAAAAGCATCTGTGAATTATAAGCGAAAAACAGATGCAAACGAAACGAATGAATTTTGTATTTTTTAACTGGTATGATTTCATCCAGAAAAATTTAGTTTTATACTAGTATGAAATGGATATTTCCTGACTAGTAAAGTTCTGCCTGAAAATTATAGCTGTATAGTAGTAAGGGGATTCATCAACTCTTATAAGTTTACGAAATGCGTAAGTTTATACATTTATCAGCTCAGTTAGATGAACGCCCTAGATAAATTTATGTATGTGTACTTGATGTCAAACAAAAACTTTTTCTTTCGAAATTCTCATTAAAAAAGTAATTTTCACCATATTCTTCTCTTTTTGTCCAGTATGCATTGAATGCATTAAAGAAATTACGCATGTACGCATTACGCAAATTATGCATTAAAGAATTTACGCACTCTATTACATACCAAAATCGACGCGGAAGTTGATCAAATTTGTGTAAACTGCGTTTCATACAAATTTTGACACTTCATTTACACACTTGATAAATTTATACGTTTACACGCTTTATATGGTGTTTATAAGCTTTGATGAATCCCCCTAGTATTTTGCTGACTAGTTTGATAATTCGCTGCAGGGAACGTAATGGACAAATGCAAAACCATGTAAGGGACACTTTGGTCAAAAATGAGATTTGCTTACCAGGGCCTCTGGGTATCCGGATCCATTGATTGGTAACAAAAAACTAGGGGTTTGTGCAGGGGCGGATCCACGGGGGTGATTTTCAGGTTCACAAAAAATATGGTATAAATTACGAAAAAAATAGTACGAAATACGCGAAAAATATAGTAAAAATTACACAAAAATATAGTAACAGTTACGCAAAAGCTATGGTAAAAATTACACAAAAAATAATAGTCTTCCCTTTAAGTTTATTTCATAAAAAGCACAAGAAATTAACACAGTATTGTCAAAATTGCAAAATTTTTTTCAAACTTTGTTTCATGCAAATTCGAAATTCGTGTGTTTCTTGTACTTGCTGCAAAAATGTTTGACAATAGTCTAGCAATTTCTTGTTATATTTTTGAAAAAAGTTTAGAGAGAATAGCCGCATAGTAAAAATGCCTTGAATTTGGCATTGATCATACCAACAAATGTATTTTTTGGAAAAACCAGCATAAGTTTTGAGAAATTGTGAATAAAAAATATCCTCGAAACTAAAAAAAATATTTAAATCGGAGAGGCTTCGAACACTCTCTCCTCTCAGCATTTCAGGCGTTTGTTGGGCTTCCACGATAAAAAATAAATAAAACTCACTTCAATATTAAATTTTTTTTTAAATTTATTTCCTGAAAGAGTTAAATTTTTGTGAACCCATGAGGGAACCTTACTTCTCAGTTGGATACTCGGTGCAAGATAGCACTTGTTGAGTGATTCTTCCTTGGATTTCTTGACTGACATTGTCTTCGGTGTTAACGCTGGTTCAGAATTTTTTTTTTTTTTTCAAAAACGCTCTATTTCAGAATTTGGTTGAAGAACACAGTTCTCAGATTGTTTTTTAACATTTTCATAAAAAATTGTATACCTTACCTGAAAATGTATTCAATTTTCCTTCAGATAGGGATTTCTTGCACCAAGTTCTTAAAAAGGGTATTTTTGAAAAAAAAAAACACCTGAGCTAAATCGCTCTTCTAACAACTTCAGTCTTGAAGTCTATTATTCAGTATTTTTTGACGATTAATTAAAAAAACATGCTCGGATATGGTGAACCAAAACTGGCGATTTTTCAAAATGTTTTAATATTCATATTACGAGTACTACTATATATATCTGTTATGATTTATAAAAATAATCTATTTGGGTAGGTAGTATTTATGTATGTATGTACGTTGTTACTTACTATGTTGAATAACTTTACAAATTTCCTATATAGTATGTATGTAAGGATTTATGCATGTATGTATATTAGAGCGTCTCGCCTTACAGGCAAAAAAAAAGTCGGCCGTACCTCTCCTCATATGAAGTGCTTTTGAAAAACATTTAAACAAATTTTTTTCTTCTGGCAACCCTAGATGTAGCCCAACTGCATTTTTCTTCATATCTGCAGCATTTATTGTCGGATTTTAAAGTATGACACATCAACGACATCGACATCTAGGATTGCCAGAAAAAAATATTTTTTTTTAAATGTTTTTTTAAAAACACTGAGGGGAGGTACGGCCGACTTTTTTTTGGTGATACGCTCTAATGTATATATATAAGTATTTTTATGTATAAGAATATATGATTATGATATTGCTATTTAATTGATTGATCAAATTGTGGTCCATCATCAACGACTTAAGTATTTTCAAAGAAAATGCAATTAGATTGCAATTACCATACAATTTTTGAGTAATTGGAAAAAAGTTACTAATTTATTTAATACATAGCAAAGCAATTCAGGAGTTGCGTGCCAAAAGAGCACTTCTATGAAAAATATTTTTTGAGATATTCGTGTTTTAAATTTGTTTAAGCATTGTAAAGTACTCATAAATAGCTCAACATTTTTTGAAGTAACTAAGCGAGTTTAAAAGATATCAAATCCAAATTTGGAGAGGACATGAAACATAGCTTCTTCTCGCTAATTAGCCATTTTACGGTAAAGGGTCACATCTCACTTAGTGTAATTTTTGCACGTAACTCCTGAATTTAATACATTTCTACGGCTGAGTGAAATCACCATGTTTAAAAATATTTTTCAAAAAACGCCCTATCTCATTTTTTTTTATCTCTTGGATTTTTTTCAACAACGCCCTATTTGAAAATTTTATTCAAAAACGCCCTATCTCAGATAAAAACGGATTGAATTTTTGTTCAGATAGCACGTTTTAGAAACTTTCCTGAGATAGGGCATTCTTAAACCAAATTTTGAAAGAGGGGCGTTGGAGCTAGAACATAGGACGTTTTTGAAAAATTGTTTAAAATAGTGCCATCTTACACTCTGCAGTCAATTTCTTCATTCTCCTGAATTGACAATATTTTTCAAAATCGATCTACTTCAGAATGTGGTTCAAAAACGCCCTATCTCCGTAAAACGCCTTATCTAAACCAAAATTAATTGCATTTTCAGCTGAGCTAGGACGTTTAAAAAACATCTAAGATAGGCTGTTTTGAAAAATATTTTTAAATAGGGTGACCTTTCACTCAGCTGTCAAAATACCAATTTAAAAATCAATAACTCATTTCTTATGTCACAAGCCAATTTGTATTTTCAAATTTGGTTTCCATTTAATTTCCATACTATTCCAATTTAACTTCAAATACAATTGGGATATTCTCTATACAATTTTTTTTTTCAAAAATAACACAAGAAATTGATCGACTTTTGTCAAAAATTTTTTCAAGCAAGAACAGAAGACACAGTTATTTCAATGTTGCTTGACAAAATGTTAGCAATTTTGACATTAGTGTGTTAATTTCTTCTATTTTTTATGAAAAAAATTTAGAGAGAATATCCCAAATATTTTTTCAATTTGCGAAAAAGTATTTGGATTTGGGTAATTCACTCAAACTCGCAGAGCCTAGTATTTTTCATATAGGTTTGCGAATCTTAATTTTATTATTTTTCATTATTATTTCATATTCAAATTACTGTAAAATTTCAATTTCACAAAAAATTTCGGTATTCTTCAAAGTTAAATTAAACTATTTTCTAAATGATATTGTTTACACATTAAATTAAAAATTGAAAAAAAAAATCCCATATATGTAGATAAATTAACTTATACATGAGTATGGATGGAGCTTTGAAGTACCATCTTAACTTATCATATTAGTAAAATATCTAAATACAAAATACATTTATAGAATTTGTACGACATATTATGTGTGTATGCGTTTGAGTGAAAGTGTACATAGGCATGTTTCATATGTAATTAGGGATTGTTCGCTCCATCGACTGGCCAATTTGATTGCATCTAATCTCCTTTAAAGTGTTTAGTAACGCACCGTGGAGCCTGCGCTGTGCAACGCTTTAAGCACGACAAATCCCAGTACCGTGGCAGCAGCAACACCTAAACCGGCTTTCCACCAAAGCGTCGGATCTTCTGTCATTAAACCAAATTGACGCAGATGACTGCTTTAAGTTGTTGAAATAATAGGGAAAGAAATAAATTTACTGATTAGTGATAGCTAATTTTAGGTATAAGAAAAATTATAAACATGCTAGTTTGCAGGCGCTACAACATAACAGTACATGAGAGGATACTCTAATATACTACCAACTACTCAACTCTGAAGAAATAAACAACGAAAAAATTTAGAAAAAAATATTGAGTCCAATGTGCATGGATCAAGGTGCTTTTGAATGATAAATTATCATGGATGAATTCAGAATCAGATAATTTTTCATACTATTTCAGGATTTGATTTGATTTAACATCCCCTAGTTCAACATGTGAATAAAAAACGCCCTATCTCTGCTGAACTTGTTCTGAATTCAAGTTTAAATAAGGTAGTATTGAAACTAATTTCAGGACAAGGCGTTCTTTAACGTTCGTTATTGAGAAAAACCCTGAAATGGAACGCTCTTCAATATGCATGTCTTTAATACTTTCTTCAGAGCTGGATTCTAGTCATAAAATATATGATAAGTTCTTCCCTTTTTATTTATGTATAAGTGTGCCAGATTTTCGAAACAATAAAAAAAAAGTGTGAGAGGTCAGAGTAGATTCAGGGTAAGTGTGAAGCGTGCAATTAGTTTTTAAATGAATGCATTCAATTGTAGGTTTTGAATTAAATAATAAGATGAGGCGTTGTTAAAAAATTCCACAAAATTCTCAAATAAATCGTGTAAAAAAAGTATCTAGTGTGATCTTCCACTCAGCCAACGATTTCTGATCTTCCATATTTATAAAATTGTAGTGGGTTTTTGTTTAACGAATTGACTCAAAAACTACTGAACGTTTTTTTTTTTTTTAATTTTGACAGTTTATTCTTTGTATAAGTCCTCTCGATAGAATATATTTTCCTCGCTAGATGGCGCTGGAGTCGCTATATATCTGTTTATGACCTTCTCTTCGTTTTTGGCACATATGCCTGATATCTAATCAGAAACGGCTTTGCCAAATGACGTTGAGCAATACCAACAGCTCCGTCAGAATCGGGAAGAATCTCTCTTAGCGTTTTGAAACTAAACGAGACTTCAGATAGGGCGACCCCCTTTCGTGCGATTTCTTCAACCTAATGTTGAACAAGATAATTCGAGCAGCAGAGCTAACCCGCAATGGTACAATCTCTTACAAGAGCTTGCAATTGCTGGCGTATGCCGATGATATTGATATCATTGGGCTTAACAGCCGCGCCGTAAGCGCTGCTTTCTCTGGGTTGGATAAGGCAGCGAAAAAAGTGGGTATTGCGGTGAACGAGGACAAGACGAAGTATCTGCTGTCATCAAAGAAAGAATCGGCGCACCTGCGCCTTGGCAGCCAAGTCACCGTGAGAGACACTTCGTCTATTTGGGAACCAGCATTAACACCGAAAATAATGCCAGTCTAGAAATCCAACGGAGAATCACTCTTGCCAACAAGTGTTACTTTGGATTAAGTAGGCAATTGAAAGTCCTCTCTCGACAAACGAAGATCACGCTCTATGAGTCTCTCATCATACCCGTCCTGATGTACGGCGTCAAAAGAAGATGAGATGGCCATTGGAGTATTTGAGAGAAAAGTTCTCCGGAAGATATATGGTCCTTCCCGTGATGACAACGGCGAGTATCGAAGGAAATTTAACGATGAGCTGTACGAGCTTTACGCATACCTGACCATAGTTCAGTGAATTAAAGCCCAAAGGCTCCGCTGGCTGGATCAAGTTATGCGAATGGACCGCACCCACCACAGAAGGTTTTCCTATCGACACCCGAATTCGGCAGCATAGAAAGGGGGAGGCCCGACTGAGATGGAAACAACAAGTGAAGGATTACTTGAACTCCCTTGGGGTTTCCCATTGGCGTCAGTTATCGCTATAAAGGAATGACTGGCGTGCTTTGATACGAAACGGCCAAAATCGCCTAGGCAGTTAAGCGTCAATAAATGATGCAAGCCAAGATTAGATTAGATTACTAGGGTTTATCTCTCTAATTTTTCTGGAATAAAATTTTTTCCAAAGTTAGAGAATGTGTTTGCTGAGAAACTGCTGAAAATGCCGAAAGATTCTGGGTCAACATGCATAGTTACAAAAAAAAAAAACTGAACTAAATTTATCTATATTAATTAAATGCATTCATTGAAAAAAATCTAAAATACGAAAAAGGTGCGCATTTGGAAAGATGAATGAAATACACAAATTAGTCAAAATTCAATAACTGTACAACATTAAAAAGTGATAAAAGAAATAAAACAGGCACAAATGACTTGGTAAGTAATCCATGTTAAAAATCAAGTATGTAGTGCAATAGACAAAAACGTACTATGTAAAAAAAAAGTTAAAAATTTAAGAAATAAATTATGAGTTTCACATCCACTAAAAACTTATAGAGGCTATAACTAAATCCAATGTAGTTCAACTTTCCGTCAAAACTATGCGTCGATAAGTACGCAAAAACACTTGAGAAAATTTGGACTACGATGGACACAGCGTTGACCTTGAATATGTAGATATAATAAATACACTTTTAAAATTAAATAAATATTGACTACTTTAAAATTAAAAATTAAAAAATATTTACGTTATGTAGATTATTTTGAGCGATAACAAGAATATATGAATCGTTTAAAGCACAAGTGACATAAGTCCAGTTTTCTTTTTTTTTTTTTAGTTAGACATGACGATTTGAAGGGAAAAATGTGTTCTACATTACACACTAACGGGGTAACTCATAGCTCCCTTAGCAACCGAAAAAACTAACTTGTGAAATCAAGGGTACCCCCTATTTATTGACAACACAAAACCTTGAATATCTCAGTGCAAGAAAAGGTGCACTTATGCCACTTGTGTTTTAAGGAGCTCATATAATGGGGTAAAGCTGAATCCATTCAACATTTTTTTTAAATGTACGATAGACGCCTAAAATCGTGCAGCACTTTTCGTACGTTTTTCGACTACAATGGATCCAGCTAGCCATGCAATACATTTTTAAATTATTAATAAATTACGAGTACGATATTAATTGCTCGTTGCAGCAGCTGTTTCAAAATGGCATTAAGAAAATTCACACTTACGCTGATTCCCACAGCTGTACCAACCTGTGCTTGTAAAAGAGTATCCATGCGGCTTGAAAGCGTCTGCACAATTCAATCAATTTTGTGTGCATAAAATTTTTGTTGTTGAATTTTGTTAATTTAAATTTGTTTTGTGCAACAATCACCAGCCAAAAGCGCAGCCAACCAAAGTCAAGGAAGTTTCGAAGGAGTATACGGGCGCATTTTGGATTTTTTTTGTTAGTTTATTTTTTATGTTGGATTTGGTTTTATATTATTAATTAGTTGTTTGCGGCAGTTAAAAGATAAAGGAAAAAAATGTATGAAAAATTTAGTTAAATTTTTTTTTTTTATTCAAAAACTATTACATAGATATTTACTTGTATAGCACATACAAATGTATGTAAATAGATATGTGTGGTGTAATTTTAATTATTTATCAATTTTGTTCTAAAACTAACAAGAATTTACGTCAAATAAGCCTCGGCCTATAACAAAAAATTAACCTATTTATATGTATATAAAGGAATCGTGATTTGTTCGTCACACTAACGCTTAAAAACCACTGAACAGAATTGAATACTTTCTTCTGGGGCGTGGCACCTCCTATACGGACTTAATTTTTGAGGCTGAATCTATCTAAAAGTGGTCAAGGATCTGTAAATTGGTATCTATGTAGATAAGCGGAAAAAGTGAGAGTTATCGGAAAGGGGGCGTGTCAGCTACTATAGAAACTAAACTTTTTAAGCTGAATAACTCTTAAAGTGTTCAAAGTAGGGACCTGAATATTGGTACGGAGATACACAATATCAGAAAAATACTCATGGCAAAAATGGGTGTTGCGGAAAAAGGGGGGTGGCACCTCTCATACATACTTAATATTTTAATACTGAATATCTCTAAAAACGTATGTAGATTAGGGTGATCCAAATAAAACCAAATTAGGTTTTTTCTCGGGGTTACCCCCCCGAAACTTTAGGTATTGATGAGAAAATAAGCCGTCCAAAAAATTAGCGCTATGTGGCTATGTTTTTCACCCTTTCCCATACATTTTGTATGGGGAAAAATGACATTTTTTTGCAAAATGAATTTTCTTCTAATTTTTGAAAATTTTTTCAAAACATTTTTTCATACTTTTAAAGTTGAAGCTTCCAAAATGGTCTTCCATGTGCGATTATCTCAACTATTAAAATAATTATTATTTATTATTATTACAATTTTGAAAGCTAAACGCAACTAAATGCTACTTTATTTCTGCATTGACTTTAGCATCTTCGAAGATACAGTACGAACAAAAATTTCCTTGTATAAAGAAAAAATGTTGCATACTTTTGGGCGAACCGCTGTTTATATTAGGATATCTTCTCACTAAGCAAGTCAACGTAGTTATGTAATAATATTTTCTGTTAAAAGTTGCAAGTTTCGAGGTGAAGAGTTTCCAAGTTTGTTGAGAAAGTCGGTTTCTTTACCCACGAACTAACTTTTATAAAAGAAATGGAGCTTATCTGAAAAGGCAAGCATACTTCCACTTGCGATGTAGGAACGCACCTTAAGCATTCGAAAATTAGCTAAATACGCGTTTTCAAAATGCGGCAGCGTGAATACTACATAAGAATAGGTCGCCTCCCCGTTGGTGCAGGGTTACACCTCATTACAACATAATTAACAAAAGATAGTGAATTTTAATAACACAAAAAACTAATTAGTAAGGTGTGTCTAAAAGAAATTACAAACGATACAACATAAGCTAACTGAGATAAGCAAGCTGTGTGAAACGACATTAGTACAACCAAATATGGGAATGAGTTTACAATTGCCACTACAACATATAAACATTTTCCTACTACATTGTTTTACCTCAATCAATGGCTTAAGACCTTGCAATGGGGAAATACCAAATTAATATGGAATAACAAGTGTACCATAGCCAATTTATAATGCACTTAGTAGGCATGTGTGTATGGTTTGACATATCGTCGCCCGGATAAATGATTGTCGTATGTTACATTTGACGACTTTTAGAAAATGAGACTTGAAGTTTGGAGTTCAATTTCTCAAAAACGCTTCATTGCATTTAGAACCAAAGTCTGGCCCACGAAATTCTTTAATTTTTTAATTTTTAACGTGATTTGTTAACTATTTTAGAATTTATAAAGGATTTTCTTCCGTGTTACATTTGACAACAGTTTTGCCGGAACAATTTATGGCATACGACAAATAATTATCGGATTTTGGTCTAAATTTAAGATGTTTGAAAGTACATAGTTAAATATTGCCTTTTGTTTTTTATAAAAATAAAATAAGCAGTTTTTCACATTCTGCTTATAAACAAACCAAAAATTTATCTTAAATATAAAAAATGTCACTCAATATCTCGGAAACTAAAAGAGATATCAAAACCTCGATGGCTCCATTCGAAAGATCTTGATCAGTTTATTACAACTACATTTATAACTCAATTCGACCCAATTTTTACCTACGACAATCATTTATCCGGGCGACGATATGTATTAAAAAAGTATACTCACGGAAATGCCGCCATGGTTGCCAATTTTGTATAAACCTCTTTTTTATTACTCTTCAAGCTAAACAGGTGGGGTGGTAGTAATTTGTATTTTGTACAAAACTCCGTTGGTTGTAGCAAATAGTCTTGTCGTCGTTCATCTAAATCGACTTTTGTGCCTACAATCATAACCGGTATTTTACTCTCAGCATAATATTTTATGTAAATGCGTGCAATATATTCAAAGGAGCGCGGATTTGATGAATCATATACGAGGCAGGCAACATCACAATTCACCTCTTGTGGCTGTAATGGATCTAGAGCGTGTTTAACATCAATATCACGTAAAATTAAATGTTTCTCTTGACCGTAGACCTGTAGTAAGAATAAACGAATTATTTGTTTTATAGTACAAGTATGCATAAGGTTGAGGACTAATTTTACCTGCACTGTATTGATGCAATGTACAATATTTGTTTTAAACTCAACGCCAATCAAACTCTTCATATCTTCGACGAGAAATCCACGGCATAAGCCTGTTTTACCCGCCCCCTTTGGGCCAATCACATGACACATATAAACAGAACGACTGCTTTGTCGTTTAGCCAAGTCAATACGTCTTTCACGCGTTACATGTATCGCTGCTAATTGACTATCATTTTCGTGTACATTAAAACCCAAATAAGCTAAATACTCTAGAGTTTTGGATACATCAATAAGTGTCATTAGAGTCCAACGACACAGCCAACCATGTAGTGTTACCCAACCACGATCGTTGGTTGGACACGATTTGCGTATATCTGTTGAATAAGACCATGGCGCAGATGGGCTTGTGCTGAAAATCATTTTATGCTCTTCAGGTGATAATGCACCATCACCATCTCTATCATAACGTTCGAATAAAGCTATGAGAAATTGTTGGCCGCGATGTGATAATTCAGTACTACTTCCCGGTGGTATTTTGAGTGTGGGACGCAAATAATCTTTACACATTTCCAGCTGTTCATTATAGCCAAATCGTCGCAGTACTGCCCAAGTAGTCTCATTGCGTCCACGTTGTATAAACAAGCAATGGAGAAAGAGAAAACCTTTTAATGTCACAGCATCATGATAAATACCATCTGGAATATTTTTTTGTATAACTGCCTTAACTTCATCCAATATTTGTGGTTGTAGTGGTGTATTGAAACAGCGGCGTTGAAATAAATTTAATTCATAATCGTTAAGTAAATTATCGCCATCGATGTCACAAATTTTAAAAATGCGTACAAGTGATTTTTTACAAGCTGGTGTTAGCTGAAAGAGATGATTTTTTTTTTATTATTATCATGTCTCATATTTTATACGTGCATCCTAGCATTATATAGTTCAAAATTAAGTCATTTTTAAATGACTGTAAATAGTTTGAAAGTTATGATAATCGGGGTTTAGAATATGCCCGAGGTAGACATACCGGTCGTAAGAGGCGACTAATATGCACATAGCGGATATGATGCCTCTCATTACCCATCTTCTCCTTTCTTACGGATGGAGGGATGACATGACCTAGAAGGTTCCAATGGTCATACCAAATCGCTCCCGAGACAGTCGAGCAGTTCCGCAAGGCAGTACCGGAAAGTACCGGGTTCACATCCGGCCAAGGACTGTCAATTTCGACATCACTCCCCAAAACCCTCGGCGAGCATTTTTGTCTTAACAACAACAACAACAACAATAATGTAGATATTTTTGGAAAGTCGAAAGCTACAACTTTTAAAATATGTATAGGTTTCTGGGAAAAAAAAATCAAAAACTAAGGTAAAATGCCTTCCACAAAACAAATTTTTAAGGATTATCTTTTTTACAACTAGCAACTTTTAAGGGATAAGACTTAGAATACATTTTTCTATAAAATTGTTAACTTACATCTTGCTCTTCCATTATATAAAGCGGCGACGTTGGATGTAAAACAGCCTTTTGTGCATAGTAAAACATTTCGGAAATATTGTGCAAAGTTTTAGCAGAACATTCAACACAACTCTCCACTTCCGGAAAGTCTTCCATTATTGTCAATACACTCTGAAAGAACAATTAAAACATATATGCTACTCAAAATTGCTGCAAATTTCTTACTCAGACAAGAACTTACATCAATGGTGGAATATTCTATTAAATCAACTTTGTTGCCAACCAAAACAATTGGCTTACGCTGTTGATCTGCGCCAACTGCATTACGTATCAAAGGTAGCCAATGTGTTGTGATGCGATCAAGTGAGTCATCATCTTCAACACTATACACAATGCAAACAACGTGTGCTTTTGTTATTTCATCGTTTAGTGTTTCATCTGTTTGTTCAGTACCTGAAAATATTAAAATTAATTAATAAATTATTTACTTTTACACTAATGGATGAGTATTTTCATGTCAAATGGTTGAAATCGACTCCTTCCGATTTGAATGAGTTATGATGGGTAGTTTTCTTTTATCAGTTAGAGCAATAAAATTTATTTAATTTTTTTTTAATTTCCATTAGAATAATGTTAATTTTTATTTTAATTAAAAAATTGAGTAAAATATAACTTTGGAGAATTTTCTTTAAAAATAGCTAAAAAAATATTATTTAAAATTTTGTTAAAATCAAAGTCATATTTTAAAATCTTTTGAAACTGGGTAGTTAGAAGTAACAAAAATATATTTTGCCATTTTTTTAATTTCTTTAAGGAAATAGTTATTTTTTAAAATAAAAAGCGGTAAAAAAAATATTTTAAAAAAATGTCCCTATTTTGATTTCTTTTTTTAAATATTAATATTTTCAAAGTCGTAAAAATTAAAAAAAAAAAATGAATTAAAAAAATTTGTAAAAATTTCCAATATTTTGACATTTTGTATTTTTTTTTAATTTCAAATTAAAAAAAAAACTATTATATTTAATGGCGTAAAATTAAAAAAAAGGGTACTGGATATAAAAAAAATTCAAAAATATTTTTAAAAACTGCAAAAAAAAAATTTTGATTTTTTTTAAATGCTAAAAATTAAAAAAGGTATAAAAATATTTTGAAATACTTAAAAAACATGAAATAAATAAATAAGGGGTTTTGTTTATGTTCTTATCTGCCTCGTAAATATTGTAAACTTCGTATATCTGGCACTTTTTATACAAGTTTAGGAATTTTACGATGTATACGACATTTACGAGGCATTCAAAACTGAACTTTGTTTTATGATAAAAATTAGCTCCATACTAAAATTTTATCAAATCGAAAGTGGTCGATAACAAACATTTGACGACTTGACATGGAATTAAAAACTACTAACTAATGGCGGCGATATACCAACAGGTTATCATAACCTCTAACGAGATTTTTAGCCGAGCTTCTCTTTCCAGCCCTGAAGATAAAATAGCCAAATCTGTAGTGCTCGATTTAATTTACAAAATAACCCTGACCATATCCACATACAAATTTACTTACTTGAATAGTCCACAATATTTGTTGGCACCTGTTCGGGTGTTACATTAGCTGGTATAGTTATCTCTTCAGCTTTTGGTGGTACATCCTCTGGAAATTCCTCACTTACAAGCGAAAGTATAAGTGATGTTTTACCAACACCCGCATCGCCGACCAACAATATACGAACATTCTTACGGTGTGCAGAATTATACTGAACCATTTTGGTGTGTTTATTAGGGTTTTTATTTACTGGCCTAAAGGTGTGGTTTCGGAAAACTTGATGATCTTATATTTTTGATGGTAAATAAAAAGTGAATGATGGTGTTTGCTTTTAATTTTGTATGATTGACGTCAACTGGGTGGTTAGCAAATTATGAACACCGCTTTGCAGAAGGCTCATCTATGCTGAAATTGTGCAGTTATGTCTGAAAAAAAAGGAATAAGTTTGATTTTGTTATTAGTTTTATATTAAGAGCAAGTTTTGGTATTAAATTGAGTCGTAGATATTCATAATCAAAAATTAAACGAATCGTAAGCCATTTTCAACTTTTAAATGCACTTTTGCATTCAATTGAGATGCTTTATAACAGGAACCATCTTATAAAAACTACCAAAGGATCCGGCAGGTGATGGAGGTCATCATCATCCTGTCCTGTTGTAAGGTTCGGAAACATGGACTGTGTCTAAATATGAGATGGATCTATGGAAGAGTCTCCGAAAGTTTTTTGGTCTAACCGGTTAATTTTAGCGATGAGTATCCAGGAAAATTTAACAATGACTTGTACGATATTTTTTCAGATATGACCATAGTGATGGCAACCAAGGCTTCGTTAGCTGGAAGGTTTTGGAGAGCGTGAAAGTTCTTTGTTGGATATGAACCCCGCTACGATCCGATAGCAGCATCTTGCCGTGCTTGGCCGAATATCACGATCATCTCCGTCTCTCCTGTGAGGAAGAAGGTTGGTAGTGAGAGGCATGATATCCATAGTGGGTTTTTAGTCGCTTCTCTTAGGAATATCTACTTCGGATATATTGCAAACACCAAAAATCCAGCGGCTTAAAAACCCAACCCGATGGTTTTCATCGACAGTATAGTGGTTAGTATTTTAAGTTAGCTTTCTTAAAATCTCGCCTTAGGATGGCGGTTTTTTGGTATCTTTTCTGGGTCACAGATCATCTGAATTGCAGTTTCTGCGGCTATTTTGTTTAGTTAGCTTATCAAAGCATTAATTAATTTCGAAGAATATAAATTCTATGTGTAGATAATATGTACATAAGTGTGTAAACACAAGCGACAACAAAATTGCCAACTTTAATTATAGTGTTTAGCACTTTTTATTGTGCAAGGGCAACTATGTATATTTTTATATTTTATTTCACTGACCATAGTTCATTATAAACAATTTGCATTGAAAGACCTTTTTAAGAAAAATCAATAATGTCTATTTCACTTATTTCCAATTTGTTTCAAAAATCATTAGACTAATATATGAATTGCGCACACGGCATGCGAGCATCAAAACACTTAACTACGCCAAACTCCTGGGGGCATTTGATGAAGCTGAACCAAATCTTGGATGCCTGGCGTCACTTTGATTTCTTCGCAGGAGGTTTGTTTCGCATTATTTTACACTATTTACTTTTCTCTATGCTTTAGCCACTACAGAAATAACAACATCCAACAGCACAAAGGGCAACCACCACCTCTATCAACAACATGAGTTTTCTCCACTTATCAAACTTTGAGAATGTAGCCGCATGGATCCAGTGTGCAAACAAATTATCGATTGCTTATTTCAGTTAATCTTTTTGTTGTAAACATTCTTACTCACTTTTCTATGTATTATTATTGCTCAAAAATAATTACATAAATCTGATAAAACGAGAAAATTGCAAACAAACCTTTTTTTCGTCAAATTTTCCGAAATTTCCGCAATGACAGCACAGAGTGTGTTCGATTAACATTTGCCTGCTGGCATCTATAATTGTGAATGGCAGATATGGCTTATTTTTTCAGTCCGTTTTTTGCTCGCTAGAGGGCGCGCAAATTTTCTACTCCTTTTTCTACTCCGATTTTTGATTTGTGAAATGGAAAATATATGTGTCTCACACAACATTGGGGTAAAACAAAAGTGCAAAACGGTATTTTTTTATCATTTATTGGTCGTTATACCCAATTTTTCAATATTCCGTGTTTCGAGTGAAGTGTTTCGAGAAAGAAGATTTGATTTAATTTATTCCAGGTGTCTTGAAAACATTTCATGCGATAGATCCGACTAGTAAACACGGATGACAACATCCAACAGTTTTTTAATATTGACTGTAAGAACGTGATGGGAAATAATGATGTAAATATCAGCTTCATAAGGGCAATATTACAAAACTGATGGAAGTGACACTCAGATTTTGTTCGTCGAGGGCGTTGAGTAGGGCATATTTCCCGGGAAATCCCGATAATATTTCTTCAAATCTTGGGATTTCCGGATCCCGGAAGATTCAATAGAGATTGCATCGACCAAAATCTGATTAAATAAATTGAATTTTCTCATGATCGATAACATTTTTTTACGTCTGGAGCTCCGCCGTTGTAGCTGATAGACCCCACAACTTAATGTATGCTATCTGTCAAAAAATGCTTTAAATAACTTAAAACCATACCTCATTTTGACTAAAGGCTGGTTTTCACTAGGTCAAATTTTGACAACTTTTATCGACTTTATCGAAATAAGCAACCAAATCTCGATAAAATCGATGAAATTTGACAACATTTGACATAATGAAAACCAGCCTTAAGACAACGGGCCTATTAGTTATACAATTTATTTCGAAATGGCGAGCAATATCACTGGGCCGGTTTATTTCTACCTTAATCAAATTTTTACAAGTCCAGTTGTTTTCTTAACTTTAGGGGTATTTCCACCAAGTTGTCGCGCATAATACAACAAATGTACTGAGTCTTGGCAAGCAGGTTGGTCCAGGGTCCAGTAGGGTAGTTGCCTTTCGATATACCATCATCATTCATGACACCAATCGATAGTAAACAATGTCAATCACGGTGAATTCTTGCACTTGCAGAAGAAGCATTTGAAAGCAATTGTTATTTTTGGGGCATTCGGCTAGGATTTTTTTTGGATAAATTTATTAAATTAAAAGTTTGTGGTGATTGTTTTACTTGTTTAAAAGTAATTTTCTATTGGAAGTTGATTGTGCGATGGCTGATGCATGGGATGAAATAAAAGCAGTGAAAACCAAGCGTAATACGCTGCGAGAAAAATTGGAAAAACGGAAGAAGGAACGAGCCGGCTTATTGTCTTCATCTCCGAATAGTGTTGTGGACAGTGCCAAGGATTCACCAAATCCACCAGGAGAATTAGGTATATTTTAAAATATGTATATGCAAAACTTTTCTATGAAATATCCTTTTTCTTTTGCGCACAGAAACCGATGCGGAGGCGGAGAAAGCGGTGCTGCAGGCACTCTCCTCCAGCACACTTGTCTTGCCTATAATATCCACACAATTAATGGAAAAAGTTACAGCATTTTTGGATAAAGCACCTGCACAACATGTTATCAATTACACTTTGAATAAATTGGCAGAACAAGGCGCGGTTAATATAAAGAGTGTTACAATTGGCAAAGATGTAGGCTGCGAAGTGATTTCAGTAGAAACTCATATAATTTTAGATTTATACAAAGAATTGGTAAATGATGGCTATGTTGGTATTAAGGAAGAGTTAAAACGTAAATGTAAGTGTAAATCGGGGGTATTAAATATATTTTTTAAAACAACTAACGTTCAAATTTTTGTTGCAGTCGATACAAATGACGCTGAAAATGAGGATTCTAATTTAAATAAAGCTTTAAAGACTGAGACGAATGCTAGTGCGAATGGTCGTAAGGATACTAATGCTACTAGCGCGGATGCATCTGACATTATGGTAAGTGGGAAAAAAGCTGTCTATAAGAACACAATACTTAAAACTATTAAGTTCTAACCAGTGAGAAAAAATATAAGGGAGGGACGTCCTAAAGTTTCAAGGGGCCAAAGAAATTGTTCCCAGGGCAGTCGCGGCCAGTACCAGAACGATCGTCCATAGTACTAGCGGCAAGAAAAGTTCCTGAAAAACTGGGTTTGGGTTGGCAGATTGCTTTGTTCTTGCGTTGTCTCGCCGGATATACAAGTTCATTATAGTTACTCTGGTACAAACTCATTCAGGTAGCTACTAGCGCCACTGTTCTACTATCAATACTTCGCCCAGCCTAATCCACTCTATCCTTATCGAATATTGTCCTTGTTATATGCCAAGGGAAGTCACAGGGTTGAATAAAAAATAAATTGATGCCGACTGCCGCGAGAGTTATTTCGTTGACCCCGTAATCGAGGTCGAAACGCAGACCCTCCTAGAGTTACTGTGACTGTAGTCACATCAACAATTCACCTAGGGCATAGACGCATGGACTTTACAAGTTCGAAGTGAAGTTTTGCTCGTGTAAGGCTTGTATGCTTCCATTTTGTCTTGTAAAAAGATGACAGTAATCGAGATCTAATTAGTAATGTTTCAAACATCGAGTTTATTATTCGCTAAAATTTATGTAATTCCTTTAATTTTAGTCTCTTCTTTCGATGCCCTCCACACGTGAAAAACAAAGTAAACAAGTTGGTGAAGAAATTTTAGAATTGTTAACAAAGCCCACTGCCAAGGAACGTTCTGTTGCTGAAAAGTTTAAATCTCATGGTGGCGCTCAGGTAATGGAATTTTGTCCACATGGTACTAAGATAGAGTGCCTTAAGGCTCAACAAGCTACAGCAGAAATGGCAGCAAAAAAGAAGCGTGATCTTAAACTAGAAAATGCCATTGCCGCTGCCAAAACGAATAATAGTGACACAGAGGATTCGTTGCTGACACAAAAAAATAACGAAGATGAACCAACAAATCAAATCGATACAAATACAACTTCAGATAGCGCTGGCAATGGAGGCGGTAGCAGCACGAAAGAGTCAGACACAGCAGCGATTGAATCGGATACAGAGGATGGGGAAATTGTTTCGGATAATTTAAAAGATGGCGATGGCGATTCACAACAATCATCAGATGAACCAATGGAAACATTAGATACTTGTACGAAATTACATTTCAAGAAAATCATACAATCACATACAGATGAGTCGCTGGGCGATTGTAGTTTCTTAAATACGTGCTTTCATATGGCAACATGCAAGTAAGTTGAAGTCGAAGAGCAATTGTTTCGTATTATAATGGCATACAATTATTTATTTATTTATACGTCTTTTCGCCTTTAGATATGTACACTATGAAGTTGATACAATACCGAATATTAATACGAACAAACCGGCTGATGTTAAAACTAAATTATGTATTAAGCGTAGCATTGATCCCAGTGTTACTCTATATCCACCACAATGGATACAATGTGATTTGCGTTTTCTAGATATGACGGTGCTGGGTAAATTTGCTGTTGTAATGGCAGATCCACCATGGGATATACATATGGAGTTGCCCTATGGTGAGTGTAACGAGGACTTTTACACCGACAGTGGAGTTATTCCTCTTGGATTTGCAAGCATTTGAAATTAATATACTACCATCTATCATATAGGTACAATGTCAGATGACGAAATGCGACAGCTAGGCGTACCAGCATTGCAGGATGATGGTCTCATTTTCTTATGGGTAACAGGGCGTGCTATGGAGTTGGGTAGAGAGTGCCTTAAACTGTGGGGGTGAGCGGAATACAAAAAATTTTTATTTTAATTACTAATTAAACGAATTTATTTTTATTAACAGCTACGAACGTGTTGATGAGCTTATTTGGGTAAAAACTAATCAATTGCAGCGCATCATACGCACTGGACGTACCGGACATTGGTTAAATCATGGCAAGGAACATTGCCTGGTTGGTATGAAAGGTAATCCCAAGAATTTGAATCGTGGTCTAGACTGTGATGTTATTGTAGCTGAGGTGCGTGCTACCTCGCATAAACCAGATGAAATTTATGGTATAATTGAGCGCTTAAGTCCGGGTACACGTAAAATTGAACTGTTTGGTCGCCCACATAATGTACAACCAAATTGGATTACTCTGGGTAATCAATTAGATGGTATACGTTTAGTTGACCCGGAATTGATTACACAATTTCAAAAAAGATATCCTGATGGTAATTGTATGTCACCAGCAGCGGCTGTGATAAAACCTGGTTCAACGACAAATCCAGCAAGTGTTGTCAAGAATTGAATTGACGGCGAATTTACTATTAAACTATTGAGAATATCGAATATAAAAACATTAAGGATATAAAGTGTACGTAGATAAACGTAGCAAGTAGTGGCTGAGCAGCATTCAAACTACAATTGTCAATTGATACATATATATTCAATTTAAGTTACATACCTCATACGCGTTATATTACCATGTTTTATGAACTTTTTATGAACAATGTGTTCGCTACATTTTGTGTGTCTAAGTATAGTTTTTTGTTAATTTTAGTATACCTAACTATAAGTTTGCTAATCATTTCAGTGCATCTTAAACACAGAATTTAAAATAAAAACGATATATCGTATGTAGAAATTTAAGATAACAGTCATTAGAATTTGGTTGTTGTTGTAACGAAGGGTAGCCCTTGTACTTGTACTTTTTCTTAACCTAAATTTCCATCAATATCTTCTAGCGGAAGTTCTAGGAAACGAGTGGTTTGAACAGGGTTGGGTCAGAGAGAAATGGGTGTTAGAAGAGTAGGCTCTGGAGAGCAGGTGAATAAAAGGCATTCACCGGACGGGACTCAATTAAGGAGCCAACAGACGCCATATGGACGTTCTTTAGGGCATGCATATGAACATTTGGAATTGGGTAGCCCCTGCGGGTTAGTTGATGAGAATAAGCCAGAGAAACGTATACCTACTGTATACAGTATAAGCTTGTTTGGTCTTCTGGAAGTACTGCTACAAAAATAATAATATGCCACTCCTGACTTGTGCGAGTTCACATGTCAAATCAATATCAATTTTATGCCACTTCTGACCTGTACGAGTTCATATTGTCAAATCTTCCGATTCATTTTACCCTTTTTTGACATACAATTTCACCGTTTGAAATGCCGAAAACCATAAGTCCTTTTGGCAATTTTTATCTGCGTTTGTATTTCCTGCTGCAGTTAGTTTTTTCATTAACCAAATTTTCATATATTTCATACCAATCGCATTTGATAATAGTCTGACATATTCTCTCTTGGAGGCATTACGTATGGCTGCGTGTAAGTACAAATATTTAATATTTTTTTTACATTTAGAATGAATTTTCAAATAATAAACTATGACTAAAATGTATATAAATACGTGTGCACCTGTTTATGGCTTGACTTCAAGATTTGTAGTTAAAAGTCCCAGTCCCAATCATTGCTACTCACACTCATTTCGACGAGATCATTGCAAAGGCCCAGACTTTCATCTAAAAGAAAATTTAAATTACATAAAAGGAAGCTTGCTACCAGAAGTCATTCAAATCGAAAGAGGTATGTTCCAACCATTTGACGATTTGTCATAGAATGACCCAGTGATTGTGAAAAGCAGAACATTCCCTTTAAAGCACCCACCTCGTATATGTGAATAATCCTTGGTCTCTAAGCTAAAACGTTGTAACTGATCTAAAATGCTTGTATGCCGACATTGTTTAAAAAAGGAATGGCTCAGAAGTTGAAGCGCAGTCCAACGACTGGATGGTCGCTTTTCCATACAAATTTCGGTCATTTGATGAAATTCATCAGAAAATACACGTTGACAATAGATTTGTTGCGCCTGCTTAATTGACTCTGAATCATGGCTAACAACCATTTCTGTGAAAATAGAAAGCAGAATAAAAAAATGGTTATATGGCTCCAATACAAAATATGCATACTGAGTCATCGATTCCGAAGATTTTCGAGACTATATCAGATACTATGAAAATATGACGTGAGTGGTGTAGAAGACGCGGTTTGACCTCGGTATGCATTATCCGAAAGCGGAGACTCCATATTTTATTTCTGTTAAGAGATATTTCAACTCAGAAAGGTATTTTGCACATTCATAATTACCATGAGTAACGCCCATATTTTGAAATCGGACCCAGTAAAAATATTTGCGCAATTCACAAGGGGTATCGTATTGTGAATTGCGTAATTGAGTTTTTGCCAATACCTTTTCACTTGAACAAAAACTTTAATTTCCGCTTTCGGATTATTGAAATAGAAGGCGAAACACGTCTTTTGATACCTTTCCCAACATTTTTGAACGTCTTCCAGCAGTGTCGTGGGATTTTATTTATTCAAATCGCGGGATCCTGAAAAGTCGGGATCTGAATAAATATCATCCCAGGACTTTGGAACAAAAAAATGCCGACGCCTTAACTCATACATACACTCACCAATCATTTCCTCGCTTGCGGGACACGTTGAACGATCCAACAGCGTAGGCACATTACCACGCAACTTTTCCGTAAACATAAACGTAGGTTGTGCATCAGCAAAGGGTTCCACACCATTCGCCAATTCGCAACATGTTATACCAACTGAATAAATATCCGACTTTTCTGTATAGCCTACTATATTTTGTTCCAGCACCTCAGGTGCTAACCAATTTAAACTGCGTTGACTGCATGGAGCCAATTGATGTAAAGCGCCAATACGTTGTCCATGTGCAACAATGCTCGTACATTCACGGAAGCCAGTCAATACAGCTTTAGTTTGATTGAGTAGAATGTGACTGGCACGTATGGAACGATGTATGTAACCACGTCGATGCAGATATTCCAAGCCCGTGAGTACATCACGCATTATCAATGCAACAAATATTTCGGGAAAGCCTGGCAAGACAAAACCTAGATTAATTCAAAACATTCAGGATCAATTCTGCATGCAACTCACCTGCCCGAAAACAATTGGCAATTGTATCCTTACAGCTACCAAAGCACATTAATGGCGCTATTTGGTACAGCTCATTGCCATAAACAAATGATGTATAGAATGTATGTAGATTAGGATGATTGAATTGTCGCATAACGAGTAGCTCATCACGCGCTAGGATAGTCTCTTCTTTGCTGGCTTTGTCCATGCGATATTTTTTGACCGCAACATGTTGACCATTTGGTAGATATTGTGCTAAATAGGCTGTGCCAATGCTATTGAAACAACGCGATAGTTCCACTTTTAAATCGTAGTCCTTGGGATTGCAGCCGTACATATTTTTTGTGGACAATTTTTCTTTGTATCACTGCTCTATCTTGATTTTGTTTTTGTTCTTGATGTTTTCATCAGCCGGGACGCACACAACAACAACAGCTTTTTTGATAGACGACAACAGCTGTTTGCGCAAATTCGTTAGGGACGAGGGGTAATTGATAAAAAATCGATGTATCGACACAAAGTGCAGTAAAATTGCAAAATTGTGTTCGTCGTAATCAAGGCAAATTAAACAAGGTAGAATTGACAACTGAAATATTAGATTTGTTTACTGACCAAAAAAAGTTCAGAGCAGAGCAGAGCAGGGCAGCTGTCAAATAAGAAATAGAGCAACTTAGAGCAACTCAGAGCAGAAATGCCATGAAACACTTGAATCTCGATAGTTTCTTTTTATTTGGTTTTTTGTTTAAATCTTCAAAATTAATGCAAATTAACGTATACAAAAACATTGATTTTCTTGCAAGCTAATTATTTTGAAGTTTTCAAAAATTTATTTTTTTCTTACTGACATTTGCTTCTCTGCTCTAACTTACTCCATAAAAAAAGCTAGAGCAGAAATTTGTGATCTGGATTACCCTAGTTTTGTTTTGAGCCTACTCATGAAACAAAAGTTAGAGCAACCTAGAGCAAGAAAAGTGTTCGTTAAACACAATTTTGTGAAATATCTCAATCTGGCGTAAGCTAGAGCAGCCCAATAAACAAACCTATTTTGTTTTTGTAGGAGTTTTAACTTCAAATAAATGTAAACAAGCGTATTAACCCTTTTCCACCCAAGCACAGGTTTTGTGTCCAATACAATTGTTTTACTGAAAAATTAGATAGCATTTGCTCATGCCAAAAAATTATCAATACCGCGAAATATGCTAGCCCAAACAGTAACGGAGTAACTTTGCCAACTTTGGAATCTATCTCTTTTCGGCCCTTTGCGTTATAAAAATGGCGAGTATGGAATATTTGTCGATTTCCGCCGAAGGCACCACTAGAAGGTTGTCGCCAGAGTGTCGCAGAAACTGGTGGATTGGTTTCCATTAAAGTTTTTTTTATACTGAAGTCAAAACCAGGGTACCGTCTTATCAAGGAATTGGGAGTTATTTCATTTTTCTTGGGACTTATTTCATTTGGGAGTGATTTCATTTTTTTTTTTGGAAACTGGGGCCTCATTATGAAATAACTACCAAATATTGGGACTTATTTTATTTCCTTCTTTGGGAGTTGTTTCATTTCTTAAAGTTGGGACTTATTTCATTTTTTGGTGGGATTTATTTCATTGGGCCTTTTTTCATTTGGGATTTATTTCGTAGTACCTTATCTAAATCCCTAACCCGCAGGGGCATGATTGATTTTAATCGCTTACACAGAAAAGAGAGAACTGTCAAGTTCACTATTACCTTGTTTAATATACTTTGGTCGTAATTTTCAACCGATTTGTCAAAACTTGTTAGAAAGAAACGATTTTGAGTTATGGGACCGATTTTTGATTTTTTTTTTGGTGCGATTTACACTACATTTACACTGCACCAAACCTATCAAATTTGCGAAAAAGTGCGAAATTTTCCCCATACCAATCTCATTTTCTGAATTAGTAATTTTATCAAATTTGCTAAGAATGCCTGAGTTAAAAATTGTTTTCAAAAACGCTTTAACTAAACGAAAATACATTTTCAGACGAGATACGGTATTTTTGAATCAAATGCTCAGATGGGGCGCTGTTGAAAATATTTTTAAAATGGGTGTTTTTGAATGAAATTTACACGGATCGATTTTTCATTCAACCTTCAAATACAGGGTGTGAATCGATCGAATTGCTGTTTACACGGCGGAACGACCAGCTTTTATTGAAAATTTTATAGGCCGTTTTTTTTTAAATATTTTGAAATATGACGATCTTCCAGGCGATGAAGTTCAAATGAACGCTTAACGTTTGGGGTGTAAAGGGTCAGTTACATAAAGCTTTATTTTGACTTTACCTCAAACTTTGACTTTGACAGAAAAGTTCAAATTTTGCTTGCTTTGACAATCAGACGTTGATGACTTTGCTTTATTTAAAGAATAAAAAGTTGGAGGAAATAATAAATAATTCATTTTTTCTCTATTAAATTAATAAATTACCCAAAACACTCTGAATGCAAAGAAATAAATAACGGAAAGAAATGTATAGAGGAGAAGCGTCAAGGCGTTCATTGTAACATACCTCTGAAGTTGGACGCAAAGTTTTGAGGTAGCAAATGTCAGGCGAGGTTAACAAAACTTTATGTATTTGACCCTTAAGAGTAGGTCGCCTCCCTGTTGGTGCACCTTGGGTAACGCTAAATGACCTACATGGCCTACACGGCTAGTTTCATGTATTGCCGGTTCTACGAGAACGGTACCAGTACTAGTGCTGTACCCATCGTGCCACAACGACCCGGACAGTTTTCTTATATCGACCCGGCCAAGAGCAGCACACTCGGGGTGACCCTGTCTGACTTTTACGCAGGGCCACACCTCGTTACAACAACAATCCATGAGTACCGTCTTAAATTCGTTAAGAGGTATCATAAGAGGCTTTTTGACGTCACACATATGTATATGTTAAATTATTGGTGTTTTGCCAACAACTTTTCCGTGAAAAAAATTTTAATTTCGGTTTCGAATTCTTGATATCGAAGCCAAAACGCGTTTTTTGATAATCCTTCAGACATTTTTGGAAGCGTTTCAGCTGGGGTTTCGGGACGAAACAATGGCACAGCAGACCGGGATTCATCGGGCTCGATTCTTTAGATATAATCAAAAATATCAAAAAGTAAGTGTTCCTAGGAGACCGACGTCCCTTATTTTTCCAAGACATGATCTATTTTTCCGTCCAGACCATCGGCGTACTTAATCCATGCATTCATATTTATAAGACTAATAAGATTGTAGTGAATTAATTTTACTTTAGTAACAAGTTTTGGTATTTATTTCAAATAATTTTTTTTACGTACTTATATGTATTTAATACATTAATAAATCTAAATAATTATTTTCTTTTCATGAGCAAATTTAACTTTTAAACTTTATTTGTAACTTGAATCGCATACAAAAAATATAAACCGCCAATTTTACTGTAATGTTTGTTTAAAATAACCAGTTTTTTAGTTTAAAAATTTTCCATGTATAATCTCATCAACGGGTCATTATTTTATTTTAATGTAATATCAAATCTCAAAAAGTGAACCGTTTGAGTGACACATCCGTTCACAATAGAATATGTGATATATTTACTTATTAAGAAAAATAGTACATATAGACTGCTATCATTGGGCGCGGCACTGTATTTCACATACCGTACTTCAATCCAAAATACCGTGCAGTGTATTGAACTTCGACTGCTGTGCAAAATATAAAAACAAAAGCAAGTAATATGTGTGGATGACAACTAAAATTAGGCATTCATTTCTCTTGTGAAGTAGCACTACAACGTAAGCAATTACTGGTATACCAATTTAATTCTTGGCCACCAATTTGTCGCAATCATTGAAATAATCAGTACTTAGCTTAACCAGCGCAGCACCTGAAGCCAAACCAGCTAATGTGGCTACAGCAGCATTGTCTCTGGGTAACAAAGAACGCATCAATGCCCATGCCAACACCGAACCCATGCTAAATAGAGAACCTCCAAGTACAGCGTACATAGCACGTTTTGACTCTGGTACTTTGCTTAGGTGTGGTCGTCCGTAAACGTAGAACGCAGTGCCGGTTAATGTGCTCAGCAAAAGTACATTGGTCAAATCCTTTTTTGGTATTATTTTTGAAACGACTCCAGGATTCATAACATTTACTGCCAATGCTGAATATGAGACGATTCCATGCAATGGGATGTAATAGTTGAAAACATTTTGCTTGGTGAATGGTTTGAGTCCGACTTTGTCACATAACGTGCACATTGCATTCTTGTTGTTACTTGCTGCTGAGTCGCTGGCCATTTTTTGTTGTGGTGGTTGTGCTGCTGCTATTGGAATACTTTTAGCGTTGATATTTAGGTGTATTTATGCCGTATATTGTGCACAAAATCGCAAATATTTAATTATTTAGCTGAGCAATTTCGTCTATTGCCGGTACACAAATGTCACTTTTTGCCTTGTGTGATTATATAAAAGAGAGAATCACCGTCAGACAGCCGTCATTTTTATTTTTGGCTCTCATCAGATAGTGATGTCATAGTTTATCGAGCATACATATATCGACTACCCGTGAATAAATTCGAATTGTTTCGAAAATCAAATGAAATAAAATAAGAAAAATCAATTTATTAAAATAAAATAAGATAAATAAAAATAAAATGAAATAAATAATAAATGAAAAACGAAGTAAAACAAAATAAGAGAAAATAATTGAAATAAAATAAGACAAAAAAAAATATAAAAAAGATTAGAAAAAATAATGTAAAAAATTTAATTTAATAAAAAAAAAAATAGTATGAAATAAAAGAAAATAGTCTTAGACAAAATTAAGTTAGTTAAAGCATTTTTGACAGATGTCACATGTAAAGTTGTATCAAAAAGCTTTAACTTAACTTAAAAGCATACTTAATTTTGACTATGACTGCCGGCCAATAAAATTTTCCAAGTTTTTTTTTTTTTTTTAATTGTTTCAATATTTTTCTGTCAACAGTGAGTACTTAGCTCTTCCTGTCCCAGAAATAACTTTTTTTAAAAAAGGGGCCCTGATACAACAAAATTGAAATTTTTAAAAATTCCAACAGGTTTCTCAGTGTTTTCTAAAGCAAAAGAAAAAAAAAGTTGTGGTGAATCTGAAGTCATATTTTTCGGATCACCCTATATATCCTCTTCAGAGGGTGGTTTGTGCAGAGTAGTAAATTTTTTTTTGTAATAATTTAAAAAATTTTCTGGGATTAAGAAACCATGATTTAATGTTGAAACCATGATTTAGTCGGGAGAGAAAAACTATAGTGACCCGAAAAAACTGACTTCAGATTCGGATTTAGCGCTCCCAAAATCTTTAGAAACCGATGAGAAACCCTCTGGTATTTTTGGTTGTTGTACAGTGTTGTTGCTATTGTCTGTCAATCAGGAACTGTGGGACTTCGTATAGCAAATTCTGAAATACAGCGTCATTGGAAAAAATTCTGATAGGACGTTTTTAAATAGGGTGATTTTACTGAATTTTTTTCAATTTATCGGCGCATATTCACAGTCGATAAAGTAGGCACTAAAGTTAGCAGCAGCGGGTAATTTTTCGGTTTTTTGACCATAATTTTCCACAGAAACAAAAAAAATTATAAAAGCGCTTCCGGATTTATGATCCTGGGGCCAACACGCGTCTTTTGAGCCCTCTCCCATAATTTTAGCTAATATTTTAAGAGTTGGGTGCTAAAGGAAACAAATACCGCGGCAGCTTTTTAACACCATTTCTAACCAATTTCTTACGGCCTATCTGTGAAAAAAGCTGACGCTATCTTTAGTGCCTACTTTATTTGGACTATGCTCCATCGACCTAAAGTTTTACCCATCTCTACTGTTGTTGTAACTACTACTTACTAGTGTTGCAGAATGCTGTCTGAAGTAGATAAGTAATCGGTTTACTACTAGATAAAATCGTATTTCCTTCGTTCATCATAATCTGTTAGGACAAGTATTTATTATATGTTTTATAAAAGATTTATAGTTTGGAATACAGTTGTGATCCTTTTTTTATATCCTTATTTATGTATAGCGATGCAAAGATAATAACAAAGTAAAATATTATCGACACAAAGAAAACTTTGTGGCAAGCATACCATGATATATGTACATTCATACATAAACTAATGCTAATTTAATATTAATTAGGAATATATGGTGTTACTAAATTTTCGGAAAACGCTTTAATATTTTCTACGCCACGAACTTCTTTTTCCAGCAGTGGCAATTTTGTTACATGAAAATCCTCGTAAAGATCAGCTATTTGATCTAAATATTTTTCTTGTATCTGTGAGTACAAAAAAAAAAAATAAAGAAATCATATCTAACAGCAAATCCAAGTTACTTCTGTGGGACATACCTTATATCTGGCCGCACACATGCCACATGGCTCTTGATTTTGCTTTTTAAATAATAATTGATTCACGATTATGTTGTGGGTATCAATGCCACACTTTGTCAACTCTTGCACAAGACGCTCCGTTTCATATAGGGACAAAAATTCAGCAATGCAAACGCAAACGAAAGTAGCTTGATCCTATTTTGGAAGAACGAGATAAAAATTGTAATAAATCAATATCTAGTTGGCCAAGTTTGAAAAAAAATATACATACCGGATTCCGAAATTGTTCATTAACTTGTCGTATAATTTTTAACATTTCGTCCAACTTTTGTTGAAGCGAATCTGCATTAAAATCTGCCATGCCAAGTATGCTGCCGAATTGTGAAATAAATGGAGCTATTTTCATTTTTAGGCGCAGCAATTTACCCAAACCTTTCTCAACAACTTGCGGGAATGAGAGTAGACGTAGCGTGTGTCCGGTGGGCGCGGTATCGAATATTACTACCGAAAAGTTCATTGCTTTAACTAATCTAAAATTAGTTAAAAAAATTATAAATGCAATAAGTAAAGAAATATAGCCTATAATTAGTATGTTTCGGAAATGTAAACCAAAAATACCTTGCGGAATCTACCGGTTTTTTTTATAACAGTTTTTAATTACATACCAAATATTAACAGAATCGGATTATAAATACGGATTTTGCAAATATAGACTCCAGCGCCATCTAGCGGGAAAATATGTAGGATTTATTTGAAGAAGATTTGGCGGAATATCCCTGCGGGTTGGGCGTTTAGAATATGCCCGTGAAAGGTATGCCTGTCGTAAGAGGCAACTAAAATCCTCTCCGACCCCGGCAACGGCATCAACGAAATCGTTTCCAAGACAGTCGGGCTAGTACCACAACCCAACAAACACATTCTCTAACGTTAGAGAAATGTTCGTCTTTACTTTAGATAACTAGGGTAATTCTCTAGTTATTCTCTATTCGCAGGCAACAGTAGAGAACTACACTAGAACTCGATTCGAGATAGGTTAGAGAACTAGCCAAGGCACTTGAAAATGGTGCACATTAGAATCCCATTAGAATTCGACTCGAAAACAATAGTTTTCTCGATTTGAAAATTATGTCCCATTTTGTTATAGAAAGCTGTGATTCTCGAGTCAACATCAGTGCAACCATGTCTAGCCCGTCACGTTAATTTTTATAAGTGGATCTTTCTATTAGGCAGGGCGAAGTACTGTTACAACAACACCAACACAACAACTTATGGACACATTTTTGAAAAGAATGTCCGAGATAGGGCATTTTTGAAAATTATTTCAATTCGAATCTCAAGCTTCGAGATCAAGGGATTTTAATAAACATAACTCCAGGAAAAGTTATTGACAAATCCGATAGCTTTACCGGTTCAATCACAAAATTCGGGCGTGATTATAAATACCGAGATCCAAAAGCGGCTTTTGATAGATCTCGCGTACTTTCTGGACGGTATCTGGGATAATCCCGATAAATCCCAGGACCCTGGGATTGTCATTACAAAATACCGATATCCCGGAACTGTAATAAAGCTTTGGTATTCAATGCCTTAACCGTTACCCACCGGAATCGGTTCAAATAACCGGATCCCATACCAAAACTACTATGAACCGCCCATTACTGTCGAAAATGGTGCAACGCTACCGATTCACCTTTTTTCGATTTCCCATTTAAATATTATACTTATTTTCGTTTGAGTTCCTGACATGGTTTCATCGTTACAGGCCATTAACCGTTTGTACTCACTTCATCACTTCCGCGTAACTCATTGCCTCATCTATGCCAGGCAATGCATTGATAACTTCATGTAGCACACCCTTACTCAAATGCAAACCATCATTTTCGCCTTCAAAATATTCATCTGGCAATTCGTTAAGGCCAGCGTTAGGATCAATTTCCATTGCATATAAATTTGTGAAACCATTAACCTGTTGATACAAATATTTAATTTAAATCATAAGTGATATGTACAAATTTACTCACCTTTGTTGGAACTTTCGTAAATTTCTGATCGAACGCATCCGATATATTATGTGCCGGATCGGTGGATATGATCAACACCGTCTCGCGCACCTTGGACATTTGCACTGCCAGGCTACAGCTGTTTTATTAGACATCCATCGAATAAAGAATTCATTAGAATATGACGTGTCATTAGTGAATATGTTTTAAACAAATAGGTATTGTATTTTTTTCCCATAATAATACATGCGAAATTTACCTGCATGTTGTTTTGCCCACACCACCTTTGCCTCCAACAAATATCCATTTCAGTGACGTTTGCTCTACAATATTTCGCAAACTGGGCTCCATCGGTTCGAAATCGTCGCTCATGATTTAAATGTGTTTTATGAAATATAAATTTTCTTGAAATGCAATATAAAATCTTCGCTAAATTCTATTTTATTTAATTTTTTGCAAATGTGTTGCACTAATAGCCCAATTTTTGTCAAACTGACATTAAGCGTTCTTCTTTGTTTCAAAATGGCCATTCACAATTATAGGCTGGCCCATATCTACTACCATCACACGCAGAGACTCGGTGTTGCTTGTATCATCAATTTCCTTTTGGTGTTGCTCAGCCTCTTCCAACGCGGCGAGGCGTTGCCGTTTTTTTTTTTTTTTTTTGAAGAAAAACTGTGTTTTTTGCTTCAAATTATTGCGCTGTGTAGCTGATTTCTCAAACTTTTCAATATTTTAGACCGCCATTTTAAATTGCAGCTTATATAACGAATCTGCGAAGAATTGCAACACAAAGCGTGTTGACCGAGCACAGGTAACTCGGTACCATTCCCTTTCCATCGTCGCTTTCTCTCACATCATACATTGCGAATGTTGCGAATCGCTGCCCTGCTGTCTTTTCTCACAACAAAAAGAACTGGGCGACATTTTTTGGCATTTACATATTTGGACTTGACCCAAGGTATTTACGGGCAGACCACCTTTCTGAGTTGAAATATCTCTTAACAGAAATAAAATATCGGGTCTTCGCTTTTTTTGGATTATGCATACAGAGGTCAAAACGCGTATTTTGATACCTCTCCCAACCTTTTTTACGGTATTATAATCACGAAAAACCCCGGGACTCTCATTTTAAAGTCCCAATATCTCGGGATTATCAAAAAGCTTCGTGATTAGGTTACTCAGTTCAAAAAGAAAAACTAATAGTCCCAATCCCTTCATGTAAACCTAATTACGAAAAATTGACGGCGTTTAAAGCTCAAACAGAATCAGTCCGCCAATACGTCAGTTGCGTGACGTACGTCAATTTTAGAGCAAATTCTATTTTGACGTATCCGTTGTATCTGGTGTTACACATACAAACACCCGCAGTCTACTTGGCTGTCAGTTATTTCAACGTACTGACGGACTGATTCTGCTGAACGCTTTAAGGCTGCTTTACACGAGTCGATTTTCTATCTGATATTTTGACGTTCGACTGCGTTTAACCATCAAATACAGGTTGTCGATCCGTCAAATTGCTATTTACACGATGGAACGACAAAAAAAAACGACCAGGAAATCGACCCGTGTAAATGGGACTTCTTCGCTGTATTCCAGAAAGGGGGAAGAAGGTTCCACTGGTCTTACCGACAGTCGGGCAAGTACCGCAAAGTGTTAGAACCGGGATGTACCAGGTCCATATACGGCAAAGGACTGAGCAAGCAGTACCTGTCAAGTTGTTGCAAACCGCAGCATCCTAATAGGCAACTGTCAGAGCTAGCACCGATCTCCCTTTGGTCCAACCTTGTAGAAACAGCTAGTTTCATAGGACAATTTAGGCTAAGGATAAGTGCCGTTGGGCACGGCTACACTCCGTTACAACAACAACAATAACTCAAGAAAACCCTTGGAAAATGTTTTAGCTGCTATATTAAATAAAGAATATCTGGCGGTTGACCGAATTTCCTCACAGACGTAGCGAGCCTGCCCAGTGAGTACGACTGATCAACCCCGCCGGGAAGCCAACGTCGAAATCCGAAGCACTTTCACTTAACACACTTTAGATTAAGCGCCGGAGATTTTGCAAAACTAGTGCCGAGGGGCGACCCCGTTTTTGGAAATTTTGTTTTTTCTAAAGATGTTGGTTTTGCCGATCATTGATATGACCCGACTTGATGTAGTAGGCCGACCACTAAACCCCTGCACCAGGGCTGCCGCTGTTCAACATTTAATGTAGTTTAAACATGCACTGGAAACCCCGGGCCTAAAGCACGATTTACATAAAACTTTGTGATACTTTGACAAATGAGCGCCTCGGTTTTGAGCATTTGCCAAAATTTCGCTTCGCTTTACGTTCCACAAACTTTGTATGAAAGTGGAACCTGCAAAGTTTTATGTAATTGAGGCTTAATGGGTGAGTTACATAAAGCTTTATTTTGGCTTTACCTCAAACTTTGACTTTGACAGAAAAGTTCAGTATACGTTTTAAACCAAGCATGGCAAATTGGAGACCTCAAAGTTGAAGCGAGGTTGAAATTTGGCAAACTCTCAAATTTTGCTTGCTTTGCTTGCTTTGACAATCAGATGTTGATGACTTTGCTTCAATTAAAGAATAAAATATTGGAGAAAATAATAATTAATTCATTTTTTCTCTATTAAATTAATAAATTAACTAAAACACTACGAATGCAAAGAAAAAAATAACGAAAACAAATGTATAAAAGAGAAGCGTCAAGGCGTTCATTGTAGCATACCTCTGAAGTTGGACGCAAAGTTTTGAGGTAGCAAATGTCAGGCGAGGTTAACAAAGCTTTATGTATTCGACCCTTAAGAGTTTCAAAAACTCAATAAAGCGTTATCATAAATCATCATCGAAAACCATCTTTATTATTAAAAATGGGAAAATATTTTTTCGATGATCCATTTCACTTTTCACGCCTACTCACACGCCCACAGCTTAGATCAGGCTATGTAAGCTTTGGTTAATGAAGTGTATCAAATGTATAGGTTGAGTTAATCAGACACACTACTGACTATCGGCCAGTTACATAAGTTATATTAGAAATGATCGTCTTCAAAAATAAATGAATCCCACAAGTGCAGATGCACATTAGGGTGGTGTAGTATTTTTTCCAGTCTCACCCCCTTGATCGGTTGCACCCCGTCAACTATGTGGCACAACATTTTTTATCCCGATTAGAGATGGTTTAGGCGTGTCGCAGAGGGGTCAAAGTACAGACTGCTCTATGGAGACTCAAAAAATTAAAGGTGATTTTTTTTTTTTATCTAATACTCGAAATCGATAGCACTATGGTCGGAGATATCACATGCAAAATCTGGTCCCGATTGGAAACTCCTGAGGCATGTCACAAGGTGGTTAAAGTTCAGACCATACCATAGAGACTCAAAAAATTAAAATAATATTTTTATCTAATACTTGGAATCGACGGGCACATAGTCACTTAAGGCGTGTCGCAGGAGGTAGTCCGAACTTTAGCCCACCTGCGACACGCCTTAGACGTTTCCAATCCGGACCAGATTTTGCATGTGATATCTCCGACCATAGTGCTACAGATTTCGAGTATTAGATAAAAAGAAAAATCACTTTTATATTTTGAGTCTCCATAGGGCAATCTGAACTTTGACCCCCTTGCGACACACCTAAACCATCTCCAATCGGAATATAATTTTTTGTGTGATATCTGCGGCTATATTACTATCGGTTTAGGGGTTGAGCCTTTGGGAATCTGAGGATAAAATTATCTCCATACAAATAAGGACCAACCTAATGCACATATATGCTGTAGAGACATGGCCATGGACGTAGGCAGGTTTCAGCCAACGTGGGGGAGGTGGATGACGGTGGATGATTTACTTTCGCACTCTAATTGCCAGCGAGCATCCGCCAGATTTTTATCTTATAATTGTCTCATAGTCGAAATCAAAAACTAGGTACTTTCGAATAGACTCATAAAAGAGCTTTGATTGTTCAGCTCAAAGTCTTAAAAAGAAGAGGCACTTGACAAAATGTAGAGACAAAATTTTTAATATAGAAATTTTGCTTGGGAGACGCCCGGAGCTTTGGTTAATACCTCCTTTTACTTAGAACCAAGCTTTGATCCAATCATAAATGGGTTCAATCCAACCTGATCCGAATAATGACTTCACCGAACGCCAACCGGGTCTAGTTGACCCCCCCCCCTATAAGCGCCCATGTATATGGTATATTTTCCCGCATACAAGATTTTCTTTTCAAGCCACGACCCTCCATTGATGCGAAGTTTGAAGATATGTAAAGGTGTGAATGAAGTTAAAAATGACATTGAGTAAACATAACGGTGTTTGCGTGCGTACGCGCCCTTCGTACCCAATTGCAAATGTAAACAAATAAACTAGAAACAAAAACTACAAAGGGAAATATAGTCGAATTGTACATTGAATCACCGATCAAAGGTTTAGTGACTGATTGCGCTATATATATTCATAGATCTTTAGAGAGAGACTTAGGCATCTGGTTTGCAAGGTCTAGTTGCATATATTTTGTTGTTGTCGTTCTTTTGTTTTTGCTTTTGTTATTTATAGCGCGCATGAATGTGAACCTTTTTCAACTTGAGCTGCTCTGTCAGCCGAAACTTCAGCAGCTGCAGCGGTGCACAGTGGGTTGAGGAACGCTGGTTCTCTAAAAAAAAGTTTTGACGAAATCCACCGTGTTGTCATTCACAAAAGAAGATATATGAATCCGAAGGATAACTTGGGTACACACAATGTCAAAGGTTTTTATTAAACTCGAGTCGTGTTTACTTTAACTGGAAGTGATGTTAATTTAACAGAACGTCGTGTTAATTTAAAAGAAAGCCATGCTAATTTAACAGAACGTCGTGTTAATGTAACAGGAAGCCATGTTAATTGAACAGAAACAAAGAAATTTAAAAGGTCGCCATGTTAATTTAACGTAAATACATTTTAATTGAATAGGAAGTAAAGTTAATTGAACAGTTATGAAATGTTAATTTATAAGAATTTAATTTAATTTAAAATAAAATCATGACAGTTTAACAAGAGGATATGTTAATTCAATACGAAGTAATGCTAATTTAAGCAGAAGATATGTTAATTTAACAGGAAGCAATGTTAGAATAACATGTCACTGTTGATGGTTACAAGTTTGAAGCTGTGAGGGACTTCGTCTATTTGGGAACCAGTATCAACACCGAAAATAATATCAGTCTAGAAATCCAACGGAGAATCACTCTTGCCAACAAGTGCTACTTTGGACTGAGTAGGCAATTGAGAAGTAAAGTCCTCTCTCGAAGAACAAAGATCACGCTCTATTAGTCTCTCATCATACCTGTCCTGATGTATGGCTCAGATTCATGGACAATGTCAAGAGAAGATGAGATGGCCCTTGGAGTATTTGAGAGAAAAGTTCTCCGGAAGATTTATGGTCCTTCTCGTGATGCCAACGGCGAGTATCGAAGGAAATTTAACGATGAGCTGTACGAGCTCTACGCAGATCTGACCATAGTCCAGCGAATTAAAGCCCAAAGACTCCGCTGGCTGGGCCATGTTATGCGAATGGACAAAGAAGCTCCAGCACAGAAGGTTTTCCTATCGTCGCCTGAATTCGGCAGCAGAGGAAGGGGGAGGCCTCGACTGAGATGGAAACAACAGGTGGAGGATGACTTGAACTCCCTTGGGGTTTCCAATTGGCGTCAGTTATCGCTAAAAAGGAATGACTGGCGTGCTTTGATATGCAACGGCCAAAATCGCTTAGGCGGTTAAGCGCCAATAAATGATGATGATAATGTTAGAATAACATTAGCGACAGTGTTGAAAAATAATAATCTGAAAAAGTGTTGATTTTACTTGAATATCTAAAAAAATCCAAAACCTCAATACGTCAAAGCCAGAATCAAAATAAATCTCAGAAAAAGTAAAATTCCCCCTCACCAACGTCCACTGTAAGCACACACAGTCCGAGTTCGAGATGCACTCAAAACAAGCCAAAGAATAGTTAACGTGAGTGTTGAAGCGTTTTGTTTTGGCCTATGAACATCTGTTGAGCTTTTCCCATGTGCCCACACATATTAGTGTACGACCATATGCCATATACCGACTGCCAGTGTTTCCATATGCCCATTCAATGCGTTAGAAAAACAACAAACAAAAACAAATCAAGTAAGGCAAATAAAAAGCGAGCAGAGTTAAACGAAACATAAAAAAAATGGAAATCAAATATAATGTGCACACGTGCATGTTTTTGAACCCACTAGGAAATCCAAAGCTTTGGAGAGGTAAGCGTTTTCTGTTCTCTGAAAATACCCCCCAATACGTTTTCAGGATAGGCCTTCGCCAGGATTGAGAAAGACCTTTCCTAGGCGCGGGGGCATCGAACACTGATAGTAGTAAGAGAAGCAGGGAGGATGACCGAATGTGTACAAGTGCTCTTACGATCAAGTACTTGACACCAAAAGAGGCCGAACCTCCCAAAGAAGGCCAAAGCTATGCTGCAACATCAAAAACACTTGAGCTCAGCGACACGCGAAACATACATACATAAGTACTTCGGAACAGACCGCGCTCCACGGTTAAGATGCACTTATCTGAAGTGGATTTGTAGAATACGCAAGTTCCAGCATTCATAGATGATACTATTTCTCATGAGGGTAAATCCATAGATTTTACACTATAGGGTGGTCCTTAAAATCAAAAGAACAATTTTTTCTAGTGTTACTCCTTCAAATGGGAGTTTTCATCAAAGCACCTCCCATACAAATCGATCGAAAATCTTGGGAGAATTCAATTGACTTCTCTATGGAGTCTAGTACAATTACTCCCACCGGGAGCTTCGTCGCAATAGCTGCTAAACCTCTATATCTGAAATTTTCGACCTTAGTTTTATAGATTTTGTGAATTAGAAATAATTTAATTTTTTTACTAGTAAACCCGGCAGACGCTATCCCGCCCAAAGTTGGCCCAACGCAAAAATCCCACCCTTCTGTTTCCCGTCTCAGATTTTATGAGCTATCTCCGAAATCAGCTGAGATGCTTAAATTAATCACATCGCTTATGTTAGCTACTTTCGTTTGATATCGATACTGTACTAGCACATTTTTGGTCACCCCGGGTCCTCATATTGGGGTCTATCAACTATTCCGACGGAGCTTCCCGTTGGGAGTAATTCGGGAGAATCGATAGATATTTCATTGACTTTATCGAACTTTGGGGCAGAGAATTTCGATAAAGTCGATGAAATATCTGTATTAAATATTACGAACAAGAAGCTCCGTCGGAATAGCTGATAGATCCCATTGGTCGGTAACTCTTTTCAATAACACGAGTTATCGAAATAGGTGATATGAGTCAAACCATGTCAACTGTGTCAAAAAAATTTGTGATGATTTTTAAAAACCATAAATTTGTGTAGCTTAATACAGAACAAAAAAACACTTTTAACCTTTTTTTCGAAATTCCGCATGGTTTTCAAGATTTTCAATAATTTTAAAGAAAAATTCATAACTCGAGATTCGTTTTTCATGAAATACTTCATAGTCCATATCTCTGGAAGTACTTATGTTAGACCACTTAAACGTGGTAAGAGGTTAGATCAGATCGATCCCTACCACCTCAAAAAAAAAAAGCAAAAAAAAACTGGGGATAACGAAAAAGGGGGCGTGACACCTCCCATACGATTGAAATACTTTATAGTCCATTTTGTAAGATGTTATATGAGATCGATCCCTACCACCTCCAAAAAAACTGGGGTAACGAAAAAGAGGGCGTGACACCTCCCATACGAATTAAATACTTCCTAGTCCATATCTCAGGAAGTATTTAGGTTAGACCCCAGAAATTTCATGAGGAGTTAAATAAGATTAATCCCTATCATCTCCAAAAAAACGGGAGACAAAGAAAAAGGGGGCGTGGCACCTCCCATACGAATGAAATACTTCATAATCCATATCTCTGGAAGTATTTAGGTCAGGCCACTGAAGAGTTGCGGAGCAGTGTTGACAAAATTGTACCAAATATGCCAGTGTTGTACCTATGTTATTTTGACTGCTGCAATGTACCAAAAAAGTACAATTAAACCATCTTTTCCATCACTGACATGAACAAGTGTTACAAAAGTGATTGTAAGTACATGAAAATTCTTTTGGGTACATTTAAGGACCATCCTAACATATGTATGTAACATAATCATTCACAAAGTCAACAGTTGATGTGTTCACAAATTTGTTGTTATTAATTAGATTTGTTGTTGTTGTTGTTCCGGTTGACGCTGTGCTGTTGATATTGAGCTTGGTGGTGGTTGGTTGCTTGACTATTCACTATTTCTAATTATTTTGTTGTTGTTGTTGTTGTTGTTGTTGTTATAATTGTTTACATGTTTTTTTTTTCTTCTCCCGCTTTCATACGAATGCAAATAGAGTGGCGTGAAGCTATTTGGTTTGGTCGTGACCGTGGCCGTTAGTTGGATTCGGCGACTTGCCAGCTCCCAGTTCGCCAGCGCCGCGCACTCGCTTAACGCTGGTGGATCACAACAACAACAACGCTTTTGGTTGCTGCTTGGCTACACTCGGCAGCTAGTCATCGCATGAATGTTGAGCACATTTGACTTTGAGTAAGAGCAGTGTCGAGTCAAGTCGCAAAGCAACGCATTCACCGGTTGGTTGGTTGGCTGTTGTTGTTAAAGAGCGCGGTCATGGTGGTCTGTTGAGTAGTTCTTGAGCAAGTGAAAAAAATAATTGAAATTTATTGTTAATGCTTATTGTTTATAATTTCAATTCGATTTGTGTGTTTAAACGGAGAGTGTGCTGCGCACGGATTATTTATAAACTTTTCACAGTGACGGTTTATTGTTTGGATTTTTTAAATTTTTATGTGCGTTGTTGTTGTTTTTTTTGCCGATTTTTATACGAACATATGTTAAAAAAGAATTCTCAAATTTGGATTTTTTTTTGTTTATTGAAAAGTTTTTTTGTTTTTGCGAACAACTAAAATTTATTAAATAAAACATTAAAAAAAAAAAAAAAAAAAAAAAATAATTATACCCAACGCAATATTAGCAGGAAGTCTATTTAGCAGTTTGAAATATTGCGCATACATACAGTACATCCAAAGCGACTTATAAGTCAAATATTTTATGTTAAGTGCGATTCTTAATGATTCTAAATGAGTATGTGGCGTGCTTATTTACATAATTTGTTTGTGACATTTGAAAGTTTTAGACGCCGCTGTGGCTTGACGCCTTAAGTGAATTGATTTAATAAAACGAACTTGACAGCGCGTCGTCTATTAAGAGGGCGTGATATTTTAGAGTAATAAAAATTACTTTTATTGTTGTTGTACATATACGAGGAATAAGGAAACGACATTGCGAAAATGAGCTGCGCTACGGGGACAGTAAAATATACACTATTTCTGCTGAATTTATTATGGGCGGTAAGTTGGATTGATTTTACATTTTGAATTTGATTACAAAACGTGCTTATATCGGCGGTTTTCTCGGCTACGCCTCATCTGTTTTCCGTCTCAGCTGCCCACCCCTCTGTTTTCGGTCTCACATTTTAGAAGATATCTCCAAAACCAGAGAAGATAGTTTAATTAAATACATTACTTATGACAGCACTCATTAGTACCTTTCGTTTGATACCCATATTGTACTCACAAATTTTGGTCATCCCCATTTTGGCCGATAGCTCGGAAACAGTTCGGGTTATCGAAATAAGAGATATCTTAAATTTTAAGTTGAACGTTTACTAATACTTAATTCCATTAAGCAGTTTTCGAGTGATACGACCACAAACATACAGACTAATGGGTTAATACAGTGCGGATATGGTGATATTAATCGTAATAGTTTGATTTCAGAATAAAACCAAAAAATATATGTAAATAATGGGTTAATACGTGGCCATTAATGGGTTAAGATGTTTCTTTTTTTTTGATAATTTTACAAACTGAAAAAAACTGGTCTCTGGTGGACTAATTCATGACGGTTGATGTAAAAAATTGACTTCAGAATTTTGAGCACTCTCATGTAAGTAAACAGTTGTATTTACTTTTTAAAATTTTTGAGAAAACAGCATCTCAAACTTTTATTTTTTCATAGAACTCCATTGTAAAAATGAAATATTGAATGCCATTTCAAAAACAATTCAAATTTTGAAATACTTCTGTTTACTTTGGAACCGGCGATATGTCGGGTGGGGCGTATGAGCAACTTTTTTTTGGATACTTCCTATATTTTTACAGGCAAATTAGGTTTTATTTGGCGACATTGGTTAATGTGCTACACCAATATTCCGGGATCTCGAAAAAAGTTTTTCTAAACGTGGCTGCCCCTCGGCGGTGGTTTGGCAAAGTCTCCGAGTGCATTTTTGCCATAAAAGGCTTCTCAATTATCAAAAAAGGGCGACTTTCTGAGTTGGCGAAAAGCTGTAGGTCCAGTCAATTTGTAGAAAGAAATTCGCAGCGAAATATTTTTTTATATTATTAAAGGGGTTAAAATCGATTTGCGGCATACAGGGTGTTGTGGAAAGCCCACAATTTTGAAAATAAGATATTTACCAAACCCGTTTTGATAGTATGTACTTTGCTCCGTGTTTGCTGGCTACAGGCTTTAAAATTTCTAGACTGCAATATTTGTCCGACAGGTCGTATGAGCAACTTTTTTCTCTTTTCGCGAAACAGAAAGTTTGTCTGAGAAAATTAAGGCTGAGCTCCTCTGTCGATTTATGGTGTTCCACTTGGCGGCAAACTCCAAACCTTCAGAAATATCTCAAAACAGAGTAAGATCCTTATGTAGAAATTAGGTTTGGTTTAAAGAACGATGAAATGAAATGTTGTCTACTCGAATGCGTATTTCGGCCGGAAAAGTTTCCGGTGATGATATCCAACAACCTTTTAGAATGTCCGTATCAAAATCTTAACTAAACGGAAATAAATGAAATTAAAAAATTATATTTACAGTCACGCACAATTTCCCACCAACTCAAGCCGGGACACATAGATACATACATACTTTTATGTCAATTCACCTCTTCATGATGGCAGAAATATGATGCTATCTCCGTATGTTTGTATAGGTATAGATATGTACATAGCTAAACTTAAACATTCAACAACCCAACAAACGACCTACCACACGTTACTGGAGACCTTGGTGCGTTATGTGTAGCCGTGCGCCTATCCCTTACATTCATCATACATATGTACAAAGACAGATAGGTTTGTGGTTAACCCATTGTGGCGTTATTTTACTCAACCAAAATGAAAATGATATCATCTGGTTGGATTAAAACCAAGTAAAGAGTTTAATATCCGCTAAATTTTTCTTTCTTAGAAAGCTTTTACTGGTGTAAAAAGTGTTCTGCCTTGGTGCTTAGTTTGTCGTCTTGCCAATAAATGTATGTATGTATGTGCATTAGACTGTTCTCAGATTCCACGTTTTTATACTCAGCGTACTGGGGTATTATAATTTTGTCCACATAACGGTACTACATAACGGCACAAAATAATCGAGATGGATATAGAGTTCCATATATGAAAGTTCTTAGGTTGAAAAGAGGAGTTCATTAAGGCATGTCCGTCCGTCCGTCCGTCTGTATACACGATAACTTGAGTAAAAAATTTTGTATACAAGTTACTTTCTGGCCAGGGTTGGTTGCTATTGAAAATGGGCGAAATCGGATGATAGCCACGCACCCTTTTTCGATATCGAAAATTTCATAAATTTTCATATCTCGGTAGGTGAAATGCCTAAAATGATATAATTTTATAGGTGAATCCTCCTGGTCATTCTATTATGATTTTTGATAAATTTTTTAAAGTGGCCGTGGCTTCACCCACTTTTAAGGAAGGCATTTTTGAAAATTCGACTGGTCGTAATTTTTAAACTGATTACGATAGAACGATGAAATTTGGCACAAAGCATACTAGTATCTTTGGGAGTATACCTGATGAATTTGAATAAAATCGCCCTCTGACCACGCCCACTTTCGATATGGAGAATTTCGAAAATCACATAAATAGCTAAAATAGTATAAATTGGTGGGTAAATCCTCCTAGGGCCCATATCATTATTATCCCGTTCAGAAAACTACCACTGGGTATTAAATGTTTGACTCACCAGAAATAAAAGAGAAAAAATTAATTAAAATAGATACATGCAGATTTTGGAGAAAGTAATATCTCGTTATCTTAATTCGCGAAGGCGGTAACTGAAAAAAAAAAAATGTTTATAGGAGAGACAAAAAACATTTTATTTTTACAAACACTTTTTAAAAGTGTTCTAGATTTTTTATTTTTCGTAACAACACTTTAAAATTATTACTGAGGGTATACATATTTTAGTATACTCTACCAAAATCTGCAAAAAGCGAAATTTCGAAAAATGTGAATTAAAAAAAAATTAAATTTTTTTTGGCCCAGTCTAATGTTTATAGTATGGTAAATACCTTAATTTTCTGGTTTTTTATTTCTTAGCTTGGTCCAATACTTTCTGCGCTTTCATGGCAAGTGAAACTCTTTCTACTTAGCAGAATCGATAATTTTTCCCACGTATCGATATAGTTTTGATATCTCTAACACATTTACAAATATATTTTTAATTTCTTTCTAATTTAACGCCTCTATTGGCATTCTACAAATTATCCATGATTGATTTCCGAGGAAATGAGATGATTTGGCGTGTATCTATAAATTCATCTGTTATTTGATGTTATTGTTATAGTAAATTGTTGTCGTCAAGTGAGATCGCTAAATAAAGATTTTTAGAAAATTTTCGACGGTAAAAATTGCCCATATGGGCTAGTACATAAAATAAAATTGCATAAATATTATTAAAATGACAGGAAGTAGCATATTCTTAAGTGTGTAAATATCTGCTTTCCATAAATTGTAAAACATTTTTTAAACAGTTTTTTAAGTGTTTTATATTCATACTCGCCTCCAAATACATATATTCAGGGGCGTAGCGAGCATTTGACTATATGACTGGTATATTCAATGATAAAAGTAATTCGCTGCTATTTTTGTATAGAACGTACCTAAAAAGAAGCAATCTATAGACGGCACAGAAAATGGGTCCTATATTTCAAAATAGACCTCTAGCAATACATATGGGAAGCTGGGCACAATTTCTAAAAACTTCACAAAAATCTCATTTTATTAATAAAAAAGTTAACGTTTGACAAAAAAAAAAAATGGACAGACCCTTGAACTCTTTCAAAAAGTATTCTTATTTGGAGGCTATTCACTTTACGAAGCTTAGCAGAAAATGTCTTTTGAAATCTTTGCTCATCTATGTTGGCTAGTTAAGATTTCGAACAAAAGTATTACTACAAAGCAAGGTGTGAAACCGATTGAAATAACGTTTCGATTTAGGTTCCGGTTTCGGGTTCAAATAAAAACACGAACTAAAAAAATTTTACTACTACAAAAGTTAAGTATGTAGCTGCAAAATAGCTCTGAATTTTTATAACATTTTTCCAATATAATAACACTTTACGACAAAATCCCCTTTTTTTCTGGGTATTGGACTAAATAAAATTTTTTGAAGAGCTTAGAAAGATATAAGTAAACAAAAATAGCATTCCCTGTTTTTCGAAGTTAGCCTCCAAAACTTAGTAGCGGGCTTACGAAGTTGGACTCTTCGAAGATTTGTTTTTTTTGTTAAAAAAATTGAAAAAGGTTTAATGTGGGCGTGGCCTTCTTGCTCCTCTTACTAGATTGGTGCACTTTCTTTTTATTTCAAAGTGTATTTTTTTAATTTTTTGAACAAAACAATTAGAAACCCAAATTTTCGAAGGGTCCAACTTCGAAAGCCCGTAACTTAGTTTTGGAGGCCAACTTCGAAAAACGGGGAACGCCATTTTTTTACTTATGTCTTCATCTCTTTAAAAAAGTTGGTTTGGTTCAATACTCAGCCGGCTGCTGTACATTGTAATAAACTTACTTTACTACTTGTTCTAAGAGAAAAATATTAGAATGGAAATAAATATCTGATACGAGCCACTAAACACTTTTTTCTGGGATCTCGTAAATTTTGTTTCGATGTCATCATACAGCTATAGCTAAATTTCCTCTTTCGAAATTTGATACTGAGATCAAAACGTGTCTTTTGTAACATTGCTCGACAATCTTCCATGAAAGCTATTCAGGGTACCCTTTGGTAAAAGAAAATATGTTCTCGCAAAAAGAAAAAAGGCATAAAAAATTTGAAACCGTTTGGGACCGGTTCCTGCTTTTGAAACGATTTCGGTTTCGTTCTTTTTCGGATAAAAAAAAACGGTTACTGTTTCGGTTTAAAAGTATTTCTATTTGAATTTGAGCCTAGTATAGTGCTGATGAATTGAACGTAGCTTTCCCCCGAACAATCTTGTCTACGCCCATGTATTTATGTATATCGCCAGTCGGCTTTCATTTGCCTACATATGAATGTATATAGGTCCAAGTGCGCTCATTACTATTTATTTATGCATATTCAATTATTTAACATCGTCAAGCGATTAACACATTGTCAATGAATGTCTACAGCTTTAGAAAAAAAAAACGCTCGTAATACGCCCCCAATATACAAAAACCATAAGCTCATTATATGTCACCACTTCCTATATTGCCCTCGGCATTTGCATTCCAATTGGCTTAAACTATTTTAATACTAGTAGATGTTATCCCGCCCAAAGGTAGATCTACGCGAACCTTCCACCTTTCTGTTTGCCGTCTTAAATTTTCGGAGATATCTCCAAAACCAGTTGAGATATTGAAATTATTCACATTGCTTATGACAGCACTCGTTAGAACCTTTCGTTTGATACCCTGATATTATCCTAACACCTTTTTGTTAACCCATGTTCTACATTATGGTGGGTAACTCTGAAACCGGTCGAGTTATCGAACTAAGGGCTATCTTAAATTTTAGGTTCAACGTATGCTTTGTAAATATTCATATATGCACTTACATTAATTGCTCTAGTAAGTCGGCATTGTTTGTGTCCAATCATTAAATGCGTGAGCATGTCTAATTTTCCCACAAGACTGTTCTGCCTAGCTCAATTTACTCAAACCAAACCCTTTTCTCGTGTTGCATGAATCACTAAATGGGTCGAAAATTAATTCACAAATGCTTGTCACACGGCATTGTATTGTTTCTAAGATAAGCTTATTTGTAACCTAATGCTAACATTATATCATATACCATGCCGCATAAACTATTAATAGTATAATTGATTCAAAAATCTGTCGGCTGCTGCATTCATGTTTATAAGCTTAATTTTAAACACTTTCAAACGTATGAGAGCTGAGCTTACATATATTGAGGCATGAGGTGGTCAGTAGCGGTGATTAAATATTTTTGCGGCGACTTTGTTGTTTATTCGTGTGTTGTTTATTTTAATTGGCTTTTAATTTTTAATAAGTTGCCTTAAGCTACATTTTTGTGATCTAAGTAAAGTAGTCTATCTTTGATTGGTTTTAAAACGATTAGTCATTAAGTGTAGTAGAATTTTGATAATAGAGAATTTAGAAAAAGGCGAATGCTTTCGAGATTACTACGTGACTTTTTCGGGATTGTTTTCTGGATCATTTGATCATGGTATCATTTCGAGATTCTAAGTACTAAAGAGTAAAAGTACCAATTACCTACTATGATCAATTCGGGACTTTTTGTGGATTACTTCGAGACTTTCTCACCATCATTTAAGGACCATTTCGCGGCTTTTCGGGATAATTTCGGTAATATTTAGTGATTGTTTTCGGGTTTTTGGGATCGTTTCGGTATTTTTTATAATCATTTCGAGAACATTTCGGGATGGATTTTTTTTACCACTTCGGCCTAATACGGGTTAATTTCGTGATTATTTTCTAGATAATTTCGGAACTTTTTCAAGATTATTTGGGGATTGCGATTAGTGCTTTTTCGAGACAATTTTAGGACTGCTTTCTGGTTTTTAGGGATAGTTTTGTGGATTTTTTGGGATAATTCCGTGATTTTTCAGGATCATTTCAGCCTCGCTTCAGGGGACATTTCTGGACTTTTTCGGGATCATTTAGGGATTTTTTTTGGACTTTTCGGGATTGTTTTAGAGAATTTTTTTAGGAATCATTTCGGGACTTTTTTGGGATAATTTCTGCGATATTCATAGGATAATTTCTGCGATATTAATTGATTGTTTTAGGGACCATTGTGGGACTTTTTTTCGAGAACATTACGGTTGTGTTTTTTGGGGCCATCATTTCAGGACCATTTCGCGGCTTTTCGGGATAATTTCGGTAATATTTAGTTATTGTTTTCGGTTTTTGGGATCGTTTCGGTATTTTTTATAATCATTTCGAGAACATTTCGGGATGGATTTTTTTTACCACTTCGGCATAATACGGGTTAATTTCGTGATTATTTTCTAGATAATTTCGGAACTTTTTCAAGATTGTTTGGGGATTGCGATTAGTGCTTTTTCGAGACAATTTTAGGACTGCTTTCTGGTTTTTAGGAATAGTTTTGTGGATAATTTCTGCGATATTCATAGGATATTTTCTGCGATATTCATTGATTGTTTTAGGGACCATTGTGGGACTTTTTTTCGGCAACATTCCGGTTGTGTTTTTTGGGGCCATTTTGGGCTTTTTTGGGATAGTTTCGTAATTATTTTTTTGGTTATCTCCGAAATTTTTCAGGATTATATCTGGATCGTGATTCCGACTTTTTGGAGACTATTTCGGGATGGATTTTTGGATTTTTTTTTTTGGATAATTTCGTCATTTTTTCAGGATTATTTCAGGTTTGCATCAGGGACTATTTTTGGACTGTTTTCGAACTTTTCGGAATTGTTTTCGCGACTTTCTTTCGTGACCCTTTTTGGACTTTTTAGAGACAGTTTCTGGATGATTTTCTGTACTTTTTTCGTATTATTTCTGACTTGTTTTTAGAACTATTTCGGGATTTTTTTGATACAATTTCGGAACTTTTTCGGGATTGTTTGTGGAACTTTTCCGGGATCATTTCGGGACTTTTTGGATTATTTCAGGTTTGTTTTCAGGACTATTTCGCGACTTCTTTGATATAATTTCGTGTCTTTTCGAGATCATATTTGGTTCGTTTTCAGGACTTTTTCAGGGCCTTTTTTGGTATAATTTCGAAGATTTTTCGCGATCATTTCAAGTTTGTTTTCGGGACTTTTTCAGTATAACTTTTAGCTTGGTTTCAGGTCTATTCGGGACTTTTATCGATAGGATTTCGGGACTTTTTCGGGATCATTAAGCGATGCTTGGGACAATGAAGTGAAATTTCACTCAAAATCAACATTAAATGATAATATTCTTTTCTTAAATCACTCCTAAGTAATCATCTTTCTTTTAATATTTTCAGATCATTGGCCTCCTGGTGATTGTTTTCGGTGTGCTGGGCTGGGGAGCAATGCCACAGATTTATGCTGTCGGCATTATAGTTCTAGGTGGCGTCATTTTATTTATCTCGTTCTTTGGTTGTTTTGGTACTGTACGAGAATCAACTCGCTTACTATGGACGGTATGTAAATGCAAATTTTTTCTAGCATTTTTAAAAACTTCTTTCTAACAAAGTGTTTCCCCCTTTTCATAGTATGCTTTTGGTCTCTTACTGCTGCTTTTAGCAATTATCGCTTTCATTTTCTTAAGCACGCCGGATGTATTCAAGAATTATGCTATGGAGGGAGTGCAGAAGCAATGGCGTAAGGAGCTTTTAGCACCTGGTTCTATGGATAGAGTGCAATCTGTGGTAAGGTTTAATAATGATCTTCATATAGCCTTGAATCGTTAACCAGGATTTATTACCTACCTACACGCGCTAGTATGCCTGCTGTGGCCTCAATTCAGCTGAAGACTACATAACTATTGCACGCGCTCCACCAGCGAGCTGTTGCAAGGATAGCAATTGTATTAATCCATTGAATCTACATCTCACCGGTTGTTTGCCAAAGGTGGAAGAAGCTTTTGCGGACGAGGCTATTTTGACGTCGTATTACGAATATGGGCTTTTAAGCTTTGATGTAAGCCGGAAAGAGCTTTTATGAAATTTTAAAATTAAATAAATTAATGTCATCTTATCTTTTCTCTCTCTTTATAGTGTATTATTCTATTGTTGACGGTAATGCTGGCGATACATTATCATAATCGTAAACGAAGATTTAGTTATTAATGTTAATGCTTTAAAAGCTTTAAAGCTTTTAGCGTCTTTTAATAAGAGTCGCTTTTTTGGAATTTAAAATGATTTTACTTTAATTATTAATTAGCATATTAATTAGTTAAATGTGTACTTATATATTTATCATAAGCTATTAAGGCTCATAGTTATCTATAAAAATATATCGAAGTATTCAGCTTTCATTGTTTGTATGTAATGTCACATGTACCTCTATGCCAATCGAATAATTATATTAACTTATGTAACAAATTTAGATAAGAACTATTAACATATGAATATTTATATTTATTTATTGGTAACTCCTTGTTAACGTGTATTGCATGGTCCAAAGAAATTGTTAAATAAAAAATTTAGTTTGGGTCTAAACATGAACATGACTTTAAGCAGGAAGCGTAGCAAGTAGTTTACTTCAATTTTTTTTTTTTGTAAATAAATATAACCTCGATGGCTGAGTGGAAGATCACCCTGTTCAAAAATGTTTTTTAAAAACACCCTACCGGATTTCCTTCTTCCTTTTCCCTTGGAGATAAGAGTGCTAACTCAGATCATGATATTTCTGAACTATTTGCAGAATTCTTTAAGTCGACCTATACATCTAACAGGTTTCTGTCAAGTCCCTATCCTTATAATTTAGATTGCTCTAATAGCATTCACATACCTGCTTTGGATAAAAATACTGTTCTACAAAGTCTTCTGGCATTGAAACCTACATTTTCCCCTGGCCCTGATGGTGTTCCCAGCTGTGTGCTGAACTTCTGTGCCATACATTTATCTGACCCGATTTTTAAACTGTTCAAACTATCTCTTGAATCTGCGGAATTCCCTACAATTTGGAAGAAATCTTTTATTATACCCTTACATAAAAAAGGTAGTAGGTCAAATATTGAGAACTTTAGGGGCATAGCTAAGCTCTCAGCTATTCCTAAAACTTTTGAACATATAATAACACGCCAACTGCAATATCGGTGTAGTTCTTTATTATCACCGTGTCAGCATGGTTTTGTGCCCCGACGATCAACCTAACTAACTTGCTTGAGTTCACCTCGTTTGTTATGGATGGTTTCCTGAAAGGTAACCAAACAGATGTAGTCTACACTGATTTTAGCAAAGCATTCGACTCTGTGAACCATGAGCTTTTAATTCATAAACTTGACTTATTGGGTTTTCCGAATCAGTTGTTAATATGGCTTACTAACTATCTTAAAGGCAGAACTCAGCAGGTTTTGTTTAAAAATACTTTGTCTACGTCCATTGACGTAACTTCCGGTGTCCCTCAAGGTAGTCATTTAGGTCCCTTGCTCTTTACCCTCTTTATAAATGACCTACCACAAGTAATTTCTCATTCCCGAACCCTTATGTATGCGGATGATGTGAAACTTTGTTTCACATATTTACCTACTGTTCCTTCCCGTGCAGATCTCTTCCAGGCTGATTTGGAGTCATTTCACTGCTGGTGTACAGTTAATTTATTAATATTGAATAGCTCGAAATGCAAGCTAATGACTTTTCATCGAGTAAAGCCAGTTTTGATATCCTATTTACTAAATGACACTCTATTGGAACGTATACCTGATGTAACTGATCTAGGTGTTCTTTTTGACCCTAAACTAAGTTTTAATATGCATATTTCATCTATAGCGAACAAAGCCATGGGTGTGCTTGTTTTGTTTGCTAAAAGATGGGCTAAAGAATTTGATGATCCGTACCTCACGAAAATCCTTTACACATCGCTAGTTCGCCCAATACTTGAGTATTGCTCGTGTGTCTGGTGCCCCTTATATCAAGTTCATATACAGCGGATTGAGTCAGTACAAAAGCAATTCTTGATTTTTGCTCTGCGTGGTCTTAATTGGAATCCAAATATCCATCTGCCCCCTTATAGAAATAGGCTTCTCTCTTAAATTTGCCTTCTCTGGAAAATCGTAGGATTTTACTAGGTGTAATGTTCCTCCATAAGCTAATTATTGGTGAGGTCGACTCAACTGACCTTGTTAGTCGACTGTGTTTTGCTGTTCCTGCTAGGACATCCAGGCACTATGTGCCTTTTCAATTACCCATTTGTCGTCTAAACTTTGCAAAAAACAATCCTCTGAATATTTGGTGTTCATACTACAACGTCTTATATACATAGCTGCATCAGCTTTGAATGCTCGTCTGCCGCAATACAAAATGCAATACTTTCACATTTGCTAACTGCTGACTAATTACACGACAGTCTTGCACCCAACCAGTTAGATTGATGTACACAACTACAAAAAGCCGGCAGACACCTCTAACTTTAAACTTACGCTGCGTGGAATCACGTCCATTCCACCGGCTCCATAATTAATATCCTAAAATATCTCCGAAACCAATTTGGAATATTTCAATTACCTAATAAACAGTCAACTGGAATATACTATCAGATGCTGCGCGGAATCGCGTCCATTCCGCCAGCAAATCTCACATCGCTCCCAAGACTGCGGAAGTATGTTGCTCGGAATCGCGTCCATTCCGACAATATATACGACTATCAAGTTTGGTTCCTAACGATACCTACCCACAACTTTAAAGCACGGCCTCTACAACTTTCCTGCTTGCTGCACATAATACTATAAATAAATGAATTTACGCTTTGCCTAATTTCTATTAATTATATTTTTATTATATTCTATATACTCTTATTGTACATATATATGTTTTTGTTTTGTAACAATACTTGAGATATTAACAGTCGACCGCTTTGTGTTGTGTCGACTTTAAATAAATAAATAAATAAATAAATAAATAAATATCAGCATTTTTCCTAAGAACGGCCTAGCTTAGAATTTTTTTCAATAGCACCCTATTTCAGAATTTGGTTAAAAAACACCCTGTATGAGCATCAAATTCAAGAAGTAAGGAAGTCTAAGTTCGGCTAAACTTAACCTTAAATAAACAGCGGTAGTTTTCATATCATTTTCGAAATTTTCTATTTTGGAAGTGGGCGTGGTTGGGAAACGATTTCGTCCAATTACAAGTATATTCCCTAATATGCTAGTATACCCTAATATGCTAGTATACCTACACCAAATTTCATCGTTCTACCGTAATCAGTTTAAAAATTATAACCCGTGATATTTTCAAATATGCCTCCCGGGCGGTGCCACGCCTACTTTTAAAAATTTATCAAAAAATCATAATAGAATGACTAGGGAGTTCATACACCAAACTATATCATTTTAGCCATTTCCGTTACCGAATTATGTCAATTTAGGTGATTTTCGAAGTTTTCGATATCGAAAGTGGGCGTGGTGGGAGGGCGATTTTATACAATTTCATCAGGTTTATTCCCAACGATACTAGTATGCTTTGTGCCAAATGTCATCGTTCTATCGTAATCAGTTGAAAAGTTGCGACCAGTCGAATTTTCAAAAATACCTCCCTTTAAAGTGGCCGTGACACCGGGTGTCCAGGGGGATTCACCTATAAAATTATATCATTTTAGCCATTTCAGCTACCGAGATATGTCAATTTATGTGATTTTCGGGTATCAAAAGGATACAAAATGACGATTCCAAGTTTTAAGTTCAGAATTTGTGGCATTTTATCATTCTCACTGAATGGATATCTTCTCTTCTATATTAAATTTTTGAGGGCTATCTCGTAAGAAATTGGCTAAAATACTACTTAACGAATTTGACACAAATTGATATATATTTTACCGCTAGATGTCGCTGGAGTACATATATTTCCAAAATCCGATTTATGGTCCAAATTTTATTCCTCTCTCTTTTGACAAATGTCTGGATAACTTTTTTGGCTGAACATGATGCAAGTCGTTCTTATCTATTAACTTTTCAGTTAATTTTACAGATGTTAGCTAATTAGGTACATCATCATATGACACAACACATTTAATCAAGATAAGGGAAAACAATGTGGAGGAATGTCACAACGATGCCCTTCGCTGTCTATTTGTGTTTTTATTTTGAATTACCGAATACATAACGGTTTACTATGATAACATGGATGACATGATGAAGGTCATGAGCATTAGACTGGGACAAAAAAATAATAGTTCCCTGCGAAACTTGCAAAAACGGACTATAAATACGATTTTTTTAATAACTCGACTCTAGCGCCACCTATCAAGTGGTTATTTGTGGAAGCTTTGGTATAACATTAAAAGCAGTGGGATATAACTGTTTTGGCTTTTGTTTTCGCAGACTCCATAACAACATTCTACGTAATGATAACCCAGCGCTCTTTTGACTCAAGTTACCCAGCAAACACAGAATCTAATGTTACAGAAATTTTTGTTTTGCACATTAAAAACTAGTGTAATTCTTTAATCGAGAAAAATGTTAGAAAACTACACTAGAGATCGACTCAAAAACGATTAGAAAACTAACATAAACTCGAGCATATTTGAATGACATCAGAGAAATACTTTAGAATTCGTTTAGAAATCTAACCTTTTTCTCGATATCGAGAACTAAGCCCCCTTTTTGTCGAGAATTCTATAGTTCTCGACCGTTTCTCAAATCGTTCTCTAACCTGCTATCCTAGAGAAAGTCATTAGAGCTCGAATCGCCACGACTGAGATGAAAACAGCAGGTGGAGGATGACTTGAACTCCCTTGGGGTTTCCAATTGGCGTCAGTTATCGCTAAAAAGGAATGACTGGCGTGCTTTGATAGGCAACGGTTAAAATCGCTTAGGCGGTTAAGCGCCAATAAATGATGATGATGAAGTTTACATTCGAAAGCAGTCCAAAAAATATGACACCCTGTGCTGTTGAGGCCCTATACTCTAATATAAGTTGAGGAAGATGATGATGATGTATTGCTGTAACTCCAATAAAATATGAAATGCTGAAAATATATTTTGCAAAAACTGGCGAACCCCGATCGAACTCGAGTATTTAGTTATTTAATATGAATCACATATTAGATCATATACTAATTAATATAAATATATTTAGATATTCCTAGTAATAAATAGCAGCTCACTTGTCAGAAAAATTGAGCTGTTGGTCATACTTTTCTATATTTTATTGATGACTAAGTACTGAGAGCTGTGAATTTATCATATTCAGAAGATCTACATATGTAACTGAAACCAGTTTTTCTAAAACGGTTATTCAAATATGTAAATTTATCATAGGCGAGGAAAAGTTGTATTTAAACTTTTGGAATGAAGACCCACTCGACCCTTTATCGATCCTAATAGTACATTTACACTGCACCAAATTTGGCGAAAAATTGCAAATCTGGCGCGTTTTTCCCACAGTTCCTCAAAATTGCTACCCTGCCTGTGTTCCACATATAAAAATGGGGCAATTCTACCAGGAAAAGACAGAAGCCTTTTTGGATCTTCTTTTATTATTACTCTCCAGGTGTTTAAATTATCGCTGTAGTGCATTTTCTTTTGGTGGCTTTTTGTCCTGGTAGAAGATTATTGCAAGGAAGGTGAAGCCAAATGCAAATTTGCCAAGGTAAACGGTGTCGAACTGGCTCATTTGAATACGCCAAATTTAGTGCAGTGTAAATGTACTATAACTATGACATATATTTCACGATAATGCAAGAATAACATAACATTTAATAACATTTAAACAGAATTCTCTGTTCGATTTTATACCTTTTCGAGTTAATTATTAATTCCATTATTTTACTGTACCTATTGTTCTCTTGCCAAGGTTAATAGTACATTTACACTGCACCAAATTTGGCGCTTTTTCCATACAAATCTCATTTTACAAAATTGGAATTCCATCACATTTGACCTCATTTGGCGAACAATACAATCCACAGTGTTCCTCCAAATAGCAACCCTGCCTGTGTTCCACATTTATAATTGCCCAGCAAGAACCTTAATGGTTTAATGACGTGTGATAACTTATGCACTATGTATAACAATTTCAACAAGTTTTTTTTAAGAGACACGGTCAATTCTACCCGAAAAAGACAGAAGCCTTATTGACTCTTCTTTTGTTATAACTCTACAGGTGTTTAAATCAGCACGGTTATGCATCACTGTAGTGCCTTTTCTTTCGTTGGCTTTTTGTCCTGGTGGAAGATTATTGCAGGGAAGGTGAAGCCAAATGCAAATTTGCCAATGTAAACGGTGTCAAACTGTCTCTTTTGAATTCGCCAAATTCGGTGCAGTGTAAATGTACTATAAGTTCGATTTACACATCACGAATGTTAGCATATACCGTTATGCCTAACATTTCCGCTCCCACAGGACAACTTCAGTCAAGTCTTTCTGTTCTGTTCTGTAAGGCCATTTATTGATGCGCTAAAATTTGCTTAATAACATTACATGACCTTCATCAACATCATTTGTCATTATTATTTGCGTGTTAATCGTATGTAAATTTACGAGTTTACAGCTACATTAAAACATGTAAATAATATTTGTTTTATGTAGGTGAGTATGTGTGATTCTAAGCACCAAAATGACTTACATTTGAATCATCAATGAAAAAAGCTTTGACAAGTGCTTTCGAAGTAAAGCTTTTTTGTTCTGTTTACTAACATACATACATACCTACGTTTAATTGATAAAATACGCTATAAGCAGTTGTAAAACTAATATGCATGTGTGGGTAGCACGACAACGTAGTACTATTGCACTCACTATGGGCCAACAAACTTACTTTTGTAGCCAAAATTCAATAAGGAAGCAAGAGTCTATTTATGTCAGAGATCATCATGAAAAGAAAAGATAAGGCTGAACGATCAGGCTGAGTAGGCTTCATAGAACCCCGAATTCAATGCTATTGGAGGAGACACTTTTAAACATTTCGTTGTAGGAGGCTTTGAGCTCAAGCGCTCTGAGCACCGAGGATTTGAATGGGGAAAAGTATAGCGACGAATACTTCTCTTTATGTATGATTGCCTCACGCAGTACCTCCTCAAGGATGTAGTTAGGATCAAAGCCCCTTTAAGTTCCAGGAAGCTCTTTGGCGTAACGCTGAGCTAGTTGTTTGTTATGTCCAACCCTTATTATGCCCCCACTTCTTATAAAGAGGATAATCTGGATTTCTTTCCATGCAGTTAGAACTCCCTACACTCTCTGTGCGGCATTGACTATTGCAGTGAGCACCTCAGCTTTTAGGCCCGTATTTAACCAGCCCTAGCCTGAGAATTATATAACCAAAGGCTTATTACCTGCAGTCCTGCGAAATCATTATTTAGCTTTAGCTCTGACCTTTTAAGAGTTTATCATAGAGCTTTTGAAATTTTGTAGCTGATGCATATAGTGGCAGGCTTTTGACTATATAAAAAAATATAAAATAGAGAATTGTATCGCTTTAGTCCTTTTGAGGGTTATGGCTCGATGTTTGGGCCACCGGAATTTCTTGAACTACTCTGTTCCGGTTGCTCACAGAGTTGCTGAAGTGTGATGACATCACGTAGAAAAACGGACGACATGGTTGGGCTCTTTCTTCCCCTGGTACAGTCTACTGAGGACCTCATGACTTTCGCTGAATTTTCATCAACTTGCCCGAAGGTTGTCCACGGCGCTTAGCCGGCCCACTATCAAGTTTATCGGGTTCCTCCTGGACTAGATTCTCGATGGAATGACTGGCTCGGCTCGTGGTAAGCTAAGGATCGCGGCTAGCTATATGTATTTGCTTCAGAAGGCAACACCAGCTTTTATGCCAATATATTGCCCTTTGTGGTTCCAAGGGGCCTCATTAGCTCTGTTGCTCGTGTTCATTGGTAGAGAGGAAGATTGGGAGATTCGTTGCGATGATTACTTACTACTTACCGCCTTTATTCTGTACTTCTCACCCCTGACACGCGATCAGAGATGCATGCAGTACATAGATTTATCCGCCCGATATTGGTATTTTGCGCTGTCCAGTACTTCAACGTCGCGATTCCGGCACTGGAACTTTGATAACCTCTCCGCATAGTAATTCTTGATTATGATGGAGAAGGTTTTCAATCGATTTTTATTTTCGTCTCAAAATTGCATCAGATCTATCCCGAGCAATGCTCTCTATTATCAGAACAATATTATCAATATTATCAATTTTCGAAATTGCCTTCAGGCGTTCGACTTATGTCACCTGACCCATAGTGCAATGCACTGCTCTGTCTCTGTCACAACTTTGAAATCGCTCTATTGTTGGATGCTTAATTGTTGCGCTCATCGAATTTCATTGGTATTCAAGTATCACTTTCGATTTCATTCGTTTTTATTTTATTTTGTTATGTCTATTGAACACGAGTAAGTATATATAAATGTATAGAGTGCATAATGTGTACAGATAAGTACATAAAACCATAAAGATGAACACCTATATACAGCCTAAATTTTTTAATATATATCTCTAAGGGACCATTCCATGCCAAATCGTAAAATTTTTTACGGACGATGCGTTTTCGGTTAGAATGAGTTTAGGTGGTGGGGAGTTTATTTTTCATAAAACGAAGACTATAGAAAAAAGTCAAAACTCAGCTTCCATTAAGTTTTGGGCTTAAATTGTCTTATATTATACCTCTAACATATCTCAAGATATTCTTAAAGGGGTTTATTTTCAACCATTTGATGTTTTGATATGGAATGACCCACACATTAATATTTTTTATGATGAAGGCACACGTCTTTAATTGCTTTTTTCTTTGAAAACTTAATTGCTTAATTGCAAGGTCTTAATGAATGCACTTTTTTGTGTCTATAGCCATGTTAATGAATCAGTTATTGCAATATTTCTTTGGATTGTTCATGAAGAACATATACATAGTATCTATCATGAGAGCAGATTGGAGCTTCTCACGAACAGACTGAAGATGACCAACGAATCAACCCCGTATTTAATTCAAAATTAGTAGAAAGCCTGTTCGACAGTTTTACATCAGATTTGATTCGATTAAAGCTACAATGAAAGAAAATCGAATGAGGTGACATTTACGCATATCACATCATCACGTCATGCCGTGTACTTTGTAGCACCATATCCAGAGATATGGCATCACATTTGATCATATACTATCAAATGTGATTTCATCGAATATCACATCACCTCATGTCAAATCAAATCATGACCTCATTGTGCTAACAAAATAAGGCATTGTATAGATTTTAATATAACTTTTTATACAGCGACCTATTGTAAAATGACGTAATTCGACACAGCAAAGACTATGCAGCAATATCAAGCATTTTTTGAGAGGTTTTTGACATTACTTTTTAATGACAAGAAGATCGAATCAAGTGATTGACATTCTTACATATCGCATCACATTAGATTAGGATATGGCATCACATTATAGGGTACGCGATCATTTCGCGAAACATCATATTCCAAGATATGGCATCACATGTGATCACATAACCATAACAACAACCAGATCATTTGCCATGCAGTGTGGTTAAAGGAAATAACACATCACCCGATCACATACTGATATCACTTTTAAACAAAATATTTCATTGCATTGTATAGATTTTAATATATTTACTTAGAAAGCTATTTCGAGATGATGTCGCTCGTCACAGCAATATCATGAGGGTTTTCATGAAAAGAACATTCATACATATCACATCATATTATTATATCTTATCATATCGCGTATTTTTCAATAACATCATATCCAAAAATATAGCACCACATGTCACCACGTCATATCACAACAAATGAAATTCTACCAAATATCACATCACCTCATGTCAAATCACATCACGACCTCATTTTGTTATGAGTTCGAGATGACGTCACTCGACACAGCAAATAATTTTCATCAGTGTCAAGCGTTTTCTAAGAGGTTTTTGAAAGTGCTTTTTCAAACAAAAAAAAATACAATTCTGCTTCAATATTTCTTAGCAGGGTCATTACCAAAAACATAATTACTTATTTGTTATGAAAACGGTAAAAAATAAACAAAACACATTAACAAAACTTGAAAGACGAAAGCAACAATTTCAATACAAACATACAAGGTACGTACCAAACTATAAGAATTCAAGTTTTCGTAAGTTAAAGTATATTTATATATTTATGTACGCAAGCATGTTTGTATATGTATGTTTCCACACCTAAGCAGCTTAATATACTACTTCTTATTTTCATTCAAATTTCATGCATTTCCCACCTTTCGCATTGTCGCTGCTTTACCTGCTTTCAACGAGGAAGGTATTGTTGTGCTGCACTAGCGATGAGCAATCGTCTGTGGCATCTGGTCAGAGTCCCAGTACCAAAGTGACGTCATCATTGTACGCATATCTAGAATAATACAACGTAGTGGACTCGCTCAAGCGGAGCATTTAATGGCTTTAATAGAAAACGTAGACAGCAGCAGAAGCAAGCAGCTAAGTACGGTGGTCCAAAACTTCAATTTGCTGGCTAAAAAAGTTTAGATCGTTCGCGTTTCGTACGACTGTCTAAGGTGAAACGAAATTTGCCACTATTTGAAAGCTTCAGAGGCTGGTTTGAAGGAAATAAAAAAAAAAACTTCAACAAAACTTAGACTTGGTGAGAAAAAAAATTTTCTGGGTGATTTTGGGCTCATTTTGGGACAATTTTTGGGTTCAATTTGAGTTAATTTTGGTAAAATTTTAGGTCATGTTGGGGTAATTTTGGGATCGTTTTGGAATATTTTTGGGGTCATTTTGTGATTATTTTGATGTTAATTCGAGATCAATTTGAGGCCAATTTGGGGTAATTTTGGAATCATTGGGTTCATATTACGATCATTTTTGGGTCATCGTTTTGGGTCAATTTGAAGTCATTTTGGGGTTATTTTGGAACCATTTTGGGGTCATTTTTGGATCATTTTGTAATATTCTTGGGGTCATTTTGTGATAATTATGGGATCAATTTGATATCAACTTGGGGCCAATTTGGGGTAATTTTGGGATCATTTTGGGGCCATTTTTGAGTCATTGGGCTCATATTGGGATCATGTTTGGGTCATTTTGTGTGAAATTTGGGGTTTCCTCTCTTTTAATTGAAAAAAAAAACAACTTGTTCACCTTTTACTTACAAATTTTTGTCCCCCTTTTTATATCCAGCATAATAGTACTAGTACAACGGTATTATAATTTTGTCCACATAACGGCACAAAATAATCGAGATAGATATAGAGTTCCATATATGAAAGTTCTTAGGTTGAAAAAAAAGTTCATTAAGGCATGTCCGTCCGTCCGTCCGTCTGTCCGTGTACACGATAACTTGAGTAAAAATTGAGATATTTGCCATGAAGTTTAGTATACAGGTTACTTTCTGGCCAAGGTAGGTTGCTATTTAAAATGGGTGGAATCGGATGATAACCACGCCCCCTTTTTCTATATCGAAAATTTCGAAAATCACATAAATTGACATATCTCGGCAGTTGAAATGGTAAAAATGATATAATTTTATAGGTGAATCCCCCTGGTCATTCTCTTATGATTTTTCCATACATTTTTTAAAGTAGACGATGAAATTGGCCAGAAACTATACTAGCATCGTTGGAAGTATACCTGATGAAATTGGTTAAAATCGCCCTCCAACCATGCCAACTTTCGATATCGAAAATTTCGAAAATCACCTAAATTGATATAATTCGGTAACGGAAATGGCTAAAATTATATAATTTTAAAGTGGGCGTGGCACCCCCCACTTTTAAGGGAGGCATTTTTGAAAATTCGACTGGTCATAACTTTTAAACTAGTATCGTTGGAAGTATACCTCCAACCACGCCCACTTTCGATATCGAAAACTTCGAAAATCACCTAAATTGACATAATTCAGTAACGGAAATGGCTAAAATGATAAAGTTTGGCAGGATGAATCCCCTAGTCATTCTATTATGATTTTTTGATACATTTTTGAAAGTAGGCGTGACATCCTTTACTGAAAAAATTTCTTTACCTATTTTTATTAAACATTTTATAAATTTTCTTTTTACTTATGTATAACTAAGTATGAACCACTGTACGACGCTACCTCGCTGCCGCTTGACTAACAACAATTTTTTATTCACAGCAAAGTGGTATGGCATAGAAAACAACAACAATACAACAATGTAGATATGTATATCGCATGTATAGCAATGACAAAAGCAATAGCAGCAGCAGAGACGGCGACTTGAATGGAGCAAATTCGTGAGCTTTTGTATCAGTCTGTGACTGAACGTGTAACGGAAAAGTTTGAAAATCATTTTTTTCAAAACGAAATTGCAAAGAGAGTGTTAGTCTAGAAGAAGAAAGCGCAAAAGAAAGTAGAGAGCGGAAGAGTGTTTAAAATTTAAAATATAAAGAAAATTAAAAACAAAAAAAAAAAAAAAATTTAGCTTGCGATAAAAGCAAATTGAAACTGACTTTAGTAAAATTTTAAAAATTTTGTGAAAAACCACTTGAAAACATTGCGGCTAATAAAGAAATTGCCAAAACGCCCACGCAATCAGTGCCACTGCTGATTTAATTGGATATCTGGCAAGGCGGCGACTGGCAATTGTTTTGAACACGAAAAAAAAACTAAAAACTAAAAAAAAAAAAAATAAAAATAGAAATAAAAAAAAAATCCGCCGAAAACTACTAGCAGTACAACAAGTCAAAAATATTAGTGTTGAATTTTATGAGATTTTTTAATTAACACAGAACCCACCCAAGTTACTCACACAAAAACAAATACATATATTTACAAACATTTTAATACATAATTCTCGGACATTGAGTGGCGTTTTAATATTTTGGTATTTAAAAATTTTTACGCGCACTATTTCTACAAGTAAATGGGAAATTAACAGTTGTTAACGAGTTGTGGCGAGTTCATAAAATAGCAAATGAGGTGGTGTAAATAATAAATAAACTAAAATTGTTACAAGAAAAAAAGTAAAACTACAAACGAAAGAAAAAATAAATATCGATTAATAAATAAATAAACACGCTCAAACTAATAATTAAATTGCATTAAAAAGGAATCGAAAGACCAGCCAAAAAATGGGTTGCCCTACAACTACCGTTAAAATATCTTCAATCATTCTCAACGTTCTTTTGGCGGTAAGTTTTTTTTTTTTTTAACTGTCTTCAACTTTGATCAGTTAGTGACACATTCGATTTGATTGTGTGTTGGTGTTAGTATCTAGCGGTTAGTGGTCGAGTATTATGTATGATGTCATGGTTAACCCAAGAAGAATAAAAAAGTGATAAAAGCAAAACGAAAGCTACTTACTACATTAAAAAAAAACTTGAAATTGCTTCATTCAAAGAAGAGGTTAAAAACTTATTGGTAGCCATTATTATTATTAGTCAAAATTATGTGAACGTATACACATTTCGCTATGTGGATTTATTAAATATTCATTACGATGATTATACGTGGCCTGGTTATACATGCCTTTACCTTAGGTATAGGGTGCACCATTTTGAGCAAAATTGATTTTTTAGTTGAACAAAAAAAAATAATTCGCGTGGAATATTCCATTAATTCAACTTTATTAAAGGTAGAGTACCTGGGTGACCGAGCTTGCTAACTTTATTTACCCAAAATGGTCCCAAAATAACCCAAAAGTAATCCCAAAATAATCCGAAAATGATCCCAAAAAGATCCTTAAATGTTCCCAAAATTATACGAAATTGAACTCAAAACAACCCAAAAATGATCCCAAAATGACCCCAAAATGACCCTAAAATGATCCCAAAATGTTCCAAAAATGATTCCCCAATGACGCCAAAAACACCCTTTACTGTACCCTAAAATAATCCCTTAATTATCGAAAAATGTTCCCAAAAAATCCTAAAGTACTCCCAAAACGACCCCAAAAAGACCCTCAAATGTTCCTAAAATGACCCAAAAATTATCCCAAAATGACTCCAAAATGATCCAAAAATGACACCAAAATTGTCCCAATTAATCCAAAATTAAACCGAAAATGATCTCAAAATAGCCCTAAAATTATTCCAAAGTGACCCCTAAATGATCCTAAAATAATTCAAATATGATCCCAAAAATATACAATACAAATACAATATGGTAAAATGTTAATCCTGGGCAGCTTGTAAACATTTTAGTTGGTATGTCGGCGAAAATTCCTTTCATTTGATACTTATATTGGCATATCTCGCTCCGTAATTTAAAAAAAATCAAATAGGTGGCAACCCTGGACACCCCAAGTGGCAACCCCCAAGCAGATAGTCTTAGAATCAACCATACTATCAATATTCAAAATATCATCCAAATCGGTCAAGCGGTTCCCGAGATAGTCTGGATATACCAAAATACTGCGGTAAGGTGGCAACCCTACTTAAAAATATTTTAGCTGGCATCTCGCTGAAAATACCTTTCATTTGGTTCCCATATTGGCATATTTTGCCACAAAATTAAACCGCCCCACGTGGCAACCCCCAAGCAGATAGTCTTAGAATCAACCATACTATCAATATTCAAAATATCATCCAAATCGGTCAAGCGGTTCCCGAGATAGTCTGGATATACATACATTGTATATATACGAATATACAAGTTTAGCTCGTTTAAAGTTATAAGATTAGATAACTAGCCTCATTCTCCAACGTCTAATGTCAGAAGACGACTCGAGAAACGCTTGTGAAACATAGTGCTCTCAAACAAAACGGCACATAATTTTCAAATCGAGAAAATCATAGTTCTCCAATCAAGTTCTAATGTCAATCTCAAATGGGATTCGAATGTGAATTGAATTTGCATTATTTCTCGAGGCATTCTGGAGTCAATATCTAGTGTAGTTATCCAGTAACTTTCTGGACTCGAGAATTTCGTTAGCTATCTAATGTGGCAATTAACACTTCTCTAACGTTGAAGACTGTTTTCTGGGTTCAGAGACTGTCTTTGTTGAGTAATTGCGTAATCGTGAAGAAATGTGCTAAAAATGCCCACTCTTTGGGAGTCTCTCCATACCGGCAATTTTAAAATTATTTTTGTGGCTCTCACTTTTTGCAGCCATCTCTAATATGACTGTGGACATTTGCATTTTAAATATATTGACATAAAATTAAGTCAATATAATATTTGTCCGAAGACAATGCGTTATAGTAAACCTACCGGAAATGTTTTGTTATTATTATTTTTTAATATACATACAGTGATTGTCATCTAAAATTATACGCAATTTTTCAAATTCATTTTGTTATAAAATGTATGTATTTCGAATATCGATTATCCCAGCTTTACTCTATACATTAGGGTGATTCAAAATAATCAAGTGTTTTTGGTGTTTGTACTTAAAAAATGAGTTGCTAGACACATTTCGAAAATTCTCTCATATATATTATGACATATTATGATTAGTCGATTAAGTTAGTAATAAAAAAACACGTACGATCTTTTTTAATCACCCGCATGAATTATAATATAAAAAAAAATATTTCTAAAGATACCTAATCCCTGATTTTGTGGTATTTTACGATATTTAATATGAGCTGTTGCGCTTTTTCACACATACATTTCTTAATTATTCATGAGCGTGAAAAACAATCGGCTTTTGTGATTGACTAAAGTTTGCCGTTATACTTTTAATACCCTGCAGTCAAACCAGCTAGCTGAAAGCTGCCTCACAAACAGGGACGGATCCAAGATTTTGGGAAGGGGGCGGGTTCGTTTTTTTTTTTTTTTTTTGATTTCGAGGATATTTTTCATTTTAAGGCTTCTCAAAACTAACTTGTTTTCAAAAAAAAAAAAATATATACATACCCACATTTGTTGTAATGGACAATGTCAAATTCAAATTATAAAGTTACCAAATGAGTATTACCCATATCCAATACCGACTTATCTTGTAACGCATTAAGAAAACAAAAATCACAAACAAGCGCATATTTTTCGTGTATTTTATATTTTTTTTGTAGTTTTTACTATATTTTTTGTGTAGTTTTTACTCTATTTTTTGTGTAGTTTTTACTATATTTTTTGCGTAATTTTACTATATTTTTTGTAGTTTTTACTATATTTTTTGTGTAGTTTTTACTATATTTTTTGTGTAGTTTTTACTATATTTTTTGTGTAATTTATTATATTTTTTGTGTAGTTTTTTATTATATTTTTTGTGTAGTTTTTACTATATTTTTTGTGTAGTTTTTACTATATTTTTTGTGTAATTTTACTATATTTTTTGTGTAGTTTATTATATTTTTTTTGTAGTTTTTACTCTATTTTTTGTGTAGTTTTTTATTATATTTTTTGTGTAGTTTTTACTATATTTTTTGTGTAATTTTACTATATTTTTTGTGTAGTTTTTACTATATTTTTTGTGTAATTTATTATATTTTTTGTGTAGTTTTTACTCTATTTTTTGTGTAGTTTTTTATTATATTTTTTGTGTAGTTTTTACTATATTTTTTGTGTAATTTTACTATATTTTTTGTGTAGTTTTTACTATATTTTTTGTGTAATTTATTATATTTTTTGTGTAGTTTTTACTCTATTTTTTGTGTAGTTTTTTATTATATTTTTTGTGTAGTTTTTACTATATTTTTTGTGTAATTTTACTATATTTTTTGTGTAGTTTTTACTATATTTTTTGTGTAGTTTTTACTATATTTTTTGAGTAATTTTGCTATATTTTTTGTTTAATATGAGCTGTTGCGCTTTTTCACACATACATATTCATGAGCGTGAAAAACAATCGGCTTTTGTGATTGACTGATGTTTGCCATTATACTTTGTATACCCTGCAGTCAAACTAGCTAGTTGAGAGCTGGCTCACGAACAGTGACGGATCCAGGATTTTGGTAAGGGGCGGGTTCGTTTTTTTTTTTTGATTTCGAGGATATTTTTCATTTTAAGGCTTCTCAAAACTAGCTTGTTTTCAAAAAAAAAAAATATATACATACCCACATTTGTTGTAATGGACAATGTCAAATTCAAATTATAAAGTTACCAAATGAGTATTACGCATATCCTATACCGACTTATCTTGTAACGCATTAAGAAAACAAAAATCACAAACAAGCGCATATTTTTCGTGTATTTTATATTTTTTTTGTAGTTTTTACTATATTTTTTGTGTAGTTTTTACTCTATTTTTTGTGTAGTTTTTACTATATTTTTTGCGTAATTTTACTATATTTTTTGTAGTTTTTACTATATTTTTTGTGTAGTTTTTACTATATTTTTTGCGTAATTTTACTATATTTTTTGTAGTTTTTACTATATTTTTTATGTGGTTTTTACTGTATTTTTTGTGTAGTTTTTACTATATTTTTTGCGTAGTTTTTACTATATTTTTTATGTAATTTTACTATATTTTTTGTGTAGTTTTTACTATATTTTTTGTGTATTTTTACTATATTTTTTGTGTTGTTTTTACTATATTTTTTGTGTAGTTTTTACTATATTTCTTGTGTAATTTTACTATATTTTATTGTAAATCTTACATACAGATACATATTTAAAAAGCGTACCTAAATAAATGTACATATGTAGGGAAAACTGTTAACTCTATTCAGAAGAAATTACCCACCACCAAAGCCACCCGCATGCTTATTAATATTGTGTATGGGATTGTACAGTTATGTCTGTCATAGCATGTATGTATGTATGTATGTTATAGTATGTCATGCATTTCCTAACATTTATTTAACCATACCACAATTGACCTATTTACCGCTATTTTCCCGTCAAAACAGCTACACAAAATATATGACAATGTTGAATTTGGCGTCTCCCTTTCTACTAACCCGTCATTAACAACGTTTTAATGTACTTACTACATATATGCATACATACACACTTAAAAGTTTTTCTTTGTAATTTTTCAAAATTATTTTCAATTGTTGTGGGGATATTGCGCAGTTTTGTTCTGGAAAATTTCGTTTGAAAAGTTAAAAATAGGCAGCTACTTTCTCATTTACGGAGAACTTTTGTCTGATAACTTTTGTCTATAACTGCCACAGTTTACCCCATTTTTTTTTCAAATTAATTTACAAAATAGTTTTCAGACGCCTAATGGTACTATTAGCGATCAGAAAAATATGTCAAATCAAGCGCCTGAAAATTGTTTTGTGAATTTGTTTGAAACAAAAATTGTACACACTTACATACAATATTTTTAAACTTCGCCTTTTGACGTAATAATAAAATTTTCTCGTGCGACCATACATATGATGTTGAATTTTTAATGAAGAACACGTTGGCACATATTATCAATTCAATTATACCCAATTATAAAATCTTTACTCGTACTAATAATAACATACCATAGAGGGTAACTTAAAAAGTGTACAATACTGTCGAAAGAAGCTATATCATCAATCATCAACTTTCTTGACTTTTATTAGATTATAGGGGTCATCAAACGAAGTTTACTGAAATGAAAATTAATAATAAGTTAGGGGAATAAGAAGAAGAGTTTTGCTTGTGAGCAAGTGTTCAAATGTGTTGGGGGTCCATTTTCTTGCAACTAGAATTTTCTATAAATGTTAAAATATAATAATTTCCCCTACTTGGAACTTATAAAATTTCTTATAAAAACAATTTTGTAGATTTTTAACCTTTGCTGACTTAATTCTGTGGCAAATTTAGCTGATATTATCTGCCTTCACTGAACCAATCATTAAACATTGGATAATATCAGCTAAATTTCTCACAGAATTGGGAAGTATTTCCCACAATTTCAAATATCCTAAATAATTTAAAGCCCTTGGATTGAGGGTATTGTAGTTGTGCCATAAATGGAATATCAGTTAAACTCCCATTAGTTATACTATATAGGCAGTTCCGAACCTAAAATATACCCTTTTTTATATGAGAGATATAAAAATTTCCTGTTTTCCCTTTCACAAAATTTTTGTTAACACTGGGTTGGTTTTTCAAGTAAAACTATAAAGTCAACACATACGCCTCGCAGTTTATCCTTATTCGGGTTATTTTTGTGGGAATACGAATGGAACTGATATGGGAGGCTTTACATTTGGTCGAAAAACAAAAAAAAAAAAAAAACACACGCACACTTCTAAAACTGTAAGGATGCCTTTAGCTCACTAGTCGGCACGGAGAGAGCGCTTGCTATGTTAAAGCATTGGAGTTTTCCTCCCAGGAAAGTTATTGCCGGCCTTTGCTTTAGCTATGTCAGAGGCGGATATTTGATAGCAATCCCAGCCAACATTTTCTATCGCGGACGTGCCCATAAAGTTACTCCAAGAAGTTGAATTTCATCACGGAAGTTATCGCTGTTCCATCTTTTTTTCATCTTCGAGAAAAACTGTTCCCCGTATACGTGACGTTCATACGGTCTTTAGGCGACCTTTTCGCAAAGTGACTTATAAGTGTCGCCTGGGGGTTAGAAACAATGATAAAAAATTATAAAAAGATTCCATTTTACCGGGACTCGAACCTTGAAACCTACGCATGCCAGGCGATCACGCTTTCTCTGTTGTTGTTGTTGTTAACAATGCATTGCCCTGCCTAGAGTGTATGATCATTCCGAAGATCTTCATCAAGCTCTTCTAACGGGAGTCCAAGGAAACGCGCAGTTTCAACAGGGTTGGACCAGAGGGGTTAGAAGAGAAGGTTCAATTGGACAATTGAAGAGATGTAGTGTATCATGGTAGGACTCCCCATGATACACTACATGACGCTTGCTCTAGGCCAAGGCATTGTCTGATATTTACATAGAAATATATAAAAAATTAATTTTAAAAAGAAAAAAGCGGAAGATTTTGAATTTTTTTTTTTTAGCCAGAACTTTGTTCTGAAAATTTTTGTGGACATTTGACCAGTGGAATAATTTTTATCAAATTATTCTTTTGAGTTTTGGCGAAAACAAGTTGAAAAATGCTACCAACAATACCAACTACGATGATTGCAATTTCGACATTCTGTTGCTATTTACGTATGCTTAGGATTTCTTGTTGTACACATTAGCTAAGTCTTAGCTTTATTCACGGTATATTTTTGCCCGTGTCCAGGCTTTATTATAATTTAGTTATTGTTATTATTGGTCATTATATTTACGATCTTTGAAAATTTTTGTGAACTTTTGACCAGTGGAATAATTTTGATCAAATTATTTTTTTTGAGTTTTTGTTATATTATAAAAGGAAAGTTCCCACCAAAGTTCATTGAAATCTGAAGGGTTCGATTCCAACCACTTTACGAATTGCATTTAATTACTGTAGTTTGTTAAATTGACAAAAATTTCATATTTTTTTCTCTTTACAGATCCTGGGCATTGCGGCAATTGTGCTTGTTGCCACTTTCGACACGGTGCCCGAAGATTGGTGTGTACCGGCATATATTATTTTCGCATTTGTTATACTATTCGCTATATTTGGTTGTGTAGCAGCGTTGCGTGAATCAATTTGCCTTACAGTGACTGTGAGTATGATTAACTTTTTCTACTTTATACCAGCACTTGAAAACTCATATTTCTTTGCTAATTTCAGTGTGCAGTTTTCCTGTTAATGTTGGCAATTCTACAAGTTATCGTAACCATTAACATTATAAATGATCGTAATGCACGCACTGGTATTGCCAAAGTGCAAGATGCTTGGGAACGTGATGCAATGGATGCCTTACAATTGGAATATCAATGTTGTGGCAAGGACAGTTCACAGGATTATGTATTATTGAATCGTCTAATACCGTTAAGCTGTTACGAGGGTCAAAATGATGCTGATGCAAACAGAATGTTCACCGAAGGTTGTAGCACCACATTGCAGCGATATCACGATAATGAGACCACAATTACTGCGGCTGCATCGTGGGTGTTTGTTGGGCTTGAGGTGGGTTAAATTGAAAATGGTATTTGAATTAGGAGCAGTTGTACTCATGATTGTCTTATTTTTTTTTTTTTTTATTTAATTTCACACAGATTGTTGGATTTTTGTTAGCTGTATTTTTGGCTATAAATTTCCGTAATAAACAAAGAAGGATGCAATTCTAAGCTGTCGCCGTCACTGTTGTACAACAGTACCTACAAATTTTAGAGCTAAATGTGTCGAATAATGAAGAATGCGTCGTGTGGTATAAACGCGTTCTACTTGATATATATTTACAACTTATATTTAAGAATAATGCCTTTATATGCAATTTGATGTAATTTATTTGCTTAAGTCTACTTGCTACTGTCTATTTATTATACTCAATATTCACTAGAGTTACTGCAGAGATTAAAATTAAAAAGTAAAACTGATGAAGAGCTTGAAAAAATGTTAATTTGGTAATCACAGCAACAGTTTTTTCGACAGAGCCTCATGAAATCATTGAAAATTATTTTCTTACATAAATAATTGCTACAGACCGATGTCTGCACTGTTCATCCAATGCAGTTCTCGAAGATGTTTTGCCAGATATCCAACTTAAAACTTTGGGACCATTTAATATGTATAACTGGTAGATGCGTGCGACTTTGTCTGCGAAACTAACATAAAATAGCCAAATAATACGGGTTTTTTTCAATATCTCGACCGCAGTGCCAATAGAGTTGTTGATTATATATCAAACTTACGTACCAAATATGAATAAAATCGGACCATAAGTACAAATTTTGTAAATATAGCTACTTCAGCGCCATTTAACGGGAAAAACTAGATCCTATGTTGAGAGGACGTATGTATTCAAAGAATAAACTGTTAGTAAGTAGGAAAGCGTGTATTGCACTCTACCCGTGCAAAAGAGCCATTGGAAAAAATGGGGAGTTGTGGTATAGTGGCCTGCGCTGAGCAAGGCAACAAACCTTAATCTGTTAGGTAAAGTACACAGATCTTGTATGAACTGTATAAGCGGTGCGTTAAGAAGGACTCCAACGAAGCACTCCAGGCCATTCTTAGCATTTTGCCACTCGATCTGGAAGGTCACCGGGTAGCAGCAACATCGGCTCTGCGTCTAAGGGAAACGTCCGGCTGGGGCGCAAGCACTAGAGAACAGATCGTTGCGCGACCACAACAGTCGGAGATAGCGGTTTTAAATCAACATTCCCAGCAGGGAAGAATGGGAGAGCACGGATCGGACTCCCGCCACTCATGGCGGCACTTCCATTTATACTGATGGCTCGAAGTTAGACGGCAGAGTTGGAGGAGGGGTTTATTCAAAGGATCTGAACCTTGAGCTCTCCTTCAGACTACCTGATCACTGCAGTGTCTTCCAGGCTGAAGTTTCAGCAATCATGGACGCCGCGGCTTGGATAGGCCAACACACTATCAGACAGGACATTTTTATATTCAGCGACAGCCAGGCGGCCATCAAATCCCTTGGCTCTTACTCGTTCAACTCTGAACTGACGCTCAGCTCTGGTCGATCTCTTTAAGAGATGACCCAACAGAACCGCGTCAACCGCACATGGATCCCGGTACACAGAGACATTGAGGGAAACTTGCCAGGCAGGACACAACCAAGCAGGTTCGTCGGCGGTGCTACGTCCACTATGAAAATTTATGGAAAAATTATAAGAGAATAACCAGGGGGATTCACCTATAAAATTATATCATTATAGCCATTTCAGCTACCGAGATATGTCAATTTATGTGATTTTCGAAATTTTCGATATCGAAAAAAGGGGGCGTGGTTATCATCCGATTCCGCCCATTTTCAATAGCAACCTACCTTGGCCAGAAAGTAAGTTGTATGCAAAATTTGATGCAAATATATAAATTTTTACTCAAGTGATCGTGTACACGGACAGACGGACAGAGAGACAGGCATGCCCTAATGAACTCCTTTTTTTAACCTAAGAACTTTCATATATGGAACTCTATATCTATCTCGATTATTTTGTGCCGTTACGTAGTACAGACATGTATATAGTATGGACAAAATTATAATACACTTGTACTAGTATTAGGACGCTGTGTATTTAAAAGACGTATGAGCCACTGCTAGCTCACTAAACCGAACGCATGGTACTTGCGCTAAAATTGAGTTTGCTCTAAATTTGTAATGGTACATTTTATGGCTATGAGAGATGACGCGTGTGATAATAAATTATTAATTTTTGTATGCCTAATCTATACCATGATACAAATACTACAGGTATAACCGTTAATGACACTACATACATATGTAATAACATTTTTAAGCAATTCTCATCCTCTTTTTTTTTTTTTTTGTCACGACTTTTCTGTTTGGTTTCTTCAATCAAATAATTGACAAATCCAAATAATTTCTTTTTATTTTTCATCAATTTGCCTTTATAACTATTGCTAGAATTGTTAAAAATAAGAATTGTAAAAGCGGAGCGAATGTGCCCCTATAGCAGCTCATCTACCATCTCATTTCCTCCCATACTACAGTGTCCAGGCATCCAGCTAAACGTGCAGTGTAAATTTTTTTTTGATTTTTTTCAAATTTTTCTTATTTTAAAATTTTTTTCAAATTTTTTTCTATTTGACTTATATACTGACACATTTTATATTGCTTAAAAACGTCAAAATAAAATCAAAAGGGAAACGGTTATGCCTGTAGTACTTTTATCATGTTAATTACTAACATAGAAAAATTATTTTCTCTATGGTATAGTTGAATAATTGTATCCCAAACGTTTAAAAAAAATGGCTTTCACTGAACTTGGAAACTTTATTATTATTATTATTAAAGGCCTTATTACACCGCGACCATTAGTACGATCTATTGTGTGACCTATGAGCTTATTGCTGTATGCGGAGGCTATTTATCTACCTAGGTAGCAGACCCTCTTTCTTGCTTACGCAATGCATTCGCAGAGTATATGAACCGGCGTTTCATTGTCCAGTTCGAAAAACCGACAATTGTTGTATCTGACAGATTCAGCTTACTCAGGAGATAACGCAGACCGCAATGTCACGTAAAATACCCACTGAGGGTTCTTAGATCTACCCTCCTTAGATTAATGAATCTGGCTGATGCTCTTTGTGAGGGTTCAATAAAGAGTTTGGCATGCCTCTGCGCTAGGCTGCTAAGCCAATGATGCCTAAACTGTTTCTTTTCCCAGTTGCTTATGGTCTCCTTTACGTGGGCCTTCGTGAGTTCACAAAAGGGTTCCGGACCATAAAATGCTGTTAGAGCACCATGTTTGCCAGGTGATTTTTTCGTTGCCGTCATGCCCTTCATGCCCTGGGACCCAACCTAAAAAAACTTTGTTTTTGGCTCCCAGATCATTAAGGACTGCGACGCACTCATCGACAAGCTTCTAGGTTATAGTGTAAGACTGCAAGGCACGTAGGCCGGCCTGACTGTCCGACATAATGTAGATTCGCCGAGAGGATAGTCTTCTTCGGAGGCATTCTCTGCCACATAATTCTATTGCGTGGCTTTCCGCTTGAAAGATAGTGGGGTAGTTAATCATCGGTACTGATTTTTTGTAATTTGGTCCATAGATACCAGCTCCCGTTTTACCATCTTCCAGCTTCGATCCATCCGTATACCAAATCTCCGAATCGGATTCAGCATAAGGATTCCCTGTGTCCCAGAGCGCTCGATCTACGATCGAAACTTCAAAATTTCGCATGATCCTGAGCGTAGGAGTTATTGCATCACTTACTTGCAATATAAGACTATTTATGGAAACTTAATTTAACTTGGAAACTTAATTTAACTTAACGTAATTTTTCGGTAATAAGAATATGTGCTTCCCATTTGCTAGAAGTGATATTTTCAAGTCTTTTTAAGTTAAGTTTGCGCTAATGGAACCCTAACACTTTTATTTTGTGTCTGACGAAAACTAACACTTTTATGTAGAACATTTTCTTCAAAGAAAAACTGGAAGTGTTACTTTTCGTCAGACACAAAATTTCTGGTGTTAGTTTTCGTTTGGCATGTTGATAAGTTCTTGCATAAATTGCATAATTAGACTGTGGCTGCTAGACGAAACGTCAAGAGATGAATCGTTTAGGTGGGTTATCGTTTCGCCGTAGAAAATGAGGCCGTACATTTTACGTACCTAGAAAGTTTCAGAATATTTTATCATTTTTTTTAAATTTATCGAAGATTTTCCACTTTTTTTTATTGAATATTCGATTTAGCTTCTTTTCATCTAAATTTTCCTCAAAAACGTAATGGCTAATCCCGGTATTGTAAAATCCCGCGTCGCTAAAATCTAAAAAATGTACATCCCTAGAACACAAAATAATACGTATACGCCCCGACGTCTTTCCTGAAAACCAATCACAGACGGTTTAGCTGTGCTTATTGCAAAAATTTGCTCAATAAAACCGAGTAATCTACTAAAACAACTTAATTTTAAATGAATGCAAATACAATTAATGAAAATTGTGTTGGCTTCTATTTTCCAATTTTGAAAGCATTTCATAATATTTATATTGTCCGAGTGCTTGTATCAATAGCAAATTCTACTCGCAGTTGTACAAAAATAAACAAATAAATCCACCAGCTGTGTCACGGCGCTATTAAAAACAAACATAAATAATGTAGATTTAGGAAAATATTTACTTGTATGAGCTATTTACCATGAGCACATACTCCTGTGGAGAGTGAAATGTGAAAATATATTGCAAATTTACAAGTTACGTATTGGGGGGTAGATCGGTACACCGAACTTAAAAAACACTTCCATTCAGAACCATCCCAGAATAAATGTTAGAAAAGGGGGAAAAATGATGCGCAAAAATTTTGCATAATAGGAAAAGTCATAAACTAACAGTGCCACCTGTTGCTACTTATTTGTGTAGACAAAAAAATTTGTCTGCATACGAATCCCCACTGTATAACTTGAGCATAATTAGCTTAATCCATTTTGAAAGCATACATAATGATACATAATAATAAGCAAATGCCATAACACGCGTAAAAAGGATTTGTTTATACTTCAAAAGAATCCTTTGTCTGGAAGTTGAACAAAAAAAAAAAAAAAAAAAAAAAATCAATGTTATTCCACCTCACGCTTTTCACATATAATATATGGGGACTAACAAAAGTTGGATTTTTTAAAATTAATTTTCCAGAGAAGACCACACTCAAGAGAATGGCGGTTGTTTTGATGCCAAGCTCAGGGATTTTTTTAGGGCTCTTGAACGGTGTAAAAATTTAATGAAAAGAAAAATCTTCTATGAGGTATTGTTCTGGTGTAACGAACTTGACTTGCAGATGCCTAATTACTAGCTAGGGATGGTCATCCAGGAATCTGGTGCTTTTTGAGTTGCCGAAAATCCCGTTATTTTTTTTTTCGTACAATCTCCGGATTATCGAATCGGAATTATGTTACTAACGGGTCGATTCTAAGCGTAATTTTGTATCTAGAAAATTATCTAACCGAATATCATAACCGTCGCGACGGTAATGTAGTTCATTATCTTATAACTTTAAACGAGCTAAACTTGTATATTTGTATATGCGGACTATCTCGGGAACCGCTTGACCGGTTTAGATAAAATTTTGAATATAGATAGTATGATTGATTCTAAGACTATTCACTTGGGGGTTGCCATCTGGAGCGTTCTACAGGGTTGCCACCTGTCTAAATTTTTTGGAATAATGGAGCGAGTTATGCCAATATGGGTATCAAATGAAAGGTATTTTTAGCGACATGCCAACTAAAGTATTTTCAAGTAGGGTTGCTACCTTACCGCAGTATATTCGTATATCAGGTACTATCTCAAAAACCGCTTGAACGATTGGGATGAAATTTGGCATAGATATAGTATTATTGGTACAAAGACTATCCACTTCGGGGTTGCCACTTTGCGAGCGAGATATGCCAATATGGGTATCAAATAAAAGGTATTATCGCGTACATATCAACTAAAATATTTTCAAGTAGGGTTACCGCTCAGGGTTACCATTTTACCGTATTTTATATGTATTGTATATTATTGTTATCATATTTCAATTATTTTTGGATCACTTTGAGATCATTTAGGGGTCACTTAAGAATAATTTTTGTCTATTTCGAGATCATTTTGGAGCCATTTTGGGATCATTTTTGGATCATTTTGGTATAATTTTGGGATAATTTTTGGCTCATTTTGGGAAAATTTGAAGGTATTTTTGAGGCTGTTTTTGGATTATTTTGCGATCACTTTTGGATAATTTTGGGGTAATTTTCGGACCATTTCGGGTACATTTAAGAGTGCTTTTGGGGTCATTTGTGCATCGTTTTTGGATCATTTTGGGATCATTTTAGGGTCATTTTGGGAACAATTTTGGGAACAATTTTGGGTCATTTTGGGTTCAATTTCAGATCATTTCGGGAACATATAAGGGTCTTTTTGGAATCATTTTAGCATTATTTTGGGATTTTTTTAGGGTCATTTTGGGATCATTTTGGGTAAGTAAAGTAGGCGCTAAATTGATAGCACCGAGCAAACTCGGTCACCCAGGTACTCTATTATTAAAGCATTCACACTACTACACTGAAAGAATAAAAAAAAAAAAAAAAATAAAAAAAAATTTTTATTTAGTTTTGTTTTTTTTTTTTAAATTTTTTTTTTATTTTTATTTTTTTTTTTTAATTTGGTTTTTTTTTTTTTGTTTATTTTTTTTTATTTATTTTTTTTTTTCATATCCAACAACTCTAGATAAATCGAGGAAAAAGGGGCGTGGCACTTCCCATATCAATCGGAATTTTCTTAGAGCTTATTTCAGGAAGTATTCATGAATTTCAAAATCACGGAAAAAAACCCGGGGTTGTAAAATCAGATCCCAAAAATGCTGGGATCGCAATAATCAACTGAGCTTAAACTGACCATGCAGTAAGGAGCAGGAAAATTAAAAATAAAACAAGTTTAGTACTAAACATTTTCCGTTGTTTCATCTGCATTCAAACATATCATTCTGAAATTCTGCAAAAAGTATCGAACTTTTGCAGTTACCCCCGTTTATGTAGGTAAGTATGTCCGAGAGGGCTTACTTGCTTGCTTATGTATGTGTCGCAAAAAAAATTAAAGAAAATCGCATAACAAGCCACTTGTTGATTATACAATGCATTTGTTGACTAATCATGACGCATGTTGACCTTGAACTTTTCATGATTGTATGTGGGTGTGTAAGTAGATATGTATGTATTTATTCGCTTTCGTTATATGAATGGATTCATCTTTTCGCGAATGGCATACATAAATTGAAGACAACAATAGAGTCTAGCTAATCAAGCGATGAACAGAAGCCAACCAATCTCACTCGACAGACATTGCAGTAAATTGAATTAAATTCATATAAATTATTAGGGTTTTAATTGGACATTCATTGCACTTTTAAGCGCTCGCTTTTATTAACTGAGGCAGTGTATATGCATGAGCTAGTGTGGCACATGATAGACAATATAAAGAGTCTTTTATAAACCTTTTTTTTTTTCAAATTCAAAAGATGCAGCGATAAAAAAAATTGTTTAACTTTTGTTTACTTTTTTAAAGGTTTCCACTTTGATGAAAAAGAGTGTTGAAATTGTTATGAGATTTACATATTAACAATGTTTTCAGAGGTGGAATGTTCTGAATTTTATGAAAACTCAAATTTTAGGACTTACTGTTTTAGTAGGTACTAAATATTTTTGATACTGAAAATTGCTTTTACTCAATATTTTTTGTACTGAAATATTTTTAGTGAGCTTTAATTGAGCATGCATTGAGAAAAAAGCATAAAGTAAAAAAAAAACAAAGTTTAGTACTAAATATTTTTCTTCTAAAATATACGTAGTAATATGTAGGTATATATTTATAATAAAAAAATATTTTTGATAGTTTTCAAATATTTTTCATGCACAAATAATTTTAGAACTAAATATTTTTAGTACTGCCTATGCGAGTATAAAATAATAAGCTTATAAAAATTATAATTAAATATTGTTTTAAGAAATATTTTTTGTACTAAAATATTTTTAGTACTAAAATATTTTTAGTACTTACAGTTTTAGTTTGAGAGTTGAGAATGTAGTGAGAAAAATGAAAAATAAAAAAACGGTTTAATACTAAATATCTTTGGGTACTAAATTTTTTTTACTTAATATTTTTACTCTTAAATATACTTAACAATAACAAATATTTACAGTACAAAATATTTTTGCTAGAAGATAGAAATGGTTTGTAAGAAAAAAACTTTATAACTAAATATTTTTAGTACTACCAATTCAAGTACATATTAAATAATTAGCATAAAAATATCCATTAAGCGAACTGACAGACTTCTCATGGAATACGGCTAGGTAGTGCAAGCATATTGAAAAAGGCAGGGCGTATGAGTAACATTATTTCCAAAAAGAAGGGAACTTCATTTTGCTGCGGCTTAAACAAGAACAGTGTCGAGCTTTGCCTAGCTCGTGGCCCATGAATAATAATAGTTTTAAACAATAACTTAATATAGCAATTGTGTTAGGAATTTATTATTAAAAATTCTATTAATATACGACTAGACGTAAAATTGTCAGTTGACCATCAAAAAAACTAATGAACAATATTTTTTGAAATGCTTATGACATTTCTTACTACAAGGTGAAAATGTTTGGCAGGAGAAGGCGAAGGCGCCAACCAACAAGGAAAACATGACGTGAAACAAATGGTTAAGAGCTCACAAGCTATGACATCATTCAACAGGGTGAAACAGAAAAATATTTCTCTTATTAGCCATATAGTTTTATACATTTATGTATAATATATAACCATATGAAAGCTTACATTGTATGTATGTAAATAATTTTCTAATGGAGAATTGTATATACAAGCGAAAAACAAACGAAAAATTCTTGGATTATGAATTGAACACAACAAAAATAAGGGATGGGCAATTGCTCGTAGATGGCTTGCTGTGGGTGTGTATAACTACCCGGTAGTCTAAGCAATTGGTTGAAAACTTCAAAATAAAATTAAAAAACAAAAAAAAAAAAATTGAAAAAATTATAAAACAAAAAAAAAAAAAAAAATGAGTAAATTAAAAAACAATATACATAAAGTATAATAAAATAAAATCAAGTAAAAAATTAAGTAATACAAAAAAAAAAAAAAAAAAAAAATAGAAAAAAAATAAAAAAAGAAATGAGAAAAAAAATAAATAACACATAAAAAAAAATAAAGTAAAATAAAATAAAATAGAAAAAAATTAAGAAAAGATAAAAAAATAAAATTACAAAAAAAAAATAAAATAAAAGGAAATGAAACCAAATAAAATAAAATAAAATAAAATAAAATGAAATAAAAAAAAATAAAATGAAATAAAGTAAATAAAAGAATATTAAATAAAATAAAATAAAATTAAAAAAAAAAAATAAAATAGAATAATAAAATAAACAAAAAATACAAAAAAAAAAAATAAAAAAACAAATAAAAAATAAAACAAAACAAAATAAAATAAAATAAAAACTAAATAAAATCAAGTGAACAAAAACGAAATAAAATAAAATAAAATAAAATGAAATAAAACAAAATAAAATAAAATAATATTAAATAAAATAAATTAAAATAAAAGTAAATAAAAAACCGCGTGTAGAAAGTACACGTGAAAGAAGTTAACTTCTTAAATTCAGAAATGACAAAATATGAATAAGGTGTATTCGAGAATGGTTTAGATTCACAATTTCTTACTTCCGGGAAGTGGAGCAGATAACCGATCAATTCCCTAAGTAGCAACCCTGCTTGAAATTCTCTTTTTTGGAATATGGTCGAAAATACCTTTAATTTGATACCCTTATTGGCATATCTAGTTATTATATATTAAAAAAAATTGGTATAGCTGGCAACCCTGTAAACCACCCTAAATGCCAACATGCATTTATATAATCTTAGAATGAATCAAATTGTCTATATGTAAAATTTTTTCCAAATCGGTCAAGCAGTTCCCGAGATATACAAAAAAATAAATTGCGTTTAGGTGGCTACTCTAAGTGGCTACCCTGCTTGAAATTCTCATATTTGGAATACGGCCAGAAATACCTTTCATTTGATACCCATATTGTTATATCTAGCTCTATATTTAAAAAAATTGAGGTAGGTGGCATCCCTGTAAACCGCTCTAAGTGACGACCCCCATGTATATAGTCTTAGAAAGAATTATATTGTATATATGCCAAATTTTATCCAAAGCGGTCAAACAGTTCTCGAGATATACGAAAAAAATAAATAAATTGCGGTTAGGTGGCAACCCTAAGTGGCAACCCTGCTTGAAGTTATCTCATTTGGAATACGATCGAAAATACCTTTCATTTCATACCCATATTGGCATACCTAGCGCTATATTAAAAAAAATTGGATAGCTGGCAACTCTGTAAACCGAATTCTGCTCGGCCTAACTAATACAATTTATTCAATATTAGCTAGATCCTGGAATTTCACCTCCTATTTCATTTGCACGGTTAAACATCATGGTGAAAATCTCCTACGCCTGAAAGTCGGCTACAATTTCTATTTCCGTTACATAATTTCCGTTGCATCACCAGCCATTTTCTCAAATCGTACTCTCAATCAAAACTTCATAGCGCCGCCGAAGAACTTAACTTCAAAAATTGCCTGTACCTGTACTGCTCTTTTTGGTACTAGTCTAATAACTGTCAAATAATTATAGCTGTAAACTAATACTTTAGCTGACTATTTTGTTACTCCACTTCAGTATTAGAAAGTACACACATACTTGCACAAAATAATGCCATAAAAATGCGTAGTTAGCAGCAGCAGTTGAGTGCCTCAGGCTGAAGCAGATTGGGTCAGGCAGGCGCTAATGGAGTTGAGTTAAGCTAAGTGTTGACGAATTTGACAGTTTAGTTGTATGCGAGCAGCAGTTTGTGAAGGAAGTGTATGCAAGGACGCTATTTTCTATTGTTTTTGAGATCATAGTATAATGAAAAAATTATTGAATATTGAAAATAAATTCAAACAGAATCACATTTTGATTATTGATAGAATATAAGAGCAAAGCTTGTGATATCTTGCGCTGGGGCCGCCAAATGTGCTAAAATGGTTTGTTGTTAAGTAACTTAACATGCGCATTGATGAGCTAAGGCTTGTGACATACACATGCTTACATATACATACCTATGTATGTACTTATTAGAATAAGTTTGCTGAACATACACAAAGATAACGTAATCACGAAATTGAAGTGAACAAAAGGCGCTGGATGAAGGCTAATAACAGCTTTAGCACAAAAGAAGCAAGTATTAAGATGTATTATTCGAGAATAACACTAATAAATAATTAAAATTTAAATTAGTTTATTTTTAGCTTAAAATGGCATTAAAACTTTCTATTTTAAAAGCCGTTTTGGCCATTGTCAACACAGTGCTGCCGGTGCGTATGAGTAACTTTTTTTTGAGTATTTCTATTTTATGTATGTGTGTAAACCTGTTATTTTTTACAGTTACTTGGCACTGGCTTGATTGCACTCTCTGTTTATGAATTAAATACCTCAACGCCTGGTACTATGCAACACATTTCAATTGTTATACAAATTTTTATTGGATCATTTGTGGTGCTCACCTCATTTCTGGGTTGTTTTGGATTGTGTCGTGAATCGTTGGGACTCACTTGGACTGTAAGTATACACAAATATAAGACAATGGAATAAAATTAGAAAAAAGAATAAAAAGATGAAATTAAATGAAATAAAAAAAGAGAATAACAAAAAAAAAAAAGAAAAATATAATATTATAAGAAGAAAAAAAAAATAAAAACAAAATAAAATAAAATACAATAAAATAAAATATAAATAAAATAAAATAAAATATATTAAATTAAAACAAAATTAAATTTATTTTGTTAAAATAAAAATAAAATTAAATAGAAAAAAAAAAATAAAAGAATTACTTAAAATAAAAATAGAATTAAATGGAACAAAAAACTAAAAAATTATAAAAGGAAAATAAAATAAAATATAATAAAATAAAATAAAATAAAATAAAAATAAAAATAAATAATATTAAAATAAAATAAAAATAAAAAAAATAAAATAAAATATAATAAAAAAAAATTAAATAAAAATAAAAATAAAAATAAATAAAATAAAAAAAAATAAAAAAAAAAAAATAAAACAAAAATAAAAATAAATAAAATTAAAATAAAATAAAAATAAAAATAAAAATAAATAAAATAAAAATAAAATAAAAATAAAATAAAATAAAATAAAATAAAATAAAATAAAAATAAATAAAATTAAAATAAAATAAAAATAAAAATAAAAATAAATAAAATAAAATATCATAAAAAAATAAAATAAAAATAAAAATAAAAATTAATAAAATTAAAATAAATAAAATTAAAATAAAATAAAAATAAATATTTATTATATAAAATAATAAAATTTAAATAAAAATAAAAATTAATAAAATTAAAATAAAATAAAAATTAATAAAATTAAAATAAAATAAAAATAGAATAAAAATAAAAATAAAAATTTATAAAATTAAAATAAAATAAAAATTAATAAAATTAAAATAAAATAAAAATAGAATAAAAATAAAAATAAAAATTTATAAAATTAAAATAAAATAAAAATAAAATAAAAATAAACTAAAAATAACAATTAATAAAATTAAAATAAATAAAATTAAAATAAAATAAAAATAAAAATAAATATAATAAAAAAATAATAAAATTTAAATAAAAATAAAAATTAATAAAATTAAAATGAAATAAAAATTAATAAAATTAAAATAAAATAAAAATAGAATAAAAATAAAAATAAAAATTAATAAAATTAAAATAAAATAAAAATAGAATAAAAATAAATAAAATTAAAATAAAATAAAAATAAATAAAATAAAATATAATAAAACAAAATAAAATTAAAATAAAAATTAATAAAATTAAAATTAAATAAAAATAAATAAAATAAAATAAATTAAAAAAAAATAAAATTAAAATAAAATAAAAATAAAATAAAATAAGATAAAATAAAATAAAATAAAATAAATGAAAATAAAATAAAATAAAATTAAAATAAAAATAAATAAAACAAAATAAAATATATTAAATTAAAACAAAATAAATTTGAATAACTTAAAATAAAAATAAAATTAAATAAAAAAATAAAAAATTTAATAAAATGAAAATAAAATAAAATATAATAAAAAAACAGCGTAAAATAAAGTATAATACAAAAAATAAAATAAAAAGAAATAAAATAAAAAAAAAAATTATTTTACCAACTTCTTAGATACGGCATTTTTCAATGGTTTGCCTTTGTAGATATGATGATCTACCACTTCGCCGTCCAAATGTTCTTCGAATTCTTCAAAAATTTCATTTTTCCCTCTATCCTTACAGTATGTCACCTGCATGCTTATACTACTCACATTCCAAATTTATCTAATCACTGTGGCTGGCGTAACAGATTACGTGCAAAATACTACGGATCACTTTGATAAATTGTGGAGCAATGTCACTTTAAATGCTGGAGAAATAGCACAAATTGAGCAACAGGTTAGTAATGGATTAAGATTGACAGGCTACATCACAAATCCTTATTATATGGGGCATTCCATGTTAAATCGTCAAATGCTGAAATCGAGCCCTTCCGATTTGAATGAAGGTTACAAAATTGAAAAATTAAGGACCATTTTCTTATTTCTTCTTCAAATTTACTGACAACTTCATTTGCCATGTAATTTAAAGGGAGAATGAAATATCAAATAAATTCATATTGAACTTTAAAATTTAAGGTTAGATCAGATTAAAGGCTAGATGAGAAAATACATACCTAAACCTTTTTTTATAATGCAAATTTTACAACAAATTTTCAAATATTTTTTTATACCACCTTTGTAAGTGTCAAGGCTTTTGTTTAGTTTCGGAAATATCAAAAACAAAAAATTTAATTTGGCAGAACTTTATTTTATGATAAAAGTAAACTCCCTATCAAAATTCCATTTGACCATTTGATATGGACTTACCCATATTTTAATACATTTTGAATTTTCTAATTTTTTTTCAGTACGAATGTTGTGGAAAATCTGGCACTCGTGATTATTTACAGTTAGACAAGCGCATACCACGAAACTGTTATAGAAATTTTTCCGGTGTGGAAAATGATCTTTATACTGATAGCTGTTTGCAGCTACTACAAGAAATGGCGCGCAAAAGTGGCAGCACGGGCTTGGCTATCAAACTGACATTATTTGGCTTTGAGGTGAGTGTCTAGTGAGAGCTGGCAGCGAGTTCTTTTTTCTTTAACCTGTTTTTTTTTCTTTTTATATATATGTATTATTTACAGGTGGTTGCTTTGTTTTTCTCTGCTTTCATGGGCATTACTATACGAAACATGCGAAGAAGAGACCAATTTGTGGATTAGCATGAGTTTTGAAATAATCGTCGTCTCGGCGATAAAAGCTGTTAGCTCTAAAAAATAAAACCAAAAAAAAAAAAAAATTACTATAAATAAACTAAAATTAAAAAAAAAAAAATGGAATTAAATACAAAAAAAGACAAAACAGATAAATAAAAAAATTTTTATAAAACAATAAATAAATAAACAAAAAAAAAAAAAAATAAATGTATAAAATAAAGTTAACTAAAATAAAATAAAATCATATTTTAATATGTATCTAGATTTTATGTAGTTGCCACAATTTTTCGTTTTAAGATACAAAGCAGGTTTTATAGTTCCCCATAGATTTCGCAAAAATTTTGCTATCTTTTTCTACCCCGTGAAAGATATTTTTCAGATTTTTTTCAAATTTTTTCCCCAAATCAAAAAAAGTTATGAACTTAAAAAAAAGTTTTTTTTTAATGCTGCAACCTTTTCAAAAATCGAGCGTATGAGATCATTTTTTAAAATTTTGGTTTTTAAATGTAATTTTCGGAAAAAAAATAAAAAATTTTTAAAAGCCCAGATATATAATTTTTTTTTTCAAAAAAAAAAGTCCGACCCTTTTTTATTTTTATTTTTTTAAAAACTCCAACTAATTCTGCAATAAGCCCCGCTAATAACAAAATGTGCCGACAATCGCTTCTATTTTTTTTATTGAAAAAGTTTTTTTTTTTAAACTTGGCTCATTTATATCACAAGATGTGCCGACAATTTTTCCATAATTTTTTTTGATTTGGGGAAAAAAATTTGAAAAAATTCTGAAAAATGTCTTTCGGAGGGTGGAAAGAGATAGGAAATTTTTAGCGAAATCTAAGGGCGTCAGGTAAAAAATTTGTCGATTTGGCATGGAATGACCCATATCTCTCTCGATTATTTCGTGCCGTAACGTAGTACCGTTATGTGAACAAAATTATAATACCCTTGTGCTAATACTAGTACGCTGGATATAAATAAATTGTAGACTTCCTTTTTTAAATCAAACCCCACATCCGTAACAGTTTTATGGTGAATCAATTCGCACTCCCACCGTTAAGCATCCGTCGTATACCGTTATAGACATGCTTATACTAAACATCCCGTCATTGCTAGTATATTTAATCATTTTTATTTTTGTTAACGTTTTTTTTCTTTCACCTCATATTTGTTGACTTTTCAAAGCAAATAAATTTTTTTCGCGGCCATCATAATTTCGTCAGCTACTTTAGTTGGCTAATAAACACATAAACCACACATATATGTAATATTGGATGACTCGTCAGGTGGTCTATGGCGAAAAAAAGCAAATTTTATAGATCTGAGCCAATGTGCCAGAATCACATAATTAGGCAATACAGCCACACACACACATATTATTTGAATTTTTGGAAAATGCGAATATTTTGAAAATTTCACAAAATCACTTTCGCCGAGACAGTTTGTTGTTTGTCTTTAAATGCGTTGCTCGTTGCGGATGATTTTTAAAATTACTTAGCGGTCGTGAAATATTTAAAAACGTTACATACTGGTATTTACAAACAAAAAAAAAAAAACTTTCAAATATATAAAAAAAATATTTAAAACATGGCTTTAACCATGTTTTTTAGCAGATCTTGTCTGCAGTGGACTGTTATCATCTTTAATATACTCAGTTTGGTGGGTTAAGTGAAGAAATCATTTTTTTTTTATTACGGAAACAATACAATTTTAAACCCAAGTGTTGAATCTCGGATAATAGTACATTTACACCGCACCAAATTTGGCGTATTCAAATGAGCCAGTTCGACACCGTTTACACTGGCAAATTTGCATTTGGCTTCACCTTCCCTGCGAGAATCTTCTACAAAAAGGACAAAAAGCCACCGAAAGAAAATACGTTACCGTGATGATTTAAACACCTCTAGAGTAATAATAAAAGAAGAGTCAAGAAGGCTTCTGTCTTTTCCTGGTAGAATTCGTCCCTTTTTTAAAAAAATAAGTAGTTGAAATTGTTATTTACAGCTGTGTATAGTGTAAAAGTTATCACACGTCAATTACCTCATTAAGGTTCTTGCTGTGGAACAGCCGCAGGGTTGCTGTTTTGAGGAACTGTGGATTGGAATGTGAGATTTGTATGAAAAAAATCACCAAATTTGCAATTTTTCGTCAAATTTGCCAAATTTGGTGGGGTGTAAATGTACTATAAAATAGATTATAAAAAATACTTATAAAAATTTGTGTTTAAAAATACCTATAGATACTTAGGCCCAGTTTTTCAGTGCAGGTTTAAATTTCAGTGCAACCTTAAACTTAGTTTAAACGCCCACTCTGTATGGGATAAACTATAGTCAACTTTGTCTGTGGTTTAAACTGGCACTGAAAACCGCCCCTTAGGCCCAATTTCACACTGCCAAGTTAACTTAAGTTCCACAGTTGGATTCGCAATTTTATTTAAGTTTTTTAATTGAATTTTTACTACATAAATTGTTGATAGACGGTCTCCTGATATCTGACCAGTGGTTAACCCACCTACGTTGGGCAGTTCACCATAGGTTAACTCAAAATGAAAATTGGAAATCTGTGGAACGTAAGTAAACCCGCCACTGTGAAATCGGGCCTTAGTGTAATAAATTGTGTGTAGTGGGTTCTCAGAGTGAGTTCAATATTTAAGGGCCTTATTATGTATAATGCAACGCGAAGCTAAATTCGTATAATATTACAGCATCCACCCGCTCCAGGGACTGAAAATAAATGGAAGTTGTCGTTGTTATTTATTTGTTGTAATACGGAGTATATATCAGTATTTAATGACATGGCAAAATGTCACGGTGGTTTACAGAAAAAAAATTCATAAAAAGTGCCATAAAGTCTGCTTGCACTTTTTCTACATAAATATTTGCATTTGCGTGACATTTATAACTTTGGCAAAAACGCGCAAGTCCGAAAAAGTATCCTAGGAAAAATCAGCTGATTATGTCATCGCATGCAAAAAGATAGAACTTGGTCAAGTCTCTGCGTGAACGCGCGTTAAAAAGCGATTATTAGACAGATCGTTTTGAACTAAGTACATTTTATTACAGCTGTCAAAAATGAAATGTCACGCAACACGACGATAAAGTTGTTTCTATTTTCGCCTTAAAGCTGGATTACTCGAAACCCCGTTAGCCTGAGAAATATTTAATTTGGCTCTTTTTTGTAGGATATTCAGTTTCAGTATGTGTTTTAGCGCAATGATTTAACAGTTTTATATAAAAAATGAGATCAGTCCTCAAAATCTAGATTAGCAATGATAAACCTCTAGAACAGTGTTGCACAACGCCAGCAGTGCAACTAATACATGTGAAGTATTTTTGTAGTGGTATATGTGTGCAAGCAAAACTCTTGCAGTCAAATCAGCTAGTTGTCAAATATCTCACAGTGTGCGTCAAAGAAATTCAGTTACTCCGATCACACGGCTTGTAAGTACCTAAATGCCGAATATTTTTCGAAAGCTCAGAAAAGTTCTTGTGTGCACCACTGCTCTAGACAGATATAAAGTTATTTTGTAGTCTAATGTACATTAATGTGCCGCTCCCTCTAAATTAACTTTGTCAAAATTTTCTCACATCGCAAATATAAGCATTTACCCTGAACATATCCGATTCAGATTTTTGCAAGAATCTACGTCGAACCTTGACTTCTTTCTTTATAAGTATCATCAATTAATTCTGCACCATGGCAATTTTCTGTTTTTTCACTTAATTTGAAGATAGGTTAACTCATTTCAGGAAATTTTTTTTAATTTAAAATGCAACATTAAATTAAGATAATATCAAATTATTTAACTTTTTTAAATTTGCTTTCGTTTAGAAAATCGTGGTGAATAAGTAGTTGAACTTATCACTTCACGAACCGGAATTGACCTCAGCTCATGTTAAACTTAATATTATTGGAAATTTACCCCTATTGCGTATTTTTTTATAAATGGAAAAAATTTATACATTTTTGTTTGTATGGAGAGTGGGGCAACTTAATGTACATAATATAATATGTAGTACATATGGATTTAAGAATTCGGAAAACATGTTTGTTGTAAATCGGACGCTTTCCACATGTTCTTTGTTGATGGACATTTTCTTTTATGTACATTTTTGACACCTTGTTTTGTTCGTAGACCGTGAAATTAAATATATGATTTTAATAAGACAATGCCAACTTGTCAATCCATAAACATAAACAATAAAATTTATGCTTGTGAATAAATATGTCATTCTTTTTTTTCCAAAGAAGCCTATATCATCATCATTCCGTCGCACTCAAGTGCCTAATAGTACATTTACACTTTTTACACATTTACACCAAATTTGGCGAATTAAAATTAGTCAGTTCGACACCGTTTACGTTGCCAAATTTGCATTTGACTTCACCTTCCCTGCAAGAATCTTCTACCAGGATAAAAAGCAACCCTGAAGTTTTAAACACCTGTAGAGCGATAATAAAAGCAAAGTCAAGAAGGCTTCTGTCTTTTCCTGGTAGAATTAGCCCATTTTCCCAAAAAAAAGTAGTTGAAATTGTTATTTAGAACTGTGCATAGTGCAAAAGATATCACACGGCAATTACCCATTAAGGTTCTTGATGGGGAATTCTAAATGTGGATCACAGGCAGGGTTGCTATTTTGAGGAACTGTGGATTGCATTGTTCGGCAAATGAGGTCAAATGTGATGGAGTTCCAAATTTGGAAAATGGGATTTGTATTTTGATATTTTGACTTTGACCGTATGAGTTTACTTTATGTGTCACACAAATTTTTTTTCTTCGTTTTCAAAGAACCATTAATTTTATTTGGCTGCTACCTACTTCTTGCTGATTTTTAAATGAAATATATATATACAAGGTTATTCGGAAATAAAAATATGTCAGATAAAGACTTAATTATTAAGTACTAATTTGATAAATTTATTATACATGTTTTAACATTGAATGGCTGTAATATTTTACTGTTTGTGATGTACACAAATTTTCGACCTCGAAAAACTTTGTAATGATCACTCTAATGAAAAAAGTTTATAAGACATTTTTTTGTAGAGCGTTCAATTCCCCGCAATAGCTACTTAAATATATTGGTCATTTCATGCCAAATCGACAAATTTTTTACCTGACCCCCTTCGATTTCGCTAAAAATTTGCTATCTTTTTCTACCCTCCGAAAGACATTTTTCAGAATTTTTATAAATTTTTTCCCCCAAATCAAAAACGTTTTTTTTTTAAATGCTGTAACTTTTTCAAAAATCGACCGTTTGGGATACTTTTTTTTTAATTTTTGTTTTTAAATGTAGTTTTCGGAAAAAAATAAAAAAATTTTTAGAAGCCCAGATATATAAATTTTTTTTTTTCGAAAAAAAAGTCCGATCTTTTTATTTTAATTTTTTTTTTAACTCCAACTAATTCTGCAATAAGCTCCGCTAATAACTAGATGTGCCGACAATCGCTTCTATTTTTTTGATTGAAAAAAAAAAAAAAAAAATTTCATTAAAAAGTTATATAAAATCAGCCAAAAGTTGAAAAAAAAATAGAAGCGATTGTCGGCATATCTTTTTATTAGTGGGGCTTATTGCAGAATTAGTTGGAGTTTTACAAAAAAATAAAAATAAAAATAAAAAAAGGGTTGGACTTTTTTTTCGAAGAAAAAAAATTAATATATCTGGGCTTTTAAAATTTTTTTTATTTTTTTTTCCGAAAACTACATTTAAAAACAAAAATTAAAAAAAAAAATTAACAAAAACGGTCGATTTTTGATAAAGTAAAAAAAAAAAACGTTTTTTTTAAGTTCATTATTTTTTTTTGATTTGGGGGAAAAAATTTGAAAAAATTCTGAAAAATGTCTTTCGGGGGTAGAGAAAGATAACAAATTTTTAGCGAAATCGAAGGGGGTCAGGTAAAAAATTTGTCGATTTGGCATGGAATGACCCATATAGTGTAGATTTTCGAATAATTATATAACACATCGTTTTATTTTTCCACACTAATTTTACCCATGAATTCGAAACCATCTATGCTTTGTTTCTCGCTTTAACCTCTATTTGATATCCTTATTGTTTAGAAATGTTTTGTGGGTCACTGGGTCTAATATCGGAATACACTTCTGAAGAAGTAGAAATATCGATATGAGAACCATAGTACGTCAAAGCTCTCTCCAATACCTTCCGCTTGATACCCATATTGTAGGTAGAAACATGTTTTACCCTGTATCATAATTATAAGGATATCTCGACAACCGGGTTTCGGATATCAAAAAAAAAGTTTAGTACGTCAAAGCTCTCTTCAATACATATCGTTTGATACCCATAATGCAGGTAGAAATATATTTTACCCGTTTTCATATTTTTGAGGATATCTCGAAAACCGAGTTTCAGGTATCAGCAAAATTTTGCCTTAATATAACCTACATATATCTGTATACTTTGCTAAAATTTCGACAAAATCGGTAAAGTAGTGCCTAAGTTAGCAAAAAATATTTGACGGTTTTCTGGGTTTTACTGTCATCGAGATATCCAAAACCGGTTATAGGATATCGACAATTTTTTACCAAATCATTCTCCGTTTATATACCAGCACGCTGCTAAAATTTCGGATCTGTAGGAAACTGTTAATGTTAATGTTAAAAAATATTTGACAGTTTTTCGGCTTTATATTATTCACGATATCTCCAAAACAGGGTGTCGGATACCAAAAAAAAATTTAGGATAACGGTAATCCGTGCCGATTTTAAGTTAAAATTCTATTCTAAGTTCTCAAAAAACAACATTAAGGCTTCGAAAATTACATGATTTTAATATTTTTCCCATATATAGAGGACTCAGTAACGAATATCTACCTATGAATTTCTATAAGGACAACCGGATCCTTTTTAAAGGTATTGAGAAAAACTTATTTACTGAAAAAGGTCATTGGAATTTCAAAAGTGTTTAAGTAGATTGCGTGGAAATATGTTTTCTAGCAAAAATAATCGAGTACATCTTGAAACTTTGCAATTTTAGTGCACTTTTTATAGATCATACACGGCGTATGAGTAACATTTAGTTATACAAGTAAGAAAAGTACAGGTCGTTTACATAAAACAACTTTGATTTTTTTGGGACAGTCTAGTGACGATATATGTTTTTTACTAAAACAAAATTGTGGCTCATATCTTTTTGTATTAATTTTTTATGGAACTATATGTTGAAAATTTGAAAAGCTTGTTTTTTGCGTAAAATTCTCAAAATTTTTCTAAAAAATATTTGTAATTTTGTTTTTTAACTACCTATCATTCCAGATTATTGGCATTTTCTCGGTGGTCGCCTGCATTTATGAGCTGGACAAATTCACGCAAGGGACGCCTGAGCATTTGGAAAAGATATTGCAATTGGTCGCCGCATCTCTCTTGGTGCTTTCGACATTTGTTGGTTATTTAGGATCTGTTAATGGTTCCGTAAAAGTACTTTGTTGTGTACGTATTACAATGGATGTAATTAAAATTTTTATGAAATAAATTTGCATTTCTTCGAAGATCAGTTCATCACCATGCTGATTGCATTAATTATATCACATATATGGAAATTATGGCATTATGATGAAGCCAAATATATGAGAGAAACAGAAAATTTGGTCACAACAGCCTGGATGGCGGAAATGGTGACAAAAGGTGCAATGGACCAAATTCAAGAAAAGGTAAAAAGGCGCTTTGAGTTACAGTGGGAACAAATTTTAATAATTTTGTCATCTATCCAAAATTAGTATGAATGCTGCGCAGAGAAAAACAGTTTGGATTATGTTAATCTCAATATGAGAATTCCAGTTAGCTGTTATCGCTATGAGAATAATTTAAGAAGCATTTATCCTTTTGAGGATGGATGCTTTGCAGCAATGAAACGTTCCTATTTGGCTGAGTATCGTTATGAGCGTTTGGCGCATGCGTTACTCATTGGATTTGAGGTGAGCGGGTTTTTACGCAGAAAATTACGGTAAAGTTGTAATTTTAATTTTAATTTTTTTTTTCAGAGTTTTGGTATACTATTAGCACTTTTATTGATATGCAAGCTGTTGACAAAAACGCGTAGATATAGTTATTAGTGTTTTAAGAATTGTATTGTAATTAATTTCGTATGTAACTAGTTTGGTATTTAAGCTAAGAATAAATATATAATTTATATTTATAATACAAATTTTTTTTTGTTAATTTAGGCTAAATGTACACTAACCCGGATCGGTCTCCATACAAAAAAAAAATTTTTTTTTTTTGGGATCGTTTTCAAAATATCTTTAATTCTAGGGGTGGACTGGAAAAACTTTTTTTGTCGATCCACCCTAATGTACACCGGTTTTCTTTGGAGTCCTTCTCTTTTTAAGAATTTCCCTTTCAGGACAAATTCAATCAAATGTATGTACACTAGGGTGATTAACAAAAAATATCGCTTGATCTTACCCCCTAAAAAGTTAAGTATTGATGAGAAAATAGAAAAGTATAAAAATTACTGAGTTTTGTACAATTGCACACACATACACAGTAAAACGTATAAAATCTAGTAAATTTTGAATGACTGTAATTATCTTAATAATTAAGATAAACGCACATCGTTTACCATTTTGGAAGCTTCAAAGCTTCAACTTTAAGAGTATGTAAAAATATTTTGAAAAAAGTTTCAAAATGTATGGGAAAGGGCGAAAAAATAGCCAACCCTAAGGGTTAAGTTAGAGCGCTAATTTTTTGCAAGGTTTATTTTCTCATCAGTACCTAAAGTTTCAGGGGGTAAGACCGAAAAAAACTATTTTTTTTTATATGAATCACCCTAATGTACACTCATATTATTTTTTGTACTGTACCGAAAAGAAGCAGACGTTAGACATGATTATTCAAAAAAAGTCCCAAACTTTTCCTTAAAACAATCCAGTAATAGTCCCCAGGAAAATTGGCGAAAACAATACCGAAGTTATCATGAAAACAATCTCTAAATAATTGTTAAATTATCCTAAAAAACAAGTCTAGTAAAAATTCGAAATTGATACCGAAAACGATCTCAAAATTAGTTCGAAAACAATGTCAAAAAAAGTCTGAAAAACCATCCCGACAAGTCCAGATAAACTCCCATGTAATGGTTCCAAAGAAGAGAAGAAGTGATCCTGAAATGTTCCTGAAGTGATCCCGAAATGATCTCACATAGAGCCGAATAACAACAAAGTTGTCTTGAAGAAAATCCCTTTTTTGTGCAGAAATTATCCAGAACTAGGCCCTTAAAACTAGAATAAAATAACCTAAGTGAATCTTAATCTAACCCGAAAAGTTGAAAAAATAAAAAGGGTGTTTATGATGATCAAAAAAAAAAAAAAAATCATCATGTGTTCCAGTTTTGCGATATTGGAGTACTCCAATTGTAATTCTTTGTAATGCCTCAGGGCCACATTCAGCTTATTGAAAGCCGATCATTGCTCGTGCTTTATCGACAAAAAAAAAAAAACAACAACAAAGCAAAGGTGGTCCAGTCCTGGGCATCGCAATGTTAATTGGAGTATAATCTATATATATAAAAATGTGGGGGTTTTCTTTTGTAACGAATTGGCTAAAAAATTTACCAAATTTTGACAATTTTTATATTTTTTCCGCATACGAAGTCGCGGGCATCTGCTAGTTTTTATATAAACAAGTAAGGAAGTTTAAGTTCGGGTAAACTGAACATAAAATACCCAGCTGTGGTTTTCATATTATTTTCGAAATTTTCCATTTCGAAAGTAGGCGTGGTCGGAAAGCGATATCGTCCAATTACATTACGTATACTCCCTATAATGCCTGTATACCTTGTACCAAATTTCATAGTTCTCTCGTAATCAGTTTAAAAGTTACGACCAGTCGAATTTTCAAAAACGTCTCCCTTAAAAGTGGGAGGTGACACGCCTACTTTAAAAAATTTATCAAAAAATCATAATAGAATGATTAGGGGGTTCATCCTACCATACTATATAATTTTAGTCATTTTCGTTACCGAATTATGTCAATTTAAGTGATTTTCGAAGTTTTTGATATCGAAAGTGGACGTGGTTGGAGGGCGATTTTATACAATTTCATCAGGTATACTCCCAATGATACTATTATGGTTTGTACCAAATTTCAGCGTTCTACCGTTATCAGTTTAAAAGTTACGACAAGTCGAATTTTCAAAACCGCCTCCCTCAAAAGTGAGCGGTGCTACGCCTACTTAAAAAAATGTATCAAAAAATTATAGTATAATGAGCAGGGGGATTCACCTACAAAATTATATGATTTTAGCCATTTCAGCTACCGAGATATGTCAATTTATGTGATTGTCGAAATTTTCGATATCGAAAAAGGGGGCATGGTTATCATCCGATTTCGTCCATTTTCAATAGCAACCTACCTTGGCCAGAAAGTAAGTTGTATGCAAAATTTGATGAAAATATATAAATTTTTACTCAAGTGATCGTGTACACGGACAGACGGTCGGATGGGCGGACATGCCTTAATCAACTTCTCTTTTCAACCTAAGAACTTTCATATATGGAACTCTATATCTATCTCGATTATTTTGTGCCGTTACGTTGTACCGTTATGTGGGCAAAATTATAATACCATTTTACTAGTACTAGTACGCTGGGTATACAAATAATGTAATCTCAAGAAGTGAGTCACTTAATACGGTATGTCTGGACTAATGCATATATAGAAAAGTTATATAGCCTTTTATGGGCGCTAGGTAGGTAGGTAGGTAGAAGTGGCTGCCGCAAAGGCACACCTAGGCCAGTAATAAAAGGCCCGTTGTGATACCACCAAACACTAGGAAAGTCAGTCCCGGGGCCCGGCCATATGGGAAATCCCAGTGCTGTTGGGACTCTCCATATAGCCGAAACCCGGGACTGACACTCCTAACCGACACCGCTACCCCTCCTCGAACCATTTTGATAACTTGATGAAGGCCATCAAGTCCTTTATGTCTAGCTCCGCGACCTGGCTTAAGCTAACCAGGAAGGGAACTCCCAGAGAGCGCCTTCTCGCTCCGCTTAAGGCCGGGCAGTTGCAGATGAGATGCTCCACCGTTTCCTCTTCCTCATCATCTTTGCAACTCCTGCAGCATCGTCGGTAGGGAACGCCTAGCCTTGCTGCGTGCCTACCAATAAGGCAGTGCCCGGTTAAAACACCTATTAATATGGAGATTTCCTTCCTTTTTAGGGCGTATATGTGTCTAGATCTTTTAAGATCGCATTTTGGCCAGGTTTGCTTGGATATCCGGCACCCTGGGGCTTGTAGCCATCTTTCGTTGGCTTCGCGGAGTGTATGCTCCTTCAGCATTAGCTTGCACGTGGCATACGGCATACCTATGCGCTCTTTATCTTGAAGAATCTGCTTGGTCGTGCCCTGCCTGGCAAGTTCGTCTGCCCTACAGTTTCCCTCAATGTCCCTGTGTCCCGGGACCCATGTGAGGTTCACGCGGTTCTGTTGGGCCATCTCTTGAAGAGATCGACGACAGCTGAGCGTCAGTTCAGAGTTGAACGAGTAAGAGCCAAGGGATTTGATGGCCGCTTGGCTGTCGCTGAAAATACAGATATCCTGTCCGATGGTGCGTTTACCTATCCAAGTCACGGCGTCCATGATTGCAGAAACTTCAGCCTGGAAGACGCTGCAGTGATCAGGTAGTCTAAAGGAGAGTTCTAGGTCCAAATCCCTTGAGTAAACCCCTCCTCCGACTCTGCCGTCTAACTTCGAGCCGTCGGTGTATATAAAAGTGCCGCCATTAGTAGCGGGACACCGATCTATGTTCTCCCAGTCTTCCCTGCTGGGAATGTTTATTCTAAAACAACAATCTCCGACTGTTGTGGTCGCACACCGATCTGTGCTCAGAGGGAGAAAGCTGTAAGATCTTAGAATACAGGAGTGTCCAATAGTGCTTGCGCCCCAGACGGACGTTTCCCTTAGACGCAGAGCCGATGCCGCTGCTGCCCGGTACCCTTCCAGATCGAGTGGCAAAAAGCCAAGAATGGCCTGGAGAGCTTCATTGGGCGTTGTTCTTAACGCCCCGCTTATACAGATCATGCTCGATCTGTGGACTTTTCCTAACAGATTTAGGTTTGTTGCCTTTCCTAGCGCAGGCCACCATACCACGACTCCATACAGCAAAATTGGCTGGATTATCGCAGTGTAGATCCATCTGCAAATTTTGGGGCTGAGCCCCCATTTTTTGCCAATGGCTCTTTTACACGTGTAAAGTGCAATGCACGCTTTCCTCTGGCGCTGGATGACATTCTCCTTCCAGTTAAGCTTTCTATCTAGAACTGTGCCTAGGAATTTGGCTTTATCAGCTAAGTTCAGGCGCACGCCATCTAGTTCTGGTAGGTTCAGCGGTGGTATCTTGTACCGCCTGGTGTAAAGGACAAGCTCCACTTTTCCCGGGTTGATGCTAAGTCCGCAGCGAGAGGACCATGAAGAAACTTCTCGCAGTGCTACTTGCATCAAGTCACACAGGGTTTGTGGGAATTTGCCCCTATATGCAATAGCTAAATCGTCTGCATATGCCACTATCTTCCCGCCCCCCCACCTTGTGTCTCGTAGCAGCGAGTTTACGGTGAGGTTCCATAGGAGCGGGGAGAGAACACCACCCTGAGGCGTTCCTCTTGTGACATAGCGTGAAAGATCAACTGTTCCCAGTGAAGAAACTATTTTCCTTCCCTTTAGTAGTTGATCAATTAGTCCAATAAGAGACCTATTTATGCCCAGGTTTGTTAAAGCAGTGTTAATAGCCTCCGGCCTTATATTGTTGAAAGCCCCTTCGATGTCCAGAAAGGCCACGAGACAGTACTCCTTTTCGTGCAATGATTTTTCAACAATAGAGACTAGGCTGTGGAGCGCAGTTTCCGTTGATTTACCTTTGGTGTATGCATGTTGATAGCTAGAAATAAGGTTGCTATCAATAGTAGAGGAGAGATAATCGCTAATTATCCTCTCGAAGGTTTTAAGTGCAAAAGACGAGAGACTGATCGGTCTGTAGTCTTTAGGCTCATAGTGTGAGGCCTTCCCAGCCTTTGGAATAAAGACTACCGTGGCGCTTCTCCAGGAGCACGGAATGTAATTAAGAGCCAGGCAGGCTGAATAGAGAACTACCAGCCATTTAGCTGATATTTCCAGCGTGTTTATAAGTTGTGCGGGGAAAATCCCGTCTGGCCCGGCTGCCTTGAACGGCTCAAAGCTTTTGATTGCCCACCTTACCCTTTCCTCCGTAATGGGTATGTTTACCGCCAGGTTTGTTGCAGATGCTACAGGTGCATCATACAAGTTCCCCGGAAAGTGTGTGTTCAGGAGCAGCTCCAGGGTTTCCCCTTCCGTGCTGGTCCAAGATCCGTCAGGCTTCCGTAAATAGCTAATGGCTGTTTGAGTTTTTGATAGCACTCGTCTAAGTCTCGCTGTATCATCGACTTTTTCGACCCCGGTGCAGAAATTTCTCCACGAAGTTCTCTTCGCTTGCCTTAGAGCCTTTTTATAGGCCCTCAGTTTAGCTTTATATTCGAGCCATTCAGGCTCCGTACCGATGCTCTTGGCCTTGTTAAATTGCTTCCTGCATGATATACGGAACGAATCCAGGTCGTAAGACCACCAGTGGGGTCTATGTTTGCCGCGTGGTTTTGGTACTGGACAAGCCTGCTCTAGGGCATTTGAGAGCGCCGTTGTAAAGGTCGTTACCAGATCATCCAGTTCTCCCACTGATGAGGGGGCTTGTGGAGGTAATACTGGTAGGTCCCTAGCTAATATTTGGTTATGTAGCTGCCAGTTAGTGTTGCGTGGATTTCGTTTCATGACTGGCTGCTCAACAATAAAGTCTAACACAATTTCTATGTACCGATGGTCAGAAAATGAATGCTCATCAAGAACACGCCATTTTCTGACCCACTCATAAGCACCTTCGCTACAAACAGTGAGGTCTATAACCTCCCTACGAGCTTTAGTTATAAAAGTAGGCTCGTTACCCACGTTACAAACCACCAAGTTAGTTGTTAGTAGGTAGTCAAACAGAGACTCGCCCCTAGCGTTAATATCGGAGCTTCCCCACTGGACGTGATGAGCATTAGCGTCAGCTCCAATAATAAGATGGCCCGTACAGAAATTATCCACCAGATCTTTCACCTCCTTTTGTGGAGGAGGTTCTTCGGCGTCATAGGGCATATAGACCGACGCCATCGTTAGGCTGGTGCTGCCGACTGTTAAGCTGGCAGCTGTAACGTCACCATTTGAGTAGTTGGGTAATAGAAAGGTGTTTAGCTCAGACTTTACCAAAATACATGTTCTGACCTTGCCCTCATCATTGGCTTGGATGAGCTTGTACCCCTTAGTCCCCAATCCACAGATCCTAGAGCTATTGACCCAGGGCTCTTGGATAAGGACCACGTCTACGTCGCCTTTAGAAAGACGACTGCTTAAAACAGCCGAGGCTGCTTTAGATTTGTGCAGATTTATCTGAAGCACCACCAACATGAGAGAGCTCAGACATCCCTGCCGCCAGCGTGTCGTCGAGGTCTGGCCTGTTCCGGGGGCTGTCTCTCAACGAGGAGTTGTTCAGAGCACCTGCACGATTTGGCGTGGCGGGAACCCTGCTGTCTGAAGCAGCATCAACGTTAGTGTGCTCAGGTTTAGCCACGATCGTGACGTCGAGGCCTTCTTCGTCAAGCAGGCTTTCTTCTATCGCCGAGTTGTTCGCAGCACCATCGCAAATTGACGTGGCGGATAACATACTTTCCGCGTCGGACTCATCTGCTTTCCCTTCCGATGCCTCGATCTCCGAGTCCTCCGGAGCGTCCGGAATAGCAGCGCGTTGTGCATCGCCACGGTATACGTGGATCACGATCTGACCCAAGCCGTAATGCACTCGTCCGTTGCACCGTTTAAGGGGCTCGAGCGCCTCCTTATTCAGAGTGATAACCACCTGTCTATTGGGCCCAGCCACATCATCGACCAGATTGACGCCCCAATCCTGCGTCGGGAGAGACGGATTCCAGACCTGCAGCATCTCAAGAATATTCTCGGGTTCTGCAGGGACGGCAGGAATCCATGCCCTTGCCCTTGGCCGAGCAGGAATGTCCTTCCAGTCGACGACATCTAGTCTTGCCCCTGGATAGACTTCACCCAGTCTTGCAACTGCTGCCTTATACAGTGCGACAGTTCTTGCATCCTCGCACGCGAATATTTTGATCTGACCTTGGTGCCAGCCCGCGTCAGTACCTCGCGGCGGACTACCCGGAGACTCACGCATTAAGTGGAGGAGGGCCCTGCCCATTTCATTCCGGACATACAGCCACTGGTCTTTGGGGATGGACCAACGGTCGTTACCTCGGTCAATGAAACCTATAAGGATTCTGTCCTTGGTTACTTCAGCAAAGCTGAGTTTTCCCACTACGGGGTTGACCTGATGCCGCTTCGGATGGGGGTCTACCTCTCCGTCCGATCTCTGGCGTTTGAAGGGATTACCGTTCACCCTCTTAGGCACATAGGGCCTCTGGAAATTTGGTATCAGAGCTTTCGCTTCCTCCACCATCTTCCTTTCTTCCGGCGACAGCTTCTCCTGCGATGCTCCCTCATATCTTTTAAGGATCCTTGCGGCCTTTCTTTTATCCCAGTACGCAAAGCGTCGGGGAGATGCCTCTTTGGGGGGATTCAGACTCGTAGTTGCCATCGCGGTCTCTCCCTTTACGGCGTCGTCCTTCTCTTTCGAAACTCTGAAGCCAGGTCGTGAGACCATTGCCCCAGATGTGAAGAGATTGGGTTTCGTACCAGCGCTTGATGGAAGCTTAGCTTCCGCCGTTTTCTGCTTGACTGCGTAGGCAGCCGCACTGTTGCTTGCTCCCATCAAGTCACTCTTACTTGATAGCAGTTTGGGGGATGACTGACCCGTAGTTTCCATCGTTGTCGGCCTCCCAGTTAACTTTGAGGCGGAGTTTGTCCTCCGGCGTTGTGTTTTCGCTTGCTCCAGCATAGTTCTTCTCTGCTGCGGAGTAAACGAAGTCGTTAATTGCTTTGTATTTTGTGTGTTCTTCATCTTGTTCGTACGACCCCTCGCCGGACAAGGCCAGCTTAGGGTCAAGGGTAGTGTAAGGGGAAGTGTGTCGTCCGCCGCGGCAGAGCCCCATACCGCGGTAAGACCATAGTTACTCCCTGAGGCGGTCCGGTATCAGTGAGGCGCTACAAAATTAAGCTTGAAACTGACTACTGAGTAATAATAAACCAACGAATAGCACACAAAGCAATGAATGGTGGCTTTGAAATTATTTTACTTGCACTGCAAGTCAGTTATGCAGCATATAGGTGACGTTGCTGATAAAAAACCAAAACAATACGCTCTTCAAAATGATAAATATAAATATAGTGTTCTCAGAAAACCGCATGCGTTTTGAGGGGATTTTTATAACTCATTTTGTTTATTTATTATTTTGAAGTGAGTGTGAGGCTAGTGGTAGACGGATCAGTTCATTCAGAAGACGTGATTGAAAGATACATTTCTGTGAAATGTACGCCCACAATTTGAGAAAAGGAAATTAAATTAGTGTTGTGAATAAATTAATACATTTAAGATTTGAAGTGAAGTGTGGTGCAACGAAAAATATTAATTAAAATAAGATTAAAAAGTTATAAATAAAAAAACTCATGATTTGCAGAAAGCCTTTGGTTCGACACATGTTTTGGTGCTCCAATACATTTTGCTTGGTATGTAAAAATCTAGATATATTGAGATGTGAATCAGTGAGAAAGCATGCGTTTCGTGGGAATTCACCAGCGCACAGTGGTTGAAATCGGTGAACCCCGATGGGTACCTCCCTTGGACGCATAAATGAAGTTTAAATACAAATTTTAATCAAAAAAGCAAGATATATTTATGAAACTATTTAATTGTTAGAGAAATTGTAGAAACTTGTATTGGTAGAAATCCCTACCACATTCCTGGAAAACGTGTGCTTTCTGTAATCCTTTTTTCGTGCTTCCTCAGTTTCCTCTTGTAACTAGCATTGCAACATCAATTATTTGTTCCTCTATGCCTACACATTCGTTAACCAAAAAATGTTACGTATACGTCATGTCACTTTTTTTTTTACTTTTCGTCATTAAATCAAGGAGGGGGCAAATAAGGGCAAACATTTTTTTCTTGAATCGATAGAAGATATTCCATACATTCATTTTGTTATAGTTAGAAGTTATAGCACGCTGTAGCACACAAACTTTTTGCCATCAATTATTTTGTCAAAAAATTTCAACCAGTTATGAATTCTTCATATTTTAACTTTCTTTTAAGAATGCATCACTAAAATCAAAAAATTAGATATTAAAAAAAATTAAATTTTCCGCGACTGAGCCACTGTGCAGCGTGTTAATGCAACTTTTAATCTACAAGTGGACTTGACACCTACAGTAGCGTTCATAATAGTAGCAGTAATATATTTTTTCTAATATTTTACAGATTGTTGGTCTGATTATGACATTACTGTGTATACTCTTCATGGACTCCGTACTTGATTTCCATTTAATTTATTGTTTATTTGGCTTAATGGTCGGCATGTTAACGGTGTTATCTGCTATGATAGGCTATTGTGCTATAAAACAAGCGGAAGCAACGATGTTGTGGTTGGTAAGTTTTATTTGTTTTACTAAAGCTACATTTACACTGCACCAAATGCGTCACTTTTTTCGAGACCGTTCATCCGCTGATTGAATTTAATCGCCAAATTAAGTCAAATTAAATTAAATTCGTCTAATTTGGCAAACAAATTCATTCTGCGGACAAACATTCTCGAAATAACTTCGTCAAAAGCGACGAATTTGGTGCAGTGTAAATGTATCATAATATAAATATAACAGACATAACTTCAATTTTGCTTTTTTTTAGTATTGTGCTTTACTTACCATTTTATTCATTACGCAAGTGTATATCGTAACACATTTCCAAGCCAACAATGTGATTACTTCGACAGTCGAAAATCTGCATTTGCTATGGGATAGAGAAACCAAAAATGAAGGTCCAATGGCCAGCATTGAAAGTAGGGTAAGTAATAGGGGTGATTCCATATCAAATCGGCAAATGGTTGGAAACGACCACTTTCGTTTTGAATGATTTTTGGTGGGGAGTTTCCTTTCATCATAAAATAAAGGTCTCCGAAAGAAACACATTTTTTGTTAAAAAAAAACAACATTTAAACTGAAAAATTTTTTTTCCCTACCACGGGCGAAGTCATTGTAATTGGGCTCTTATAAAAATTGCGAATAATTCAATTAAATTTCTTCTAATTTTTCTAAAATTTCAGTTTCATTGTTGTGGTTTACATAATTACAGTGATTACACCACTGCTAATATGCCTTTACCTGCCAGCTGCTTTTATACAGCAAATGATGCCCAGGTTCATTATAATGATGGCTGTTTGGAGAAGGTGACATTTGCCACATGTCGCGCAAGCAAAGCGTTGTCCATCACTGGGTTCGCATTAACAGCGACACAGGTAAATAAATCAGAAAGTCTATATTTTGTTTTACACGGAATGTGCCAAGTGGCATAAACTAGTTTCAGTCGCACTAAGTGCAGAAGGGAGAAGCTTAAAAAAACACAGAAAAAGAAAAAAAAAATCACATATATGTATTACATAAAATCACATCATTCAAAATAATATCACATGACATTTTAGATCATATGAAATAATATCACATGACGGCCAAATAATTTAAATCAAATCCAATTAGATTTTAAATCTGCTTAACTGAAGCCCACTTAGCATCAAGTCAAAGAAAATGATATCACAACAAAAGCACATTAAATCTAAACACATCAAATCAATCACTGAAAATCACATCACCTCTTTCGAAAATAAAATAAAATCTCTTATTAACACATCATATCAAAAGCATTATAAAAAATTCTGTCACATATCTCCCAAACCATTTCAATGAATCACATCGCATATTATAGAACTCATTGACACCCATATTGTACTAAGACGTTTTTGGTCACGCCTGGTCCACATATAAGGCTATAACCCCAAAACCCGTTGAGATATCGCAAAAAATAATATCTTAAACTTTAAGTTGAGCGTCTAGCCATCCAACGATTCAATCCGATTCAGTACTTTTAGAGTGTTACGACCGCAAACATACAGACAGACATGGTCCACATATTTGGCGATAACTCCAAAACCGGTTGAGATATTGAAAAAAGTAATATCTTAAATTTTAAGCTGAGCGTCGAGCAATCCAACGAATTCATTCAATTCTATTTATTACTTTCAGAGTGATACGAAGTATGTGCTGTCATCAAAGAAAGAATCGGCGCACCTGCGCCTTGGCAGCCAAGTCACCGTTGATAGCTACAAGTTTGAAACGGTGAGAGACTTCGTCTATTTGGGATCCAGCATTAACACCGAAAATAATATCAGTCTAGAAATCCAACGGAGAACCACCCTTGCCAACAAGTGTTACTTTGGACTAAGTAGGCAATTGAGAAGTAAATTCCTCTCTCGACAAACAAAGATCACGCTCTATAAGTCTCTCATCATACCAGTCCTGATGTACGGCTCGGAATCATGGCCAGTGTCAAGAGAAGATGAGATGGCCTTTGGAGTATTTGAGAGAAAAATTCTCCGGAAGATTTATGGTCCTTCCCATGCCAACGACGAGTATCGAAGGAAATTTAACGATGAGTTGTACGAGCTTTACGCAGACCTGACCATAGTTCAGCGGATTAAAGCCCAAAGGCTCCGCTGGCTGGGTCATGTTATGCGAATGGACAAAGAAGCACCAGCACAGAAAGTTTTCCTATCGACACCCGAATTCGGCAGCAGAGGAAGGGGGAGACCTCGACTGAGATGGAAACAACAGGTGGAGGATGACTTGAACACCTTTGGGGTTTCCAATTGGCTTCAGTTATCGCTAAAAAGAAATGAATGGCGTGCTTTGATACGAAACGGCCAAAATCGCCTAGGCAGTTAAGCGTCATTATGACGCAAGCCAAGATTAGATTAGAGTGATACGGCCACAAACATACGGACAGACAGACACACAAAAATTTTTAAAATGGTTGATTTGGATTCTACTCGCTTAATAATGCTTCCCCCAATCAATTTTTTGCCATGTACAGACATCGAACTCTTACAATTTTAGATATATTGCATCTGTCATAATCACCTACTGCATTCTATATTTATCATAGCATTTACAACATTAAATATCATATGATCTTAACTTTTTTTCTTTCAGGTATTGGCTGTGATATTTTCAACTGCCCTAGCTTTCATGCACCATAGGACTGGTGCTTATCAAGAGTTATAAGTAAAAGTATTAATACAAAGAAATTATAAATATTTAAGCTTTAAATATAATAAGTTATTTTAGCAGTGATGATTTTTAATAAATGTGTTTTTTTTTTATTCGAAATTTGTTATAAAATTATGCGATATTATAAAAATGCCATATGATGAAAGCGAATGATGAAAAGTTTGATCAAAATATGAATTTAGTCTCGACATGTTTTTAAAATGTTCTACAAACTAATTTAAACATACATACTATTAATTAAAATTTATTTGTTTATCCTTCTATAATGTATTCAAGAACAAAAAAATATACATACAATTTATGATACTGCCAAATTTTAGCAAAATAAATGTTTTTTATATTAAATTTATTTATCGTTTGTTTTTTTTTTGTCTGTTGATTTATGTGCTGCATTGTTTTTGTTTCTGTTAATTTTTTGTGTTTTTATTACACAAACATTAGTTAGAGAGTAGACGAGTACGCGAGTTGACATGATTCATGCGTGGCAGCACTGGCTGATTGGGCACATAATCATGCTCAACATTTGATGTGCGATCCGTTGAGCGATAACGTTTGAAAAGTAATATACTGAAAATGCATGAATACAAAAAGACACCACACTAAATAGGGAGATAATGAAAAGTTAATGAGATTTTAAAATGAAGTAAATTTTTAATTAAAAATACGCTCTACTTACTTCAGAAATCAACAGCGCCCAATTGAAAATATTTTCACGCTCCATTGTTCTGTGATATGATGTTTCGAGCGCTTCGACGCAACCGCGTGAAAATAAATTTGATTCAAGCGTAGCATTTTGGTAGCGATAACAACTGACTGGCGTCTCCATGCGACGGTATTTGTAGTCATTGGCATTGTAAAGACCGCAGCAGTGATACTGAAGAGATATGTTGATATAAATAATTGGTATTTAATTAAAACAAAAGAAAAAAGATGACGTCAAAGTATGATGAACTTAAGAAATTCAATGAAATGTAATGAAATTAAAAATAAGTCAAAAACAAAATTAATGAATCACATGTCATGGTATCATAATTGTCACAACAGATTGCACAATATCATTATCATCAATTAGAAGGCAGCATACTATGTTATAACATATCACAACATAGCATCATATCACATTACCTTACCAAATTGAAAAATATCAAGCAAAGCCACATGAAATTTAAGTTAGAGAAATGAAATAAAGTTAAATCCAATAAACAAATATAAGACGGAAATAAATTTAATTAATATCAGCACGAGAAATCAGTTTTTATTAAATAAAATCACATCATTAACTCACATGATTTTTCATTTCTAATGAAATCATATCACAGCACATGCAAATAATTCAAATCAAATCCAATAGGGTATTTAATAAATAGCAGCATGTGACATCAGTACGTATTACAGAAAATCACATCACTTTACAAAATATCGCATGATATATGTTAAATAAAAACACATCGTTTTATACAATATCACATGGCATTTCAAATCATATGAAATCATAGCACACGACAACAGCACATATTACATAAACTCACATCGTTTTAATTTTGTTAAATACAATCATATTATTTGAAATTATATCATATGACATTTCAGACCATCTCTACATATAATAAAATTGTAACAGGTCGATGTCTGTACATGGCAGATATCAACAAAAAATTGATTGGGGGAAGCATTATTATTAAGCGAGTAGAATCCAAATCAATCATTTTAAAAATGTTTGTGTGTCTGTCTGTCTGTCTGTCTGTCTGTATGTTTGTGGCCGTATCACTCTGAAAGTAATGAATGGAATTGAATGAAACTTCTTTCATTGGATTGCTCGACGCTCAACTTAAAATTTAAAATATTACTTTTTTCGATATCTCGACCGGTTTTGGAGTTATGTATCGCCCAATATGTGGACCATGTCTGTCTGTATATTTGTGGTCGTAACACTCTAAAAGTGCCGAATGGAATTGAATCGTTGCTAGGCGCTCAACTTGAAGTTTAAGATATTATTTTTTGCGATATCTCAACGGGTTTTGGGGTTATCGCTCAATATATGGACCAGAGGTGACCAAAAGTGTCTTTGTACAACATGCGTGTCAAACGAAAGGTACCAAGGAGTGCTATAGTATGCGATGTGATTCATTGAAATATCTGAACTGGTTTGGGAGATATCTTGAAATTTGGATAGTTCGACCGGTTTCGGAGGTATCGACGAATATTTCCACAAAAATGTGTTAGTACATTATGGGTATCAAACAAAAGGCGTTTATGAATGCTGTCATAAACCATTTGATTAATTTCCAGGCACCAGCTAGTAGGTAGACATTTCAGATGTCGACAAATAATTCAGATCAAATCCAGTTAGACATTAATAAATGACATCACGTACACGCATCCTATATTACACAAAATCACATCATTTTAAATAACAGCTCATAACAATCAAATATTTCAAATCAAATCTAATTAGATTAAATCTATTGTTACAGCATGAATTAATATTCAACTCATTTAAAACCCAAATAACATCAAGTCAAAGAAAATCATATTCATCAAATTAAGTCAAATCAAATCTAAACACATCACCTCAATCACATTATATCACATCATTCGAAAACAGCGTCAGATATCATATCTCATCAATCATATCTCTTATAAACGCATAATATCAAGAGGATGTCACAGTAATTCAAAGAAAATCACATCGCAACAAATAGCTATTTTTAGTATCGCATATTACATGAAAACACATCACATGAAATATTATCTATTAAATAGAGGATCATATGAAATTATACCACATGACATCCAAAATATTCAAATAAAATCCAATTAGATATTAATTAGACTGTAACGGCATCAATTTTTATCAATACATCAAATCAAATGTAGCCCACATAGCCTCAAGTCAAATAAAATCATATCACTTCAAATGAATTAAATCAAATCTAAACAAATCAGCTTAAAATCACATCACATCATATGAAATTAAAAGCAAATCGTATCAAAACAAATCAAATTTTTTTTGTAACACATCATAACAAATGAATGTCACACCAAATTAAACACAATCACATCGCAGGAAATCATAAACATCATATCGCATCAAGTCAAATCAAATCATATCTACTTACATCGTAATATTAAAATCGAACTTATTGACACATCATATCAAATGGATGTCGCAAAAAATCAAAGCAAATCATTTCGTGAACAAAGCACATTTCATAGCATCACATTAAAGTAAATTAAAATCATATCGCGCACATATTTTAATTATATAAGAGGTTAAACAAAATCATATCACATGACGTCACAACACATCATATCATATCGAAAAAAAAAAAAAAAATAATAACAAAAAATCACATCGCGCACACATTTAAATCAGGTGACATAAAGCTAAATGCAATGACATCAAATCAAATATTGAGCCACATGCACTCAAATCACATAAAGTTAAACCACATTTCAGCTAGAGTCAAATAAACAAAAACCATGTCAACTGACATTAAATAACGTGCCAAAAATTCAAATAAAGCAAACCAAAACAAAAGTAGTAGAAAAGAATTTCAGATCAGGTGAAAAATCATATCATATGAAGTTACGCTCCAGCATAAGGTGGAATAAAAACAAGGATACACATAAAAAATATTACCTCCTATGAAATCAAACGAAAAAAAAAAATCACAAAAAAAAAACGAAAACAAAAACTATAAAAAATTAATTTCACTTACATTTATCTCCACTGCATGCATACCCTTTGGTCTCACATCCACATCATCCCAGGCCTCCTCCAGCAAATCCATTGCATTAGTATAGAAATTCTGATGTTGATATGTTTGCATTTGTAGCAATTGTGTAGCCAATAGCATTAGCATAAAGAACGTATACTAAAAAGAGGAGTTACGAAATTCATAAAAACAAACAATTAAAAAATTAATAATATTTATATGCACTACATACCATCACAATGACGCCCAATGATTCGCTAATCACCCCATAGCACCCAAATAGTGTGGCCATGCATACAAAAGTGCCCAAAATGATACCAACTATGCAATAAGTGTGCTCATCCGTATTTGGTACGGCAAATTCCAGACCATATGTATTCAAACAAACAATACAAATGCCAAGTATCTGAAGAGGGTGGAGGTTGGTAGAAGCGTGGAAAAAATGCAAAATTTGAGAAGAAAATAAAAAAATATAACAAAAAAAAAAAAAATGAATAAACAAGAAGCTAAAAATAAATAAATATGTAGGCCAAATAGCGTTTATTAGCACAACAACAAGTGCAAATATCAACAAGTCAATGCTGGTGAAGGTGGTGTGAAAGATTAAAAAAAATTAGTACACATTATTAAAATATTTGTTGTTGTTGCTTTTTCGGCTTCGCCTCTTTACACTCACCAAAGTAAAGAAATTAAATGCAAACACAAAACCTTTGACCGTCGAAAATATTACACTCATTTTTTTTTTTTATTGAATTTCGCTATTTAGCCGCGTAAAGATTAGAAAAAGAAAAATTCGAAATGCTTGTCGTGATATGCACGCGATTTGTTTCCTTTAACACTTCGAACCGGTAACTGAAGTTGGTGCCAGAAAATTATGTGTAATGAAATAAATATAAAACACTGATTGTCAATAAAATTTTTGCGTTTGTTTATTTTTTTTTTACATTCGTTTCGGTTCTTGAGCCCAACGAACAATTAAAAAAACGTTTTTTTATGAATAAAGGTATAAAAAAATACTTGGGAAACAAATTTTTAAATTAATTTGAACTTTTTTAATTTTTTTTTTTCTAGACAAACACAAATATACTCATTTTCGAGCAGCAAACATTTTTCTTATAATATTGTGTTTTTTTTACAATTTGGTTTTAACATGCCACTAAAAAACTTTTATGAAAACTAAAAAAATTGGGAAAAATTAGTAGGTAATTTGTAGAAAAAACAAAAAAAAAATGTAGAAAATTTTTCGGAAAAACTTAAAATTATTAAAAAAAATATTTTCTTCGAAAAACTTAAAAGTTAAAAAAAATTTTAAGAAAAAAAAAAAAAAAATTTTTGCAAACTCAAAAATTTTCTATTTTTGAAAATTAATAAAATTAAAAAAAAAAAAAATGTTTGGGAAACATTAAACAATTTCTACTTTTGAAAACACCCTTCTGAAATTTTCGGGATATCTTAATAGAATAAATATTTGTGAAAATTAAAAAAAACTCAATTAAAAAAGTAAACTTGCGGAATATTTCAAAAAACTAAAAAAAATAAATTATTAAATTACAAAATTTTTAGGAAAAATTTGAAAATTTATAAAAAAAATATTTGGGAAACGTTATAAAATTTATAAAAAAAGTTTTGAAAATTTAAAAATTTATAATTTTTTTTTTTGAGAAAATATAAAAAAAAATTGTACAAATTCCATAGTTTAAAAAGCTTTTTCTTAAGAAAATAGTCCCTTCTGAAATTTTCGAAATATTAAAAAAAAAAATTATCTGCAGAAATCCAAAATATTTGGGAAACGTTAAATTATTAAATTCAAATTAAAAAAAAAAAATTTTTAGGAAAAATTAAAAAATTTATAAAAAAAATTTGCGAAACGTTATAAAATTTATAAAAAAAAGTTTTGAAAATTTATATAAACAAAATTTTGGGGAAAATTCAAAAATATATAAAAAAAAAATGACTGGGAAGAGTTCGAAAATTTATGAAAAAAAAAAAATTTCGACAAATTCAAAAGTTTATAATGCTTTTTTAGAAAATACTCCCTTCTGAAATTTTCGAAATATTGAAAAAAAATTATTTTAAATAATTTATAAAAAAAAGTTTGGGAGAAATTCAAAAACTGCTTGTGGTTTTTAAAATACACCCTTTTGAAATTTTCGGAATATTTTAAGATACAATCAGATGTGTGCATATCACTGGTCTTGTTGTTGTTGTTAACAGCAAAACACTCCCCGAAGGTTTTGGGGACTGATGCCAAAGTTGACAGTCCTTGGCCGAATATGAACTCGGTACGCTGCGGTACTGCCCGACTGTCGTGGTACCGATTTAGTATGACCAGTGGAACCTTCTAGGACATGTCATCCCTCCATCCGTGAGGAGGGAGAAGATGGATAATGAGAGGTGAGAGGCATCATATCCGTAGATCAGCCATCGAATTAGCACCTCATTACCTATGTGCATATTAGTCATCTCTTACGACGGGCATATTCTAAACCCATAACCCACAGGGCATATTCTAAACCCCCAACACTGACGTGTTTTGGAGCTCATTCTGGTTTTCGAGGCAAAACATTCTGAAAACCGTTGTTTTTGCCATATAAAATTTTAACGTTTTATGCCAAAGCAACATCAAAAGCATCTTCCAACCACTGGCCGCTCTAAAAATTATCTATAATAATCGAAAAACGCATTGTCACCTCCTCAAGCCTTCGAGTCATGTATCTTAGGCAGTCCTACAAGAGTAATTTTAATCTTATATATAATTCGAAATTGCTTTATCATCTCACAATCTGGTTGACTGGGCATTACGTTACACTTGCACAAAAATACTGTTCTGCTCTCCTCCCATCAAACATTGTATGTTAATCTTTTACGTATTGATGATAATGAGTTGAATTAATACACACAAACAAAAATATAAACTCAGAGAAAATTTCGGGCTGTGCTAGACTAACTAGTAAGCTTTTTTTTTGAGCACATTAAACGTTCATTGCCCATTTCGATACGGATTACGCGCTAATCAAATGAAATAATCATTAAAGTACATACATGAAAATATATATAAAACTACGTATATGCATACAATATTATTCATTAAACTCTTACAAATTAATCATTTTATATAAATTAATAATTTGTATGAGTAGTTAGAATTACTGCTTTTCAGATGATTAACATGGAATAAATGCACAAAATACACAAAAATTACGTAATTATTTTCAAGTGTTCTGACGAATTATTCCTTGTCAGATATTTAACAAGGCATAAATCTTATAAACCGTACGAAAATTGGGTAATTATTAGCAAGTTTCGAGTTTTATAAAAAATCATTTATTTAAATTCACTAGCAGAAACAGTACATAAATAGCTACCATAGTGTTTATACATTGCACGAGCTTGTTTAAGTAGTCTACAAAGAATATATATTTGACTAACAATCTAGTATTGTAGAGTGTTTTTTTTTTTTAACTTTAAGTTTAAATCTTATGCAGTATGCTAGTTAAGTAGTTTAAACTTGGTAATTTTTTGTATACAAAGTACTTATAAAAATGTATTTTTTTGTTTACAAAATTTCTTTTAAAATTATGTGTTAAATAAAATAAATAGTGTATGTATGTAATATAAAAGTTGGTAAAAAAACTATTGAACAAATACAAATAAATAGCATTTAAAGTTATATATATATAGTAGGTAAATACATGCGGTAGATATATTAGTATGTAGGTAGAAAGTGGGTAAACGTATTGATTATGTTACTTGGTGGTTATTGTTCTTCTCTTGTTGATATTATTTATAGTTACTAAATTTGTGTTGCGTTTAATTTTGTGGCTGTTGGTGGTTTTGTTTTCCCATATATGAATGTATGTAAGTGTGTTTGTATACATATAAGACGAACATAAAACTGGTTTCTTGACAATCCAAAATTTTTTAAATAAAAAATATCACAAGTACATTACGCAGACGTTAATTCCTCATTTCGTATTTTGTTTTCTGGCTCTTTTGTTTTTTTGATTTTATAACATATTCGCGCGCCGCCTTCTTTACACAAAAAATTTTGTTTGTTCTTTACTACCTAATAATTGTTATTGTGTAAAATTGTTTAAGTTAATTGGCATTTTATAATTGTTTATGCACATATGTATGCAATTCTTTACGCTTTATGTGCTTTTGTTTTTATTTGCTAAATTTTTATTATTACTAAATTTTAAACTCTCCATGGCAGTGGTATTAGACCCCACTTTTGTGTGATGTCTTTGTAATCACAATTAATGGCAACAACGATTTTTTCCACCTTTTGGGTGCGTGGCATTTTGGTTGCCTTTAGCGTTAGGCAAAGTTTTGATTCGCGATGCGAAAGATGTTGAGTCTGCAAAGTACAAAAAAAAAAAAAAAAGAAATGCATTAACAAAAGAAATAAAACACAAATTGCAAATCAACAACACTCACATCCATATCATATATCCACAATTGTCGTGGATCATCTAAGCATTGCGTCAACTGCACATTTGTTGTTACATTACGACTTTTCAGTTGTTGTATGACGCCCAGCTTTGGTTCACTATAAGTCAGGCATACGTTGTCGTTAGTCATTATCTGACCTTTAGGCGTTATAACAAACATATCCATCGATTTTGTATGCACAGTACAATCGCCAACCGTAACCGAATACAATGAGTTACGCGGCACATCTTTATCCATTGGACGTAAACACTTGTCGCGATCCAAATCAATTGTTGCCATAAACTTTTCAGCATTACTATCAATTTCATTAATGACGCGTGGCCATTCACGCGATAAACGATTTCCTGGTAAATTTTTCATATGCGCGCTATACACTTGTGCACTCTCCGTTTGACCATCAAGCCAAATAATTTTGCCAAAGAAACGATCAGGTGCTGGGAAAAAGTGTTCTGGCCAAATATTTTCCAAATACCATGAAAATGGTTTACATTTTAATTTCTCACGCAGCGTTAAACGTTCACTTACATTAATGCGTTCGCGCGTCTCCAAGGATAGACCAGCTGTATAGAGTAATATAAAATATTGCCAATCATCCATCCAAGTCATGGCAGCGCGTGCTAAATTATTGCCCAACACTTCGCTCATGCCACCAGGGAAGGTGTAAGGTGTAGTGCTGCGAAATACATGACCAACGTGTGAGCAAGGACAAATTTCGATGCGTCCACCACATTGCCATATACGGAAGGACATCTCCACATTTTCGCCGCCCCAAATCTAGTGTAGAAAAGGAGCAAATTATAGTACATACAAATCTCATAAGTATCTCACTTAGCATACATACCCTCATCTCCTTATCATATGCGCCAACTTCAAAGAAATATCGTTTATCAATAGCAAACAGCCCGCCCGCCATTGCTGGCGATGCAATTGGTTGTGTAGGATCAGCACTCCTTGGCGACGAACGTCGCTTCGTGCCAAACCAACGATAACTCAATTGCCAATTGAAAGCACCCCAATGATTTTCAAATGTTTTCGTATAACTAAAATTGTCATCGGATATAATGTCGATGACAGGCGCAACTACGCTGGTGCGTGACTCCTTGACACGCAACAGTAGAGGCTCTAGCCAGCCACGCGTACATTCGCAATGCGCATCCAAAAAGGTTAGTACATCGCCTTTAGCATGTTCGGCGCCTAATAGACGTGCTGGTACCAAACCACCGCGTTTTTGTATTCGCAACAAGCGTGTTGGTACTGTGAGCACTTTGATGTAGGCTTCCAATTGTTTCTTTAGGTAAGCTAGTTGAAATAAAGAGAAAATTAGATCAGTGTCATATCAAAAATTCGAATTCAATTAAAAAGGTAAAATAAACTAAAACAAAATATAAGAAAAAAAAAAAAAATAAAAAATTTAATAAAACTACATTAAAAAAAAATTAAATTAAATTCAGAAGATTATGAAGTTTTTTTTAAGAAAATACTCCCTCCTGAAATTTTCGAAATATTAAAAAAAAAATTATTTGTAGAAATCCAAAAATTTATAAAAAAAGGTTAAGTAGAATTTAAAAAAATATTTTTTTTTTAAATCCACCCTTTTGAAATTTTCGGAATATTTTAAGATGCAATCAGATGTAAAAATTTAATGAAAAATATGAAATAACTAAGATAAAATAAATTTAAATGGATTAAAAAAAAAAAAAATAAAAACCAAAAATAAATTTAAAAAAATTAAAAAGAAAAAAAGTTAATTTAAAAAAATAAGATAAAGTAAATTTAAACAAAAACATTAAATAAGATAAAATAAATTAAAATGAAATAAAGCAGAAGCAAAAGAAAATAAAATAAAATTAAATCAAGCAAAATAAACCTAAATAAAATTAAAAAACATTTTACAAAAAAAACTAAAAAAAAAAAAATAAAAAAAAAAAATTTAGGCAACCAAAAAAAATGTGAACAAGATCAAATCGCTACTATAAGCCAATTTGACAAGTATCTAATTACACAGTCATAATTTCTCATAAATTTAAAATTTCTGTCTCATAACTCACTGCGTTCGCTAGCATCATCCACCAATATGATTTCCTTGAGTAATTTACGAGGCGACCGATTGATAACGCTGGTTATTGTGCGCAACAACACCGACCAAGCCTCATTATGGAAAACTATAATTACCGTTGTTGTGGGCATTTCAGTGATGACATATTTTTTGTCGCGACATCTGTAAAATAGATAAAACAAAAGCTAAAATACTTATATAGAAGCAAACAAACATAAATAAAGGTAACAAACAGCAAATGATTTTCAATTTTTGTTTATGTTTTTGGGCGATTTTATAGTTTTGCTTTGTCACAGCGTCTCAGGGTCATAGCGATATGCTAGTAAAATTTTTAAATTATTATTATTTTTGTTGTTAATCATGGCTTCTTGGCTTTGCGGTTAATACCTCATTTCAACGGTGGCGTATGTACATACATAAATTGTTGGTTAATGATGTTTATTTGTTTGTTTCGCTTTGTTGTTTAATAAATGCTTAATTTATAATTGTTCATGCTCAATGATCGGTATTGTAGGTATTAATGCACTTACTCTCCTATTCGGTAATCTTTCAACGTACGATTCAAGGGTATGCGGTCACTGGCCAATATGTTAAAGCTATTTAGTCTAAAAAATCGTTGCATGCGGAAGCTTTCGCGCGCTGGCACCACAACTGGACGTCCCTCAGCACCTTCGCCATCGATGGGTTTGAACAGATTTACGTTGTAATCATCTGTCCAAAAAAGAAAGAAGGTAGACTGCTTAGTAAATTTTGTATGTTTTTGGAATATCAATTCTGGTTGTTATAAACCTACGTAATAAATGTGCATAATAAATGAAATTGAATTTTTACAAATATAGAGACACATTAAAAATGTAGAGCAACGCATTCGAACGATGTTTTATTTATAATTTAGAGTGATCACTGATCATCTTTTGAAGTATGAATTTCTACATTACTGCTTTTGCCGAAATAGAATGTTAAAAACCGACTTATTCAGTAAAACTTTTTTCCAGCAATTTGCCATCTCAAAAAAAAAAAAAGATACCCCGTCGATGGAGAAGTCCAATAATACCAACTTTGCCATTCAGGAAAAAATGGAAGCAGGCAAACGTGCTCCCCTTTATAATCATAAGGTGGACCAGATATTATCATTGTGGTCGAAAATGGTCTGTGGCGCTCAGAAATGAAAGATAAAAACACCGTAGGTTTAAATATGGACTGACACAGGGTTGTGTCCGAAGCTCTCGAATGTGAACATGGAGTTACACGTCTGCGTTGATGGCATGAAGCTATTTTCATTCAAGTACAAAGCCGCAAAAAAATACGTAAGTCACTTGCAGAGTCCTAGAGGACACATGTTAGGGGAATCTGTAGGCCGACCAGAATGTTGCTCTCAGAACTGCAGACAGGTTGGGTTCTTGTTGATTATGTTTATTGCAGCAAAAACACTCCGCGATGGTTTTGTGAGAGAAGTAATATGTGCTCATTTATGGGGAGCACGAAAGAAAGACTATTCCGATCAGACGGCTCCGACTTGATGACTATACATTCATTCATAGGTCCTTAGCAGTTGTGAATAACCTAGAGACCTGTTTTTCTTTTGGTTTCTAGGGGCCTCTTTCATGCGTAGAAAGGCATTTATACCTTGGAGCTTGCTGGACTAGGCAATAACCACTCGCTGATCATTCAGCCATCTGCACTAGTACATCAACTCCTTGGCTTAGGATCGACATCATCCGCCTCTGCTGAAGAAGTGACTTTTTCCATTAAAATCTTTGGGAAATACTGAACTACAGCAAGTTGATCGAATAGTCTTGAAAGTAGAGCTCTACTGACCAGCCTCTTTGGGGTTTCAAACGTTTTTTGGTTATCCAAACGATAGAGCCAAAAATTTAGGTGGCGGACGCTTAGGAGGCCAGTAATGAAGTTCTATATTGTATGCAAGTTTTTACTAAATAACAGTTTATTTGTTCAATATTTACCTGCGGTCATATTGCCAAATATATCGCCTTTACCAATATAATGCGCCACTATATTTCTTGGATTCCATAGCGAGCGACGGTGTGGCTGCGGTTTCGGATGGCTACATTTTGCGTATGCAATGTTGATGAGTACGAATGCGTGCGATAGCGATAAATGGAGTAACAAAACCGAATAAAGAAAAGAGAAGAAAAAAGACAGAACATTAAAAATTTGCATTAAAAAGCTAAGTAGAGGAATTTCAAAACATACAAAAAAGCAAGTAGGGAAATCTGTCTTCGGATATGCCGAAGACTTTATACCTTTCATAAAATTTCAAGTTCTATAGCGCAAAACCCGTTTATCGGAAACGATTTTGCCTACATGTGGGCTATAGCTTAGAATGTTCCGACGGCTGAATTGAAGATCACCTTATTTCGAAATATTTTCAGAAAAACCATATCGCAGAGTAAATTTCAAAAATGCCATTTAAAAAAAAAAATAGTACGATGGCCATTTCAGGCGTCGATATGTATTAAAAAATTGAGGTCTCATAGACAATATTGCCCCGATATATCTAAAAGTGAGATACGGCTTTGAGGTTCAAACAAACAGACGGGCGAATAGACATGTCTAAATTGACTGAGCTCTTTTCGGTATAGGGTTAAGTGCTCTCAAGGCAGACTCATACAACTATGGCTCGACCTCGGTGTGCGGTAGGTCAAACTCTTATCCATCTAGACTCAATCCCGCCATGTCAAATACAGGCACTGGGAACATAACTTCATTTCCATGCAGGCGGAGAGAGAGTTATCAAAAGACCCGTTTTGACCTAGGTATTCATAATCCATACATATTTATTTCAACTTATAAAGGTGGTTTGCATATAAATAATACAATGCGCCATTAAAAATTATCGTTTTTTCCCCAAAAACTTTTCACTGGAACAACAATTTTAGTTTCCGCCTTCGGATTATTGCTATCGAAGTCACAACGCGTCTTTTGATACCTCTCCCCGACTTTTACCCACAAGACATTGCTTACGATTGGCCATTTCGTTCTACGCCCTGATGACTTTTCAGCACTAGCTTTCAGGCGAGGGCTAGGATGATGGTCAGATGTCTCACGTTTACAAATAACAGACTAAAGTTATTATATCATTTCATGTTCATAAAAGGTATAAAAACGAAGGAGGCATTCAACTGTGATGGCCGATTACCACAGAGCAGAAGCGTGTGTAGCAAAACCACTGCTCTAACGGTTTAAGCGAAGATTGCAGTTTTGCTGTTGCCTAGCTGGAGACTCTGGTCTGCCAAATGGGGGTTAGGTATTCACTTAAAACATAAGCACCTCACATATATGTACTTACACTGCACCTGGATCATATCCTTGTATACTGGAGACATATAAATTAATGCTTAACGCAAACATGAAGAATGCAAAAAAGAGTAGAAACAGGTAAAGTAGCCATAGCTTCTTCAATTGTTGAAATCGTAAACCCATCGCGATTTATGTTTGACTTGCTACTACGCGCTCTTCTTACTAAGAGCCAAACTATTCCGTATTCTAATAGTTTGCTTGTGTTTTGTTATTGCAATTTAGATGACCATAACTAGCAGCACCACTATCTATCACTTCACACGTATATATGTATACAAACTAATATGCCAAATGTTGTATAAGCGGTTTTTATTTCGATACGTTTGTTAGCGCGTTCTTGTGAGCCCCGATTACCATTACCACTTGGTTGCTTGGCCAATACGTGAATGAGCTCTGCAAATGCTTGATGACTTGTTTTTGTTTACACCACAATGTATGTACAATGCTCGTGAAGAATCCGGTAGTGGCAGTGAAGCATAGAATTGTTCGTGTTGTTGTTTTTGTTTATTCCAATTTGAGTTGAAGATGATTTGATTGTTGCTAATGCTGGCGGCACTAATATTTGTCAATTGCTGCACTTCCAAATAAATTTTGCAATAAATTAATGGTTAACTGCATTTTGTAACTTGTTCTTTTTTGATTATAAACCGCTTAGCGAAGCAATAAATTAAAAAAACTATTATAAGTTGTTGACGAGCGAATTTTCTTTCGCAAAACTTGTATTGTGCAAACGTAAACAGTTTTGGAACAGCTGTCGTGCTGTGTTTAATAAGCACTAGGCACATATCTTAGAAAGAGGGTAGCATACAACTAGGCGCGAACGAAAATGCTATACAGGGAGAGAGAAATAAACTCAAAATAACTGTTATTGAAAGTTTACTTTATTTTTTGTTGTTTTATATTATTTTATTTAATCTAATTTATTTTTTTCTTTTTATTTGAATTAAGCTTGTTTTGATTTAATTTAATTCAACTTAATTTTGTTTTCGTTTTATTTAATTTAAATTCTCAATTTTTATCACGTAATTTTAATTTATTTTAATTTATAATTTTTTATAAACCGTTTTGCCAAAAACCCTTTTTTTCAAAATAAAATTTTGTGCCTAAGGCTGATTTAGACGGGTCGATTTTCTGGTCGATTTTTGTCGTTCCACTGCGTTCTACCTTCAACTTAATTTTGTTTTCGTTTTATTTAATTTAAAATTCTAAATTTTTCTCACGTAATTTTAATTTATTTTAATTTATAATTTTTTATAAACCGTTTTGCCAAAAACCTTTTTTTCAAAATAAAATTTTTTGCCTAAGACGGGTCGATTTTTTCGTCGATTTTTTGTCGTTCCACCGTGTAAATAGTAATACGATCGTTTCACAACTTTTTTTTGAAAAATCGACCAGAAAATCGACTAGAAAATTGACCCGTGTAAATCAGCCTTAAGCTTTTCAAAACAATATAAAAGAAAGGCTCATTTACACGGGTCGATTTCCTGGTCGATTTTTTGTCGTTCCATTATGTAAATAGCAATTCGATCGATCTCTACACCTTGTTTTTGAAGGCAGAAAGCAGTGGAACTAGAAAAAGCAGTGGAACTAGAAAAATCTAGCTAGAAAATCGAACCGTGTAAATGAGCCTTAAGTTATTTATCTGCATTTTATATTTATTTCTGACAGTTACAATCCCAAGAAAACCAGAGTAGTCCTTACGGTGCTTAGTTGAGACTCCCTCAGAAGAACGCCCACCCAACTAAAGAGGCTTCAAGCGGAATGGAACCAAAGGAGAAATGTGCCTTTTGAAATGTATGAAAAGAGTGATTCTCTAGGACTCTTTGAATGAACGTTTTCGGAGTCCCAGAAAACTCCCTGAGATGATAAAAGAATTGTCTCCTCTGAGATGCGTTTACGCTCATATAATCCGTAAGGACTACATACGAATTTCTCCTTTCAATTAAATCCGTTAACGCTCCAATGCGATGCCCTTTAGGACTCCCCTTTCGCTCTCCTTCTGCGAATATTTCACACATCATATGCATTCGCTTCTGAAGGTAAATGGCAAGAAGAACGTTCTTACATGCATTCACATTATGTCGGACAGTCAGGCTGCCCTAAGTGCCTTGCGGTCGTACACAATAACTCGAAGCTTGTTTATGAGTGCGTCACAGTCCTTAATGATCTGGGGGCCAAAAACACAGTGTTGTTAGGTTGGGTCCCAGGGCATGAAGGACATGACGGCAACGAAAAAGCGGACCAGCTTGCAAAACAAGGTGCTCTAACAGCATTTTATGGTCCGGAACCCTTCTGTGGGCTCACCAAGGCCCACGTAAAGGAGACCATAAGCACTATTGCATACAGCAATAAGCTGATAGGTCACACAATAGATCCTTATAATAATAATAATACATGCATTCACGAATCATTCCACGCAACATATGCATATGTACAAGAAGAACGTTCTTACATAGATTCGAAAATGGTTCGTGCATGCATTCACGAATACGAATAATGTTAATTTTTTATGCTCCCATTTTTTGGGAAGAGCTTTATATGGGTGCGATATATGTGTGTATAGAATAACAAGTCTATGGGGTCAATCAGCTATTCCGACAGAGCTTCCCGTTGGAAATGGTTCGTGAAAGTCGATAGATATTTATTTGATCGATTTAATCGAAATCCTTTATCAAATTTCGATAAAGCCGTTGAATTTTCTATCAACTTTCCCGAATCATTCCCACCGGGGAGTTCGTCGGAATAACTGATAGACGCCTATATCTTCCCTGGCTTATTTTTGGCCTCACCAATGGTTAAAAATCTCGATTAACACTGAGTCGCGTGAACCATAACTTTTGGTCCATAAAAGTGTATAAAAAAATTGGGTAATTTATGTGGACGGTTCCATTTTTAACCATGTTGAAATTGATTTTTTGTTTGTATGTGAAACCTAAACGGCCGCACACTTTTGGAAACAAGCGTTTTCCTATACAAAAACTCCGATTAGGCTAGGAAGAAACCGGGATAGTGATGTTCCGATACTAGTATTAACGGGTACTCTCGTAAAGTACCGAGTTTTTTGTTTTACTCGAGTACCTCGTACCAGTACAGGTACAGATATCGAGTACCTACGTGGGCTCAGGATTGAACTTGTTAGTTCCAGAAATTTTTTGAAAAATTTACCAAATTTAGCCTCGATACTTTTGTATTTCGTGTTATCTTTGTACCTACTATTTTTCCGGTATGCTCAAAACTGTTAACGATAAAAGGGGGAGTGTGAGTACCAAAAAAAAAAAAAATTGTTTTTTTTTTTACTATGTTGTCATATCGGAGTTTTTAGGTCATTGCTCTGTTTCGCTTGGAATACAAAATATTTCTCCACGCATCTGTTTTTGCTACAAATCAAATATAATAAATATTTTTCAAACAATATTTGAGCTAAATATGTTTTTGTTGTTTTGCTATGGTTTTGTTATCTCGTGCTTGTCTTATCAGTACGACAAAACGATAATTCATGAACGATTTTGAGTTAAACCTTTTGAAAAGCTCTAATGTTCGAACAAGTATCACTTATGATAAAAATATGCCTCATATGTCCATACATTTTTATATATATTTGTAAAACTAACTTTTCTGATTTCAATACTATACAGTCGATTGTTAGCAACTGGTCAAAGTGGACGTAAACACAGACCCAAGTCGGGAGTGAAAAGTTAAAAGAGCGGGAGAAGTGAAACGATTTTAGGGGTTTTAACTAACATAATAAATAAATGAGTAACAAAATAATTCATCTCCATAAATAACTTACAACAATCATAAAGTATAAAAGAAGTTAACCTAATTAGTTCAAAGTCTACATATCAAAATGTCTTGTGCAACGTCCAGTCTGAAGTTTCTATCTTTTCTAATGAATATACTTTGTTGTGTGAGTAATTGTTGATGAATCGGTTTTTGAGCCACTTAAATTCTGATAACTATTTCAATTGTTTACTAAATTTAAACAAACTTATGTAGTGTCAGCATTTTCCATTTTCGGTCGTACATTTCGAAGATGCGTTCAGAATACTTAAGGTGCGTTTGGAAACTCTTCACCTCGAAAATTGCAACTTTAAACATGAAAAATTATTGTATAAGTACATTGACTTGCTTAGTGAAAAGATATCCTAATATAAGCCGCGGTTCGCCCAAAAGTATGCAACACTTTTTTAACTTTTTTTTCCATACAAGGAAATTTTGGTTCGTACTGTATTTTCGAAGATGACAGAGCTGTATTTAGCATTTGTAAAGCTAACGCAGAAATAAATTAGCATTTAGTTGCGTTAAACTTTCAAAATTGTATGGAAAAAAATGCTGCATTTTGAGCTAAATGCTAAAATGCAAAACGCAGGCTAGGCTCAGCATGAACAGCACATTAAGCATTCGAAAATTGGTTAAATGCGCATTTTCAAAATGCGGCAGCATGAACGCATCTTCGAAATGTACTACCGAAAACGGAAAATGCTGTTTTTAAAACTCAGCATGAACACTACATTAAAGAGTACATCTTTAAGAAATTTTTATTCAAAGGTTATGCAAACTCAAAATTCCATATTTATTCATTTAAGATGATTTAGACGGGTCGATTTTTGTCGTTCCACTGCGTTTTACCTTCAAATACATGGTGCGAATCGATCGAATTGCTATTTACACGGTGCAACGACAAAAAATCGACCAGGAAATCGACCCGTGTAAATTAGGCTTTTTTCGTGCTTTACACGGGTCGATGTTCTAGTCGATTTTTCATTCAACCTTCAAAGACCAGGTGTGAATCGATCGAATTGCTATTTACACGGTGAAACGACAAAAATCGACCAGGAAATCGATCCGTGTAAATCAGCCTTTAAACTAATTGAACTTGACTATGTAGGTAAACAAATTTTCAGGATATCGTAAAGAATGATTTACAAGGGTCGATTTTCTGGTCAATTTTCGTCATTCCACTGCATTCTACCTTCAAATATAAAGTGTGAATCGATCGAATTGCTATTTACACGGTGAAACGACAAAAATCGACTGGAAAAATCGAGCCGTGTAAATGAGCCTTAAGATGTATTATAATACACTGAATAAAAACGTACATGTTTTTTAAGAAAAAAGTTTCATAGAAGTTTAAGCTGATATTTCTTAAAATAAAAGAAAAAATTCAAACATTCTAAGAAAATTATTTGAAAATTTATAAATGATTTCATGATTTCTGAGGATTTTTTTGCATATTTAAGAACAAGTACTTATATTTTAAGAAATATTCTTAAATTTCTATGAAAAAAGTTCCTTGGAGAGGTTTTAATGAACAATTTTTAAAATCCATGTACTTTTTCTTTGGAAACATGGACAAAAAACATTTAGTCCAAAACTTAATGGCGAAACTTTTTTTACACATCTAAAGGCTGGTGTACACGGTGAAGCGATCGGCCGCGTAAATCATAGTTTTTTATATTTTTTCTTTGACAGAGCTTTGTCAAATGTAATTGAAATTGCAAGAGGTCTATTCAAAGTATCTGACTAAGGGCCAGTTTTTCAGTGCAATTTTAAACCACAGACAAAATTGCTGGAGTTTATCCCTTAAAAAATTGTCCTCGCAGTGAAAAGCTGGGCCTTTTTTTTGACGTGAAAAGACCCAAATGAAATGAAAGACAATTCGCTTTTTCTTCCGACAGTATACCAAAATTAATTGCAAACATGACAAAATATTCTCAAATTATATGCGGAAGTCCGCTAGCACTTTTTTGTCTACCCAATATTTGTGTGCAATCGTAGGCTAGTTATTTCGCTTACCCCATAAATAATTAATTTTAGATAATAATAGCTATTTTACTATGGTTTCTTTTATTTTATAACACACCCACGCATGTGCATGTGGCACATGGTAAAAAAAATTCAAAAAAAATATTAGATAGCAGGAGCTTTCATGTTATCAGCGAGTGCATATTCTTTAGTACAATTCAATGGAGCCTATTCGATTAAGTTACCATGCATTATGGGTATTGTGTTGGGTGGTTTACTTTTCACTACCACAATAGTGGGCTGTTGCGGTACGATACGTGAATCACCGCGCACTATTTTGATTGTAAGTACACTTTGATGAAATTATGCCTATTTGAGGAATACCCCTATTAATATTTTTTTCTTAACAAATAATTTTTACAGTATGCTATCTTCTTGTTACTTCTCTTGGCTGCTCAAATCGCTGTTATTTTTATTTTACCAATCAACTTCCATAATCTTGCCGCAGACATTATACAATATGCTTGGAATAGTCAAATGAGTGATGATAGCATGGATAACTATCAAATTAAGGTAAATTGATTTGTAATCTTATTCGGTTTCGGAAAAACGCCTACTGAAAAGGGCGGTAATGCCCAAGGATTCAAACCGTAATCTTCTTTCCATTTTAAATCGTCAGACAGTTCGGATCGACCCCTTTCGATTTGAATGATTTTCGGTGCGGGGCTTCTTATTTATTATAAAATGAAGCTCTTCGAGAATTTTTTCAAAGATTATGCAAATTCTATATTTCACATTTTTGCCTTCTTTCCTATTTCCTAAAGTTTTTTTTAATATTTCGGAAACGGATTTTTGTTTTCGATCCTGAAAAAGTCACGAAATAGTTCACAAGCATCACGAAAAAGTACCAAAATGATCCCGAACTGATACCGAACAAGTTTTAACACGATCCCAAAAGCAATCCCGAAAAATACCCTAATGATTTCCACGTTTCGACAAAAAAATATTTTGTTCACATTTCGGTCGGTTACTTGCAATCGCATTTTTCAAGTTTTATACTCCAACCTTCTGTGAATATTCCACCCAATACATGCATTCGCATTCGATTATAAAGAGGAACGACAAAAAGAACGTTCCAAAATTGATTCGAGAATGATCCCGAAAACAATCCCGAACTGATCCCGAATAAGTTTTAACACGATCACAAAAGCAATTCCGAAAAATACCCTAATGGTTTCCAAGTTCAGGCAAAAAAATATTTTGTTCACATTTCGGTCGATTACTTGCAATCGCATTTTTCAAGTTTTATACTCCAACCTTCTGCGAATATTCCACCCAATACATGCATTCGCATTCGATTATGAAGAGGAACGACAAAAAGAACGTTCCTAAATAAGCTATTTTAGCTTTTTACTTATTTTATATTTTTTTAGTATGATTGCTGTGGATTAAGTGGCCCTAATGATTATATGAATAGCGGTCTCAGCATACCTCCAAGTTGTTATCTAAATCGCAAACCTTCCATACCCAGTGATCTTTACACGACAGGTTGCATTGATAAACTGGCTGCTGCATTTGGAAATGGTTCACGCATCGAAGTGATCAGTGATTGGACGTTAGTTGGCGTTGAGGTATTTAAAAACAAAATTTTATTAAAATTTTTTTTATTTATTTTTATTTTTGCTATCTCTTTCCAGAGTGCTACTGTCGTTGTTGCTTGCATTTTGGGGATTAATTTTAAGAATATAGAAAGAAGGCGACGTTACCATTAAAAATTATTTCTTTATATTCCTTCTAATTGTGATCGACAGTATTTCCTATCAGGGTTGGGCATTTTTGCACCACCACTAATTTTTTAGTGATAATTTTTTCAGTGATAGTTGAAATCAAAAACCACTATCACTAAAAATTTGGTGATAGTGATTTTTGATTTTATTTATTATTATTTTCGGACCCGGTTTTTGGTAACATTTTGTTAAATTGAGTTAAAGGAATTCTTTCTGAATGTTTATGCCAAGTTTCGTTGGAAAAATCGTAATGGTAGGGTATTAATATAAAGTTTAGTGATAGTGATTTTAACTATCACTGAAGAAATTATCACTAAAAAATTAATAATAGTGCAAAAATGCCCAACCCTGTTTCCTATATGTATTTTTTTTTTTTATAAATGTACCATGTAAATATTTATATGGGGTATTGTGTTTAAGCTAATAAGCGAATAAAACCAAGGATTTCAAATTTCTAAACTTAAAATCAAGGTGTGAAATTGATTAAAATAATTTTCGGGTTACGGTTTTGTAGCATTTTCGGTTTCGGTTCCGGTTTCTTTCTTCAACATTTATCATGGTTTTGGTTTCGTTTTAAAAATAAACACACGAACATAAGATTGTGAATAAAAAAAATTATTTATTGGTTAAAAATTCAAATGATTTAAGAATAGTTCTGAATTTTTAGAACTTTTTTCGTACCGTCATCAGGGGTTTTCCGTAATGGTTTATTTTGATGTATAGTTCAACGAATTTTCTTCTCTTTATTGTTCGCGTGGGACGGAAATGTTAATGATTTCAAATTCGATTTTAAATAAACCCAGCCAGCAGAGCAACGTATGTTTTATCGATCGTATATTTTTCCATCGCACTCAGAAAAGAGTTTCCTTATTTTGGCTCCAAAGACATGGCTTCCTTAACATAATTAAAATATTCCTCAATTTAAAGGCTTTTTCCCCGAATTTAAATTGAGGAAAAAAGTCTTCAAATTAAGGAAGCCATGTCTTTGTGGAGTCAAATAAGGGAAATTTTTCCTTCAAATAAGGAAATTCTTTTCTGAGTGCGTTTTTTGTGTCCGGAAACTTTACTACTGGGCTGATTTACTATTGGTTCGTTTTTTTCACAATTTTTCGTATCCGAAAACCGTTTGGAAACTATACATCGAAAGAAGTTGAAGTAAAGAGTCTAAGAGAATTCAGCCTATTCGTTTAGCGACATAAATGCGTCTCAACTCGTACACGGCTAAAAAAAATGAACCTAAATTTTAAACCCGAATAAAGTTTAATCAATTTTTCAAACTTTTTGGTACAATATTTCAAACCGTCCAAATACCTACAAAGATTTTCAACTTTTTTTCGGTTTCGATTTAAGATCTAAACAAAAAAGCAATTTAAATTTTTGTTTGGTTTGTTTGAATGTAATTGAATTTTGCCCACAAAAACTTCATGTTCGTCATGGCTCAGCGGTAAAGCAGTCGGCTGTGACTCCTGAGCGTTCTCGTTCGAATCCTGCCAAGTGCCACATTTTTTTAATTTTGTTTTATTATTCACACAGGCTGTACTGGGGATCATAAAAGGTATATTACTTGTTTTTTTTTTTTTTTTAAATTAGTAACCAATATATTTAAATCATAACACTAAGCCTATACTAAACTAGTAGTGGTGAGGTGTAGCACATTAACCTACTACGGGCCATGTGTTAACCCAATAGCAACCTAGGAAATTAAAGTATTTTTCTGAAATTTGCCGTCGATTCTGTTTTTTTCTAAGAGACCGGAAACTCCAGATGTATTTTCAAGTAAAAAATTTCAAAAAAAAAAAATAAAAATTTCTTATAAAATTTCCTTTCACCCTGTTAACTATAAGTGCCTATAAAATTGAATTTTTGGCACCTGCAAGCGAGCCAAAATCAGATAAATAAACACTAGTACAAACACACACACACACCTGCAAGAACATACCAAAAAAAAGTTAAAGGCTTGAAGCGTTGAAAGTAGCTAGACTAATGGAAACATAGTTCGAGTACTAAAACACGCCTATATAAGAATTAGATTTCAATTGAAGGATATAACTTTGATAGCATGTTTGTAGACATGTTTATCGATAGTTCAATGAAAAAACAATAGCTGTGGAAAATAAATAGCCAAAATGCGCTTTTCAGACAGCCAAGCAATTCAGTACAATTTATGACAGTGAAATTAGCAAACGTAGGAGGAACGCACAACAAAACTTGGCTGTAATGGAGCGAGTGAAGGCGTAAGTAGGGCGGAATTAAGAAAAAGTGAAGAAATAAAAATGAAGATTTAAAATTGTATAAAGTATTGCAACTTGAGATCAAATATATTAGGGCATGACTTCAAGAAGGATCAAAAAAGCTAAAAGGCATGCAGAAACTACCGCGCGATATTTAAATTAGTTTATTGACCTAGCTTTTAATAAAAATCCATTCAAGCAACACAAAGTATTTGGTTTGAACAAGTTTGTGCGGTTAATGTGCGCAAAAGTTCCATTGAAGTTCGACTGCTTTGGTAATAATCGTTATAATGGCGTCTGAACACTAAATAATTTCGTTACAATAACAAAACGTGTGAAATCAAGGTTTAAGGGAGGAGTTGAATGTAGAAAGTTCATGCTACACTTTAATTGCAATTTAAAACTTGTACTACAATTATTGAAAATTGGCATGTAAACAACAATACAAATTGCCTATCTGGCGTGTATTGAATTTCATCGTTTTGCCGTCACTCATACGCCATGTTGTACTATTTGGGAGTCAAAGCTAATTCGTTGTAAGAAATATGTTTGTAAGTAGGTATGTGTGTGTGCAATTGAACTACATATGTATGATGTAATTATCTGCTCTTCATAGCAGTTTCAAATTTGTAAAATACGTACAATGCTTCATTAAACCAGGGAAACCATAACCGAAACCGAAGTAAATGTTGAAGAACGAAACCGGGACGGAAAGCGGAACGTTATTTTTATGGGTTTCATGCCCTCGTTCTTATAGGACTAACTCACTTCTCTAAGAGAGAGAGAGAAATTCTCCGGAAGATGTATGGCGGCGGGCATCCATCGAAGGAAATTAATTTACCAGCTTTACAGAGATATGAGCAGAGTGCAGCGACTTAAACCGCTAAGGATTCGCCGACAGGGCCGATTAAATTATGATGATGTTAATAAAAAGTAAAAGAGAAATAAAAAGTAAAAGAGAAATAAAAAGTAAAAGAGAAAGGAACGGTACAAGGGAGATAGGAAGAAGATAGAAGTGTGAAATCTCATCAGTTTAATAATCCTGACAGGTATAGCAAAATTATGCACCCGTAACCATAGGTGTTACCCTGACAATAACACTGATACTGCCCATGCAAGTTATTAATAAGGTAACAATAACAAATAACAGTAACTTCAGGGATTGCTGTCATCGTAACCATATGTATTGCATTCACCACAGCCGTAACCGTAACCTCGACATCAGCTTTATCGCTTATCTACTGAACAAGTTACTATGCCTGTAATCGTCAGGGAATCAGCAGCTAAGTACTATATGACACTGTCAACGAGGCGCGTACTTTTTGGCATTGCCCTTCGTGCGCCGACAGGAGCCATACAAATACTGGTGAATTCCTGGTTTCAAAGTCTCCAAACGAGTCCACGGGATCCATACAGAAATTGGTGATATCCCGGTTTTAAAGTCCATCCAAGTGGGCGCCACAAGAATCATGCAGACCCTGATGGACTCCAAAGTGAGGTTCAGCTGAGAATCTCTACTGATTCGCAGTTGACATTTCTTACACGGTATAATTGATGGTACTCGTATTTATTTTCGACACGGTGCTGTTTGGTGCTACAGTTATGGCTACGGTTGTGGTGACGGTTACGGTTGTGGTTACGGTTATGGCTATACTGTTGATGTTGGTGCGGCTATGTCCAACGTTGTTGTAAATATTGTTGTCAAATACCATATTTTATTCCTATTCCTATTCATATTCAGTTTCCTATTCCTGTTCCTATTCCTACCTCCTTCTTCTAAGTTATATTCCTATTCCCATTCCTAATCCTATTTCAATTCGTATTCCTACTCCTATTTCTATTTCTACTCATATTTGTATACCCAGCCTACTAGTACTAGTAAAATGGTATTATAATTTTGCCCATATAACGGTACTACGTAACGGCACAAAATAATCGAGATAGATATAGAGTGCCATATATAAAAGTTCTTAGGTTGGAAAAAAAGTTCATTAAGGCATGACAGTCCGTATGTCCGTGTACACGATAACTTGAGTAAAAAATGAGATATTTACATGATAACCACGCCCCCCTTAATCGATAACGAAAATTTCGAAAATCACATAAATTGACATATCTCGGTAGCTGAAATGGCGAAAAATGATATAATTATAGGGGAATCCCCCTGGTCATTATATAATGATTTTTTGATAAATTTTTAAAAGTAGGCGTGGCACCAACCACTTTTCAGGGAGGCATATTTGAAAATTTCACGGGTCATAACTCGAAAATCATATGAAAACTACAGCTGGGTATTTAATGTTCGGTTTACCCGAACCTAGACTTTCTTACTTGTTATTCCTACATATTACCCCAGCTTGGAATCTCTCATTTGGGGGACTTCAAAGAAATTCACTCCAAATGAAGACCACTCCAATTTAATTGCAAGCTTTTTTATTAAAGTTCCGACCGAATGCTTGTGCCATCTTGCTCCAAATACTTTCATACTACATATTTAATGAACATATGCCAACACCATTAGAGCAAAGGTCTCACTCAAACACCATCACCACCACATTCTACTGTTGCGCCTTACCACACAATAAAACTTCCTTTAACAGCTGATCGCTCATTGATTCCCAGCGTGCCAGTGAGTGGGTGCCATCATAGGCGCAAGCAAAGCTGGTGATTTATTACTTGCAACACGCTAATAACTAAAGTGAAAACAAACCTCAAATGTCACAATGCTATTGAAATCGTCATAACTTCTACATACGTATGCAATCCCGGGGAGAGGGGGTGGGAAAGCGCCAGAGAATGTTTGACATTGAAAGCTTAACTAACGCTATCTGATACCTAAGTTATATGGATGTATGTGTGTGTGTGGCCCTATTCCACTAAAAATGTTTCTTCATGGAAATTATAGAGAAAAAAAATGTTGTTGTTGTTGTTGAAAACCCAAGAACCTACTCATACATATTAGCTTTAAACAAATCAATCAATTGGCGGTGAGTAGCTGCCGCGTTGTTGTGGGTTTGCCGCTTTGCGCTGCCAATTCACTGAGTCAGTTGCATGCGCGTTGCATTTCAGATAGAGTGGCAAGTTCCGGCATTGAAAAAAAAAATTTTTAAACCAATAAAAGTTATTCGAGAGTTGAAAACAAAACAAAAGCATAATAAGAAAACTGATTGATTCGCCAAAATGTCGTCCACTTGGACTGGCGTGCGAACGCGGTAATATTTTAATTAACTATTTTCGAAAATAATCTAATCATGCGAAATTTTAATAATTTTTTAAATTTTTTATTCATTTCATACAGCATCACCGCTTCGGTGCGCACCACAAATCGCATGAACGCCTTGCTTATGGAATCGATGTTGGGCAAGAAGCGCGCCTTGCAGAAGCTAAACTCAGGCGGCGGTGAGGATGAGGTAGCCGAGAATGCTGTGGAGAAACCGAAACGTGATTGGGAATATTTTCGTAATAATTTTAGTATGGAAGCTGTTTATAAGTTGATTGAGAAAGCGATTGAGGAACGTTTGACATGGGATCGCTTTGGTCGTTCGTATGATTCGTGGCGCTCACTGCAAATGGCCGAAACTTTGGCAGCAGATATAAGGGATCGTGTGAAGCGATTGCAGCGTAAGAGGTGAGAGTCTATAAAGGTATACTAGGAAGATAGAAATAAATAAAATAAAAAAACATTAAATGAAATGAAAAACAAAAATTAAATAAAAAGAAAAAAAAAAAAATAAAATAAAATAAAAAAACATTAAATGAAATGAAAAAAAAAAAAATTAAATAAAAAGAAAAAAAAAATAAAAAAAAAATAAATAAAATAAAAAACATTAAATGAAATAAAATAAAATGGGAAAAGTATAAATAAAATAAAATAAAAAAGTTTTATAAAAAAAAACAAAAAAAATTAGAGAGAATAAAAAATATATAAAATAAATAAATAAATAAAATAAATAATATAAATAAAATAAATAAAATAAAGAAAATAAATAAAATAAATAAAATAAATAAAATAAATAAAATAAATAAAATAAATAAAATAAATAAAATAAATAAAATAAATAAAATAAATAAAATAAATAAAATAAATAAAATAAATAAAATAAATAAAATAAATAAAATAAATAAAATAAATAAAATAAATAAAATAAATAGAATAAATAAAATAAATAAAATAAATAAAATAAATAAAAATTAATAAATTAAAATAAAAAATTAAAAAAAAAAAATAAAATAGAGTGAAATGAAATAAAAAAAAATAAAATAGATAAATAAAAAAAAAATAAATTTCTACTTAATTAATAAATTAAAATAAAAAATTAAACAAAACAAAATAGAATAATTTGCGCAAGAAATAATAAAATAAAATAAATAAAATAAATAAAATAAATAAAATAAATAAAATAAATAAAATAAATAAAATAAATAAAATAAATAAAATAAATAAAATAAATAAAATAAATAAAATAAATAAAATAAATAAAATAAATAAAATAAATAAAATAAATAAAATAAATAAAATAAATAAAATAAATAAAATAAATAAAATAAATAAAATAAATAAAATAAATAAAATAAATAAAATAAATAAAATAAATAAAATAAATAAAATAAATAAAATAAATAAAATAAATAAATAAATAAAATAAATATAAAATAAATAAAATAAACAAAATAAATAAATTAATTAAAATATATAAAAAAAAAAAAAAAAAATATAAACCAAAAAAAAAAATAAAAAAATAAAACAAAAAATTAAAAAAAAAACAAAATTAAAAAAGAGTAAAATTAAATGAAAAATATAAAAAAATTAAAAATAAAAAATAAAATAAAATAAAATAAAATAATATAAAATAAAATAAAATAAAATAAAATAAAATAAAATAAAAGAAAATAAAATAAAATAAAATAAAATAAAATAAAATAAAATAAAATAAAATAAAATAAAATAAAATATAATAAAATAAAATAAAATAAAATAAAATAAAATAAAATAAAATAAAATAAAATAAAATAAAATAAAATAAAATAAAATAAAATAAAATAAAATAAAATAAAATAAAATAAAATAAAATAAAATAAAATAAAATAAAATAAAATAAAATAAAATAAAATAAATAAATAAAATAAATAAAATACATAAAATAAATAAAAAAATAAAATAAATAAAATAAATCAATAAATAAAATAAATAAAATAAATAAATTAAATAAAATAAGTAAAAAAAATAAAAAAAAAAATAAAAAAATAAAATAAATAAAATAAATAAAACAAATAAAATAAATAAAATAAATAAAAGCAATAAAATAAAATAAATAAAATAAAAAAATAAATAAAATTAATAAAAGAAAATTAAATAAAAAAAAAACAAAAAGAAAAAAAAAACAAAAAATGTAAAAAATATAAAAAATATAAAAATTAAATTAAAGAAAAAAAAATAAAAAAGATAATAAAAAATAAAACAAAATAATAGAAAATGAAATAAAATAAAAATGAGATAAAAAATAAAAATAAAATGAAATATCATACAAAATTAAGCAACATAAAATAAAATAAAACTAAATTTAATAAGATAAAAAATAAAGAAAAAGAGATAAAATGAATTCAAAAAATAAAATAAAGCAAAATTAAAAAATAATAGAAAAATTAAACAAAATGAAACAAATTAAACTACTTTTATGGCCCATGCTCCCAACCAAGTAGTTTCGTATTTTATAAACTTGTCTTATTTGTTTCCTTTCAGGCATCGCATTGTATGCTTTCTCTCAATAATTGAGAGAAAAAATCAAGGGCTCAGTTATCGCATGCTACATTTGATGGATGAGAAAATGGATAATTTTACGAATTTGGTATACGAGCGACCATCTTACTACATGGTGGTAACTCTATTTTTGGTATATAAAGAATAAGCGAACTTTAAAAGCTACTGTGAGCTAAGCTTTTCCTAACAGAAAATATGCATTTGTGGGTGTGCGTATGCCAGGACATCAGTACCAGTGTGCTTTCATTGTTGTATTTTGTTGTAGATATTTTTGTAGCATAGTTCACAACCCTTGTGTTTATGTATGTTTGAAAAAGAAATACATCAATGCACATTAACCCAGCAGACGAATTTCAGTTAATTCAGTTAATTGGAAAAGTTAAAACAAGAAAAAAATATAATATATTAAAATAAAATATACAAAGCAAAAAAAATAAATAAAATTCGATAAATTGAAAAAAAAAAATACATTAAATAAAATAAAATCAAATAAAGAATAAAAACAAAAAAAATCAAAATAAAATTAAATAAAACAAAACTAAAATAAAATGAAACAAAAATAGAATAAAAAAAAATAAAAAAATTAAATTAAAATAAAAAAGTTTTAAAAAATGTAATTTAAAAAGTATCTATTAAAAAAAATTTAAAAAGACCGATTTCCAACAACAAAAACAGCGATTTCCAACAACTAACTGTAGGCCCCGGCGAGATTCGAACTCACGATCTCCTGTTTACTAGACAGGCGCTTTAACCAACTAAGCCACGGCGCCGAGTTATTTACTACAGCCAAATATCATTGCAAAAATAGATGGCTGACGAAAATATAGATATGTATGATTGACATAACATTTCTTTCTTTTTGCTATACTCAGTAGAAAGTAATTCAAATATTTACGCATTGATCGAAGCTGTCTTCTTTTTCAGCTAAGTCAATAAGTACCAAACAGGTATCTACGAACTTTGAAGCCAATATGCGCAGTTTCTCGAATTACATTTACGCTTTATCTGTTCTAAACAGTAATCAGGTAAATTAAACGGTGATATGATAAGACTTTTGCATTTGAAAAAAATCTCTCGCTGAAATAAATGCAGAAGTCCTTGCGACATTTAGGAATGAGGCCCATTGCGTATACGTAACATTTAGTTAATAACAATCAGAGAGTACACTTGTACAGCAACGCTTAGCCAGGCCATTTTGAGTTTATGGAGTATTCGCCATTTTCGTGATTTTTATGATTATTGAAACAATTATTGAGGCAATTGAAACATTTTAAGTGCTGTTGTTGGCGTGTGCTATCAAAAGCGTCAGTTGGTCTCGAGTGTCGTCGTTAGCGTTGGAAATATATACAGCAAACAACAACAAATTTTTATAATTCTACGGGAATGTAGCTGACAACAACAGTGGCTTATTAGGGATGCCAATTTTTTTTTAATATATTTTAGTTGACTTCTAATGTGAAGCGAATTGTCGAAGAAATTGGGTAACCCTAAAATATGATCGAATAATTGGATATTTAAGTGATTTCTTATTAACTTTTCTAAGTAAACCTTTCCTCATGAACCATTAAGGCTGATTTATAGTACATTTACACCGCACCAAATTAGACAAATTTGGCGAAAAATTGAAAATTTGGCGCTTTTTTCCATACAAATCTCATTTTCCAAATTTGGAATTCCATCACATTTGACCTCATTTGCCGAACAATACAATCCACAGTTCCTCAAAATAGCAACCCTGCCGACCTTAAGAACCTTAAAGGATAATTGACGTGTGATAACTTTTGTACTATGCACAGCTGTAAATAATAGTTTCAATTAGTTTTTTTTTAAGAAAATGGGCCAATTCCAAAAAAAGGAAGAAGCCTTCTTGACTTATCTTTTATTATTACTCCACGGGTGTTTACAACATCACGGTAGTGCATTTTTTCCGGTGGCTTTTTGTTCTTGTAGAAGATTCTTGCAGGGAAGGTGAAGCCAAATGCAAATTTGCCAGTGTAAACGGTGTCGAACTTGCTCATTTGAATTCGCCATATTTGGTGCGGTGTAAATGTACTATTACACGGGTCGTTATCTGGTTGATTTGCTGGTCGTTCAAAAATCAAACACCAAACCGACCAGGAAATCGACCTGTGTAAATCAGCCTTTGAAAATGTTGGCTCTATAGTCCTTTTTCATAGCTCAATTTGGACCCAAAAAATAGTGATGTGGCAACTATGGTAAATATGTATACATGAAATTTACAGAGACAGCACTCTTGCTCCATCGCTCTACGCAGTTTAGTTTGGTGTTAAATGCTTTCGCATGATTTTATTTTATTACTGTGAAAGAGGCTGATGTGTAGGCGCTGTACTGCCTGGGGCTGAGATTAAAACTTAAGCATCAACTTTATTGTTATTTTTATTATAGGTTGTAGGTAGATTTTTTCTACTGCTGACATTCGGGTTTTTTATGCGGATCGTTCATATGAATTTATATTTTATATTTAGTAAGTTCTATATTCATAAAAATTTGCTGATTATTCGAGATTACAAATAATTCTGCAGCATTATTGCAGTTGTTGATGGCGTGAACACAAAAAAATGTCCAAAACAAATTAAGACACCCTCTTCAGATACGTTCGGGACTGTTTCCGGTCATTTTTATACCTTTCATGAACATGAAATGGTATTATAACTTTGGTCCGATGTTTGTAAATATGAGAAGAAGAAGAGATAGACCCATCAATAAGTATACCGAAATGATCAGGATGACGAGATGAGTTGATTTAGCCATGTCCGTCTGTCCGTCTGTCCGTCTGTCTGTTTGAACGCAAACTAGTCCCTCAATTTTTGAGATATCTGGCTGAAATTTTGTATGTGGCCACCATTTTGTAATATAGGAATCATTTGTTGGAACTGACAAGATCGGACCAGTATAACATATAGCCCCCATACAACCGATTGTTCAGATATAAGGTTTTTTGGCCAAAACTTCCGCAATTAAAAAGTTAGAAACGTAAAATTTCGCAACTCGAGTACTTTATATTTATGTAGTGTATATAGTGAAAATCAACCAGATCGGGCAAATGTAACATATAGCCCCCATACAACCGATTGTTCAGATATAAGGTTTTTTGGCCAAAACTTCTGCAATTAAAAAGTTAGGAACGTAAAATTTTGCAGCTCGAGTACTTTCTATTTATGTAGTGTATATAGTGAAAATCAACCAGATCGGGCAAATGTAACATATAGCCCCCATACAACCGATTGTTCAGATATAAGGTTTTTTGGCCAAAACTTCTGCAATTTAAAAGTTAGGAACGTAAAATTTTGCAACTCGAGTACTTTCTATTTATGTAGTGTATATAGTGAAAATCAACAAGATCGGGCAAATGTAACATTTAGCCCCCATACAACCGATTGTTCAGATATAAGGTCTTTTGGCCAAAACTTCTGCAATTAAAAAGTTAGGAACGTAAAATTTTGCAGCTCGAGTACTTTCTATTTATGTAGTGTATATAGTGAAAATCAAGAAGATCGGGCAAATGTAACATATAGCCCCCATACAACCGATTGTTCAGATATAAGGTTTTTTGGCCAAAACTTCTGCAATTAAAAAGTTAGGAACATAAAATTTTGCAACTTGAGTACTTTCAATTTATGTAGTGTGTAGAGGAAAATCAAGAAGATCGGGTAAATATAACATATATTTAGCCCCATACAACCGGTTGTTCCGATATAAGGTTTTTTGGCCAATACTTCCGCATTTAAAAAGTTAGGAACGTAAAATATTGCACCTTTAGTACTTTCTACATATGTAATGTGTATAGTGTAAGTCAGTACAATTGAACACGTATAATATATAGCCTCCATACAATCGATTGTTCCGATAACTCGGATCCTATTATTTTGTAAGTTTTTTTTAAATTATAACAAAGATGTGTAATGTGTATAGTAAATATAGTTAAATTGAAACAGGCTGTACTGGGGATCGAACAGTGAAAATCGTGACGCTTATTCATGAAAGGTGTAAGGTTAGTTGATGGTTAATCTAGTCATTGCGTTCCTACAGGACATGCCACCTGTTTAGTGATCACGCAACACACCCTGAACTAGCAAAGGTTGTAGACTTTGATAGAAGGGTGTGAAACGTCATCGCATAACAGGTGCCATGCACCTGTAGGGCGTGCGAAGAAAAGAGACAAGTGATGACTGACAGGAACGACATGGTCGCGAAACATTCGGCTCGTGCCATATCGCTTTCCTGCCAGCCATCATAATTACCAACCGACCGGCGTAGCGCACAGACGCAATTGGAAGTATCGTGTTGAAATAAATAAAATAAAATAACTTAAATTGTTTTTCGGGAGTATTTATTAAACCGAGTTGAACGGCATACATTTGCGAGGTAGTTACCCGCAGGAGATCGATACAGGAGCAGATACCCTCAACCAGCAACAACCAAGGTTCTCCAGCAGGTAATTTCCCAACAGCAGCAACCCGCACGCGGTAAGTGGTACACCGCCGCGAAAGCAGGTCAACATGGCGACCGTGGGGCAGGAGCCTCCAGTTTTCTGACGAAGGTGTGCAGTGGCGGTGAGTAGAGTTAAGTGTGTGTGCGTGGAAAAATCGAAATTGGAAATTTAAAATGTTAAAACTAATAAATCAGAAAAACTAAAGAACAAAAATAATGTCTAAATACTATATAATAAAATATACTAAATTCTACAGAAGTAATACGTAAATTAATCTATATATAATAAAATAAACTAAATTCTACAGAAGTAATACGTAAATTGATCTATATACATATATAATAAAATAAACTAAATTTTGCAGAAATAATACGAAAATACCTAAAAATATAATAAAATTAAAATTTTTGTTTGATTCTTAAAGAAATCCATTATAATAAAATTAGCTAAAATATACAGATATAACTTTTATACAAATTTTCAACATAATAAATGCAACTAAACCATACAGAGATAACCAAGAAACAACTTTTTTATAATAAAGCAACTAAAATCTACAGAAATAATTTTAAAAAAACTACGGAAATAAATTTTTCAACATAATAAAACAAACTAATAATTACGGAAATAAAATTTAAAGCACTAGCTATAATAAAAGAAACTAAAAACTACAGAGATAAACTAAAAATTTTTACAAATGCGAACTGGGTATTTTCTGGTACTGTACCAATCATCATCATCATAACTGGTCATCAAATAACGGCACACTCCACCACGCCACTTAACATAGCGGCATTTTTTACTCACGCCACTCACACTGCACAGCAACCATCAGCAGCGAGCGAGACAGCCGCAGCAGCAGCAGCGGTGAAAGCAGCGGCAGCGGCAGCAGCAGTGCAGCGGTGGAAGCAGAGTAGCAGTTATTAGATATAAATATGTATATGTGATTTTTTTTCCCTTAGGGTTTTTTTTACAATCATATGTACACATAAATTTTTTTCTGATACACATTTTCGATTTTTTTAAATACGGTGGTCCCGTGAACAACCATATTACATTTTGACTTACAGCGGTGCGTCCGCTTGTACCCCAACGGTGGTTCCGTACAACAACCATATATATTACATTTTGATTAAAACGGTGCGTCCGTTTCCATAGCCCAGTAAACACAAAATTTTTCATTTGTATAACTTTTCAAAAATAGAACAATAGCTGTAACTGAAATAGATTTTTTGCCATTTTTTTTCTTAAATAACTAAATTCAGATAACACAATCGTCAAATAATTAACTCGCTAATTAAATTAAAATACTAATTTTGTAATTTAATTACCTTGTTAATTTAAACTACACTTTCGTTGTAAATTCTGTAAAAATTCACTTTAATACAAAAATACACCTGGAAAAATATTGCTTTGTTTAGAATTGCATGATCCCCTAGTTCCAATTGCATGCTATATCCCAAATTTTTGCATGAATTTCAGCGGATTACAGTGGATACACTATGTACATACGTACAGTGGGACAATTTCATAAATTGGGTAAACATTTTTTTTTGTATTTAATTGAATTTTAAATGTCGCAAGCACATTCCGGTCATATACCGACATAATATATATTAATCCATTCTCAATCAACTTCTATTATTGTTGCCTTATCAGAATGTGGTAAACATTGCGCTAAATTAAGCTTCTAAATATTTTCATCATAAATTTTCAATTTTTTTTTTTTTTCTAAATATTCTCTTCATAAATTTTCGATTTTATTTTTTTTTTCAAAATTAAGCTTCTAAATATTCTCCTCATAAATTTTCGGATTTTTCCAAAATAAACTCCATACATTTTAAATTTTTTTTTTAATTTCAATATACATATATGTCAGAATCCGACTCTGGAAGTTCAAAAGATACCGAAATAGTAGTTTCAGATTCTGAGTCAGACTCTGGAAGTTCATCGTCGGCTAAAACAGCGAAAAAACAGAAAACTAAATTATCACTTTCTGCTGACTTCAGAGGATTCGGAGATTCACCTCCGGCAATTCATGCTTCAACTTCTTCTAATTTAAATTCAAATCTTAACGAGTTAAACAGTGTAATCGCCTTAGTTTCTTCTATTAACCCGGATCTAAACGATCAAAATACTGCAATTTCTTCTATTAATCCAGATCTAAACGATCAAGATATTGCTTCAATTTCTTCTATTAATTCAGATCTAAACGATCAAAATATGGCGACACCTGAGCAAAAGAAGTCTTTTATTAGCATGTGTGCTACTATTATTAGAGAAAACTATAGCGGTGATCCGCTGGCACTTGAATCATTTATTGACAAAATTTCATTAATCGAAGATCTAACTGATGAAAATTTAACTACAACTTTTATAGCATTTTTGAAATCCAAACTTGAGGGCAAAGCGCGTGAAGCAATTCCAACCGAGGTAAATTCCGTTAGTCAAATTAAAGCCGCGTTAAGAAATAGAATCAAACCCGACAACTCGAAAGTTGTCGCGGGCAAAATCGCGTCTTTACATGTTGTAAACAATAACTATGCGGAATTTGCTAAACGTGTTGAAGAATTGTCCGACTCATTAGAACGTTCTTTAATCATTGAAGGGATGACCCAAACAAAAGCGCACGAAATTGCCGTAGAACAAACAGTTAACGTTTGTAGACTGAACACTCGTTCAGAATTGGTTAAATCGATTTTAGCGTCAACTACCTTCAGTGATTCAAAAGACGTAGTTGCAAAAATGATAGTCGAACGCAACAATGAGGTTAAAGAGCGTCAAGTGTTAGCGTTTCACTCGCGGTCGTATAGGGCAAGTAGTTTTCGTGGAGGATTTAGAGGTAACAATTTCAATAGTCGGTACAATAACAGTTATAATCGTTTTAATAGCAATGCAGGTAGATATAACAATAACAGAGGTAACAATTTTAGATATGGCAACAATAGCAGAAGAAATAATAATTCTAACAACAACAATAGTAATTCTGGTAACAACAATAGTAACAATAGAAGTAACAGTTCTAGAGCATCAAATGGTAGAGGTAGAAATGCTAATGTCCGCGCTTTAAACGCGAGTGCCCCTCAGGAGCGAACACTGGGGGAGGACGAATACAGCAATTAAGCAATCTTACTTCACCAAAAGCCATTTATTGTTTAAATTTAAATTACTCAGATTTCATTGAATTACAACTTAACGAGTCACAAAAATTTTGTTCTTTCTTAGTAGACACACAAGCAGACATTTCTTTAGTAAAAATCTCAAGTATAAACAGAAATACTCCTTTTAATACAAACGATATTATTAACATTACCGGAGTCACTTCTAATTCTGTTTCAACCTTAGGTAAAATTACCGTAAACTTAAATTTTTCCAACTTTTCTGTTAAACATACTTTGCACATAGTAAATGAAGACTTTAATATTCCATCCGATGGCATTTTGGGTAAAGATTTTCTGAAAATTAACAAATGCATCATAAGTTATGAAAAAAATAATATTTCCTTTTGGGTAGGTGATGAAAAAGTCGCGGTACCAATCCTTCACGGAACAGAAAGCGACAGTTGTGTAATACCGCCCAGATGTGAAATATTTAGACTTTTTGATTTAGGAAAAACACCCGACCCACTTTTCGTGGATTCTCAAGAAATTGAAAAAGGTGTTTTCACAGCGAGATGCATTGTTAATTCCAATAACCCAATAATTAAAGTTATAAACACAACAGATGATGTAAAATACATTAAAAGAAATAGTATTCGGACAGAAAAACTTTCAAATTACAACGTTTATTCAAATAACAAAACAGAAACAGAAGAAAAACGTACGCAAAAACTGATTTCAATTTTAAAAAACCAAATTCCTCAAAATGCTCATAGTAAATTAATCGACCTTTGCATAAAATATGCTGACATTTTCGCTTTGGACACAGACAAAATGACTTTAAACAATTTTTACGAGCAAACATTAAGAGTGACGGACAACGACCCGGTATATGTTAAAAACTATCGATTGCCATATTCCCAACGTGAGGAAATAAATCGCCAAGTAAATAAGTTGTTAGATAATGATTTGATTGAGCCTAGCTATTCTAATTACAATAGTCCTTTGATTGTGGTCCCCAAAAAGGATACTAATGGTCAAAAAGCATACCGTATGTGCGTAGATTTTCGCGGAGTTAATAAAAAACTCATTGCTGATAAATTTCCTCTTGCTAGAGTTGACGATATCTTAGATAATCTCGGTAGAGCTAAGTATTTTTCGACATTAGATCTTTTTTCGGGATTTCACCAAATTCCCTTGCATCCTGACTCTCGCGACATTACTTCTTTCAGCACTGATCGAGGTGCATTTAGATGGAAAGTACTTCCATTCGGGTTAAATGTAGCACCAAATTCATTCTCACGAATGATGACCATAGCTTTTTCGGGTATACCACCCAATGTTGCATTTTTATATGTCGACGATATTATCGTCATTGGTTGTAGTGAAGCACACCATATCAAAAATCTTTCAAAAGTTTTCGAAACTTGTAGGTCTTTCAATCTCAAACTAAATCCTAACAAATGCAATTTCTTACGACCAGAGGTAACTTTTCTAGGTCACAAATGTACAGCAAAGGGTCTGTTGCCAGATGACTCAAAAATTAACGCTATTAAAAAGTACACAAAACCGACCGATAAGGATGCGGTTCGACGTTTCGTCGCATTTGCCAATTACTACAGGCGTTTTATACCTAATTTTGCGTCACTGGCAGCGCCTTTAAATCGGTTAATTAGAAAAAGAGTTGAATTTGTTTGGGATGTTGAATGCGAAAGATCATTTCGGCACAGCCGAAGACAACTTTCCTTACTTGTTTTTGTTTAATTTTGGGAATTTTCTTTTCGGAATCCTTTTGAGTCCTTTTTGGGATAGATTTCTGAGCTTTATCGGAATCGGTTTAGGACCATTTCATTGCTAACCACTATCGGGAGCACTTCCGGATTGTTTTATGTATGAATAAATTCAGGAACTTTTCTGTATCTTTTCATGATTGTTTTCGGGACCATTTCGGGACATTTTCAAGATAATTTTGGGATCTGCTTTCTGAACTTTTTCAAGCATTATTTCTGGGCTTTTTTTGTATCATTAATGTGATTGGTTTCGGGCCTTTGCTGTATTATTACGGATTTGTTACCAAGCATTTTATGGGCTTATTTCGGGACCTTATCAAGATAATTTTATCACTTTTTTGTATTATTTCGGGATTATTTTCGAGACCATATCGGATTTTTGATGATTGTTTTAGGATTATTGTCGGGACCATTTCGGGACTTTTTTAAGAATAATATCGGAACTTTATGGGAATCATTTCAGAATTGTTTTCGGACCGTGTCAGGACAACTTCGGCACTTTTTAAAGATAATTTCGGATCTTTGTTGGTATCATTTCACAACTATTTCGGGACTTCTTTGTCTCACTTTGGGATTCTTTTCGGTGCTTTATCTGTGTCATTTTTGGACTGCGCTCAGGTTTTATTGGGATCATATTGAGACTTTCTAGGGATCATTTCTCGAGAGTTTCGGGACTGCTTTCGTGATCGTTTCATGGTGTTGTCTGTATCATTTGGGATTGATTTCGAGACTGTATTGGATAATTTTTTGCCCCTTTCGAAATCGTTATCCCTACCATTTCAAGACTTTTAATGTATCACTACGGGAATATTTTCGTAACTTCTTCGGGATAATTTCGGGATCGATTTCCGGATAATTTAGGGCGATTAAACAAAGGTTGAAAATCGAAAATCAATAGTTAACTTTGAGTTGTATAGCCTTCCAAGGAGAGTAAAGAGCTTTTGGGCTGCCATCAAATCGAACACAAGTCGCCGGAAGCAAAAGCTCCATCTTAAACCAAAAATTCCTATTAACATTTTGTATTTATCTTATTTACAGTTATAGATACTGCAAAAGCAAGTAATTTTTACTGCAAAAGTTCTCGATTTTTTTTATCATGCAAAAGTTTTTTCAACAAAAGTTGTTTTCTTTGTTCCATATTTTTGTTTAAATTTTAATTTTTTTTAACTTTAGCCATTCTTTTTTGATACCAATATTTATTGTCTTCTTGCAGCTCATTTGCATTTATAAGCCACAGCACAACAAAAGCACTTCACATTTCCTTGGAAGCGAAGTCAGTCGTCCAAGCGCCTCCAGCAATTCAATGTCTGTTTATGGATATTTGTTCTTTCTCAATTTTCAGCCTTCGCGATTCTTTACTTTTGCTTTTGTTTTCGGGAAATTTTCTTACTTTGCCACATTTATCAGCGCACATGTATCTTCATATCGGCTATGTGTACATATTCTGCATTACAAGAGTAAGCGCTTTGTTGTTGTAATTGTCAATGTAGTTGTTGGCCTCATTTGCAGATATTTTTTTCTTTTGAAATTTTTTATTTTTTTATAATTTTTTTTTGTCGCAGTTATGCAACGCGAATTGTCGCTTCCGTGCCTTAGTCAACTTCCATCACTGACAACCGCTGTTATACATTTCTACCCGCAGGCTCCTTCTGTAATTTATTTCTTTGCTGCTGCTACATACTATTTCCTTCTACTTTCTTTGGCCCCAGTTAATACGTTTTCTTCATACACAGCTCAAACGGTAGCCATTTGGCTTTACGCTTCGTAATATGAAAATGCAAATTTCATTGATAACATTCGCTAGTTGCTACTACAATCAACCACAACAACAACAAAACTTAGACTCGCTTTATGAATATTGTTAATACAGCTGGGATGGAGTGGAATAGTTGGATGACAGTGTTGAAAATTTACTAAAATAGTAGTAGATATGATACGTTTTTTAAATATAGAATGTCATTAAATCGAAAATGACACGATTCTCCTTAATCTACTCAGACATATTTAATTTAATTTAAAGAGAGAGTAAAATTTGAGAAAATGGTTGACGATGAAACGGAAGTTATGGCACGGAAATAGAAATTGTAGCCGACTTTCAGGCGTAGGCGTTTTTCTTATATCTCGGGAACAGCTCAACCTATTTGGATAAAATTTGGCATTATAGATAGTATGATTCATTCTAAGATTATATACGTGGGTGTTGCCACTTGGGGCAGTTCACAGGGTTGCCACTTATGTAAATTTTTTTTAAATATTGAGCAAGATATGCCAACATTGGTATCAAATGAAAGGTATTTTCGACCGTATTCCAAATATGTAAATCTCAAGCAGGGTTGCCACCTAACCGCATTTTTTATATTTTTCTATATATCTCGGGAAACGCTCGACCGATGTGGATAAAGTTTGACATTATATGTATATAGTATGATGCATTCGAAGATTATGTGCGTGGGTGTTGCCACTTGGCGCGGTTCACAGGGTTGCCACCTATCCCAATTTTTTTTAATATATAGAGCAAGATATGCCAAAATGGGTATCTGGAAGGTATTTTCTATTTTATTTTATTTTAATTTTATTTTATTTCATTTTATTTTATTTTATTTCATTTTCACAGGGTTGCCACCTATCTCAATTTTTTTTAAATATAGAGCAAGATATGCCAATATGGGTATCAAATGAAAGGTATTTTCTACCGTATTCCAAATGTGCAAATCTCAAGCAGGGTTGCCACCTAGGGTTGCCACCTAACGCGTTTTATTTATTTTTATTGATATGTCGGGAACCGCTGACCGATGTGGATACAAATTGGCATTGTAGATAGTATGATTCATTCTAAGATTATGTGCGTGGGTGTTGCCACTTGGTGCGGTTCACAGGGTTGCCACCTATCTCAATTTTTTTTTTTTAAATATAGAGCAAGGTATGCCAATATGGGTATCAAATGAAAGGTATTTTCGACCGTATTCCAAATATGTAAATATCAAGCAGGGTTGCCACCTAACCGCATTTTTTATATTTTTCTCTATATCTCGGGAAACGCTCGACCGATGTGGATAAAGTTTGACATTATATATAGTATGATGCATTCTAGGATTATGTGCGTGGGTGTTGCCACTTGGTGCGGTTCACTGGGTTGCCACCTATCTCAATTTTTTTTTTAAAATATAGAGCAAGGTATGCCAATATGGGTATCTGGAAGGTATTTTCTATTTTATTTTATTTAATTTTATTTAATTTTAATTTTATTTTATTTCATTTTATTTTATTTGTTTTTGTTTTATTTTCTTTTAATGTAATTTAATTAAACTTTTTTATTTTTTTTTGTTTTATTTTTTAAATTTTATTTTATTTAATTTATTTTAATTTTTTTTATATTTTATTTTATTTTATTTCATGATTTTCACTCCTATTTATCCCATAAATTTACTACGTTTTTGCTTTTCACTACTTTCAACACCGCTTGAGACTCAAGCTAAACTAGCGGTCTCGTTGACTTGTTAGTTGGCTATTGTTTTGCTTTGGATTTTTTAGTTGTCAGATTTGGTGTGATAATGAAAAATTGTAATAAGAAGCCATTTAAAATATTTATGTTGTTATATTAGATGATGAAGAAGAAGAAGTAGCAGAGATATCAGTAGCAGAACAATGTCATATGAAGCAACAATAAACAAGTTGGGCAAGATGTTGAAGGAGGACTAAACTTGAGATCTCTATGCAAATATGTAAAAAGAAGGTATGCCTACATAAAAGCTAGTGCATTTGAGGAGAAAAAGCTGGGTCTTTGTTAGCTTCTCCTTTCTGGCGTACAGATCTGAAGAGCTTGGCATTTTACTTCTTTCAGTTACTTAGACATATTTTTATATATATGTATTTTTGTGTGTAGATAATGTAACTAGTGCTGTAAGCAATAATTAACATCAGATTCACCATATCTATATAGCTAAATCCGCTTACGGCTGTGATTGTTGTTGTCGTTTACCATATGCAAATGTAAACTGTAACAATTTGGCAAAAGGGCAAATGCAAAGGCAAAGACATCTTATAATGGATTTACTGATGAGGTAAATACCTTTCAACATGTGCTTATTTAAACGAAATTGTGAAATTTAGATCAGAGATTTTTGTGGTAACACAAGGCTCTCTTCGTAACTATGCCCTGTTTTGAGAATGTCTTTGAACAATTTTTTTAACCATATCTTCAGTCTTTCGAGGGCAAGAAAAATATGTTTTTAAGTTTTCTTTTAAATCAACGTCGAAAAAACTTCCACACTTGACGCGCGGGTCGCTCGCTATTTTAAAAATCCCATTTACGGTCCAATTTATCTAAAATCCGGATTATATATTATTAACACAATTAATTTGAATATTTCTTCACTTAAATAAACGTAAATAGGGTTCTGTAAGGAAATCTCGACTCCAGCGCCATCTAGCAGGATACTTTTTTGTAACATCGCCATTCCTTCCATAAAAATCACATTCATATTTGTGGACTTTTGACCAGTCGAATAATTTTTTATCAAATTATTCCTTTTGAGTTTTTGGCGAGAACAAGTTGAAAAATGCTACATACAATACCAACTACGATGTTTGCAATTTCGTGCTTGTTGAAGGATCTTGCCAAACCGCTTTGTATTATTGCTTAGACATTTTTCATCACCTTTACTGGTCATCGAACCAAGGAGAGGAGATCTTTGTTTTATTTTATTTTATATCATTTTTTTTATTTTTTTAATTTCCTACATAGAAACTTAAGGATACACTAATGTCTACATACATACATATCTGATGTCGTTTAGATTTGCTCACCTATCACAGCTTGTCGATCTAATTGCTAAACACATCTTCGACATTTTGTATGTCAATTTGCCAACTCATTTTGTGCGTTCTAGTTTTCCAGACGCTCCTTTTTGGGCACATGTCCTTACTTGCAACATAAGTTATTGTTGTTGTTGCTGGAATTAGTGTTGTTTTTATTGTAGCCATCAAATGCGTTTCATCTTTATCTTAATGACATGACTGCTATGCGTTTCCTGCGTACGCATTCCACCATTGGATTTCGGTTCTGTTGTTCTTATTGCCCTTTTAGCACATATTTATTGGTTTTGCTTTTTTTTCCTATGGGCTTGACTTTTTGTCTGTTGTATTTGTTTTTCAGTTTATCTCCACATGTTCGCTACATATATGTACGAGTATGCTAAATATGTATTGTATGCGAATATGTGGTTATGTGACTTTGCCCCTGTTGACTGCTTATCAGCAACAACCAATAAATTTTCTGCTGTCGTTTGCTACATTCAGCCGCCGTTTGGGTCTTCTTCTCCAGCCACCGCATAGCATTTACCCCCTACTACCTACCATAAAAACCTACAGTGTCACCATCAGCTTTGCCTTCGAACAACAACGCAAATCGGTTTTGTTTTTGTACCACTGCGAAGCGAGGGAATGTGTTGAGGTGTCGCAGTTTGTTGTTGCTGACATACTGCCAATAAGACTGTATCTTTATCTGAGCAGCTTTGAAGGTTAGTCTGAGTTTATTGTTGTTTTTGTTGCTACTCCTTGCTTATGTCGCCTTATTGATATTTTGCGCCTTTTCTTCTTTCCAAAGTTTTGCGACAAATCTTTGACCGGATACTTTTATGATTCTTCTGCATTGTTGTTGTTGTTATTGGCAAGCTTTTATCAGATTTAATTTGGTTTATGCGTAGTTGCAGATATGTTTTTACGTTTCACTAAACACATTTTTGGTGAAACAACAGTTGACACGAGTCAAGTTAGAGAACAGATTCCCGATTGGCTTGCGGATGATTCACACCTTCGTGGTGGGCAGTGGACCCTTCGGGATCAATAAAAAAAAATATCCACCATTTAGCATTCGTCAAATTGTACGAATACCAAAAAACGGTAGTCGGTAAGTGGGCACTGATCCATCGATCCACCGGCACATACCACCTACTCATCCTCATCTATCTACCGACATTGACCAACAAACCGTTTACCCCTGCGGGTTAGGGGTTTATAATATGCCTGAGGAAAATATGCCGGTCGTAGGAGGCCACTAAAATCCACTTCGACCCCGACTACGGGGTCAACGAAATCGTTCCCAAGACAGTCGGGCTAGTATCACAAGGTGGTATTCACCGGAACGTACTGGATTATTATCCGGCAAAGGACTGTCAACATCCGTACAACCCTGTCTGGTCCGTAACGTAACTTTTTATAAGTGGATCTTCCGACTAGGCAGGGCAAATTACGGTTACAACAACAACAACAACACCAACAACAACAACAACAACAACAACAACAACAACAACAACCACAACAACAATAAACCGAGCGGCCATTAACTAACCGGCCATTGTTCCGCCAGCCGCATCAACCAACCGGCCACCAATCCACCGACATAAAACAATTATCAGTAATCTAACATCGAACCACCGATCCATTCATCGTAAACGGACATCGATCCTCCGGCATCCACCAACCGGTCATCAATCCAGCGGTATCAAACTACAATCGGTCACCGGTCATTGGTAAAGTTATACCGTTATGAGTAGGTAACTTGTTATCGATTCACCGGCATCATTCAACTGGTCTTGAATCCACCGTCATAAACCCAAAGGTCATCGATTACCAACGATTCAGTACTTATAAGTCACCGTTACACCTGCATCATCCAATAAATAATCAGTAACTTGGCACCAATTCACCGCCAGCAAACACCAATGTATTGGCAACTTGGCAACGTGTTACCGTAACTCATCTGACGTCTACCGACATTTGCCAAACTTCACCCGACCTTCTCCCTGATTGGTAACTTTGAAATAGAATAACCGTACCCACCAACCGTCCGCCGACCTCCAGTAACCTGAAACCGTTCATTCACTTTGGCTCATTTTAAATGGTGGATCTTCACACATGTGTCATAGTGACTTAAAGACATTATTGAATCAAGGTCCACTTGCACAAATTGGGTGCCTGCTTCAATAGTCTTTGTCCTATAAAAGAAGCATACGGATCTCCTCGTTTATGTTGAATATCTCAATACTTACAGTCCAGTTTCTGGTTGGGCGTACTCTAAGCTCAGCCTTGGTACATTGGGTTAAAATTCATAGGACGTTTTCGGATGGCTTCCTATTCGGGTTTCGTTAAATTGAAAAAATATGTACATATATACTTTTCCTCGGGAACAACCAATAAGATCATAGCTGAGTATACAAATCTAACCACATAACTAACCTATCGGTATTGGCTTCGCCTATTCAAAGCTTATCCTTGTGAGAACATCACCATTTGCGTTTTTAGCTTTTAGCTTAGCGCAGCATTGAAAGTTGTTGACTCGTGAAAAAGGTTGACACAGCGAAATCTGTAAAAAAATAAATACAAGTATGAATGTATGATTTAGATAGAGGTGAAAAGTTTGACACGACAATTTTCCGCACATAAAAAACCAAAAGCCGGCAAAAGTTTTTTTTCACTTTTAACTAAGTCAATTCTATACCGATTGCATCAATTCATTGCCGCATATTGCAAAATTCTCAGTAGAGTCAGCAAAACGTGAATGGCTGGGTGTGTGTTTGCTTTGATAAATACCTTTGAGCTCATCAAAACGTGCCACAAATCTCTCGCTAAAGCCCTCTTTATCTTCTTCTCCTGCCTAAGCGATTTAAGTTCTCCCAAAAATTTCAGGAAAGCGAACTTTGCAGTATGTATCTCCATTTCAATTTTAGTTTGCGATTTGACAATGCCCACAACAACTCTAAACAAACTTTGACATCAACGCGCACATTTTCCGAACCGCAAAAAAGAATTTTCAACCCACAAGTGCTTGAAGCCTTCGTAGTTCCATTCCTGTCGGGCATTAAATTGTAGTTGGCAGCCTATCAGTTGAAATGTTTAAGACCTAAAAGATTCATTTGCGTATTCTCAATAGGCTGTTAATGAGTTTTCAGTTGGTACGCTGATGATACGCTTAGGAGCTATCAGTTAGTCTAGTTTATTGAAGTGTTTTCCTTGCCATTCTCTAGCAATCACCAAATTACTTTTTTCGCTTATCTTATCCTAGCTTTGCGTTTCGGTTCTGCTACATCAATTCATTACTATCTGCCTTGGCTATGGGGAATACCAAATTGCATCGCATCGATTACTGCGGATTTGTTTTTATGCGTTTGTAAATTGTACGCAATTATTTTCGCATTAGGAGTAGTTAAATCAGTGTTATAATTTTAGGATCATTTAAGGACCTTTAATTGATCACTTCGGGACTTTTTCGGGATCATTGTCGGGTTCATTTTCGAACTAATTTCAGTGTTGTTTTCATGATTATTCTGGTACTTCGGGCAATGATACCGAAATAGTACCGAAACAGTTCGAATATGATCCCTACAAAGTCCCAAAATTAGCCAGAAAACGATCCCAAAAGGACCCTAAACAAGTCCCGAAATGATGCTCAAATCCGCTCGAAAACTGTCCTTAAAAAGTCTCGAAAGGATCGAGAAAACAGTTCAGAAATAATCTCAAAATTACGCGAAAAAAAAGTCAAGATAAGTATTATTTCGAAAAGTTCACAAATAATTCCGAAAAGGCTCTGAAGTGATTCTGACATGGTCTTGAAGTGATTCCACTAAAGTGCATTCCTTCTACCCGATATTACTAAATAGTCCTGACAAAAGCCCTATTGTGTCCAGAAATGGGCAATCTTAAACGAATCTACCCGTTCTCACATATTGGAAGATATTTCCGAAACCAGTTACACGTCACCCCTGGTCCGCTCCGAAACCAGCCTCGACCTCGATTTTGTTATTTGTAGAGGGTCGGCTCTTTGAAAAACCGTTGAGACGAGCTACATGATATCGACGTGCCATACGAAAACTAACACCAGAAATTTTGTGTCTGACGAAAACTACACTTTTTGAATTGGTGTCTGACGAAAACTAACACATTTTATCGGATGGATCAAGACTTCGATTAAATGTATGTACATCGCTGAAAAAGAGGAGTCTCTCTATCGACTTCTTAGTTACTTTCCGGTGAGCTTGACACGTTGTTCCGAAAACTGGTACGATATGATATTTGATAAAAAAAAAAAAATTCCACTAGGTGGCGCTCGGATGGCGCTATTTAAAAAAGTTCGTTTGAAATTAAGAGTCTTCTGATCAATTTTTAACTAGTTTCTCAGTGACCTAGACCACAATACATAGTTCCGGAATCGCAATCGAGTCAGTAGATATTCCGCTAAGTGGAACGTTAATTGAAATACTTGATGGAAGAGGCACAGGGAAAAGAAATAGTAATACTAGTACGTATACATAAGAATAGGAAAAGAAGGTGGAAGTCGAAAGGGAAAGCCAAAAGTCAGTGTGAGAGCCCCCGGAAGGGGAAAAAGGAGAGTCAGATTAAGGGGATGTTAGAACAATATCTCCCTGCCCTTCACGGAATGTTAAAAGTAGATCTTATGAACTATTTTGGATAAAGTGCTCCCAGTTTATCAAAACCTTATTCACCGCCTCAAAGCAAAAAGAAACGAAGCAAAAACATTAAAACCCTCATTAAGGTTATGAAATTTTAAATCGTTTTTTTTTTTATTCGATTTGATGGGGTTGGATGTAGATGAAGCTTTCAGAATACCAATGCTCAAGAAAATAAGAAAATAAAATCCGCGAAACTAATTTATTGGCGAACCACATTTTTTTTAACCAGCAAAAAAAAGTACGAAAAGTGAACCCCTTTTAGTGCCTTGATAAAATGAATTCAAACAAGTGGAAGCGTAGATATGTAGCGACTGAGATAATGGATGAAGGAGGTAAAAATATGAAAAGTAAGGGTGCGGCGAGCTCGTAAATCTTTCACATTGCCAAATCGGATTACTTAAAACGGAGTTAAAAGTAAGTAAAAGAGGGGAAATTCAAGAGATTTTTAGAAAATAAAAGAAACTCGTACCTAATAAACAAATAAGGAATTTTTTTCTGCTGTTGAAGCACAAGTGAAAGAAAGTTTTTCTTCAAGTAACCAGTTTTGGAAGGGAATTCGGAAGAAAAGATTTATTGTGAGTTAAGTAAAAAGCTATGATTGAAAAACTTATAATATTTTGTAATGCCCGCCCCCATGAATATCTCTACCATAATCAGAACAGTCTTCCATACAAACTTTAAGTTTCCCATCCCCTCTACACGGTTAAAAATATGAGTCTAAATTGTAAATCCTAAAGTTTAAGCGATATTTAAACTTTTTTTTTGAATATTTTAAACCTTCTAAATTCCTACAAAGATTTTAATTTTTTTTGGTTTCGATTTGAGATTTAAATGAAAAAGCCGTATACAATTTTTTTTAAAAGTTATTGCATTTTGCCGACAAAAGCAGTCGGATGCGACTCCTCAGCGCTTTCGTTCGAATCCTGCAAAGTGTAACATTTTTTAAATTTATTTTATTTTTAAAACTTTTCGGTTTAAAATTCAAACTTTTCGGTTTAAAATTAAAACTTTTTCGGTCTACAATTTTTGTTTTGTTTTCATTTATTTTTGAAAGCTTATTTAAGATTGAATTTTTCCCACAAGATTTATAGCTCAGTGGTAGAACAGACGGGCATGATGCGGGGAGTCTTGGTTCGAATCCCAGCCAGCCGACAAACAAATTATTTTTTCTTTAAAAAATTGTTAAAACATTTCTGGTTTAAAATTGAAACCCCATTATTTTAGCCAATTCTCTTGAAAACTAGTCTAGTTGAAAAATTAGGCTACAATTTTTAACAGTGTGTGGAAATTCTTACATAATTTTTTTTGTTTCATTATGTGCTATTCATGCTGAGCCTGCATTTTGCCTTTTAACATTTAGCCTAAAATGCAGCATTTTTTCGAAGATACAGAACGAACAAAAATTTCCTTGTATGAAGAAAAAGTGAAAAAAAACAGGTAAGGAAAGCTGTTTTCGGCTATGCCGAAGGCTAAATACCTTTTAAGCGTCACGATTTTCACTGTTTGATCTCAGTACAGCCTGTGTGAATTTAACTTAAGCTCATACCGAAATTATCGGAACTATCGATTATATGGGGGCGATGTGTTATATTGGTCCAATCTCATTGATTTTTAACATCGACATTCCACATTCTAAAATACACAACATTTACGAAATTTCACGTTCCTACCGATATAATTACAGGAGTTATCTACCAAAATCCGTTTATCGGAACAATCGATTGTATGGGGGCTATGTGAAATATTTATCCCATTTCAATGATTTTCAACATCGATATTTTACATATAAAAATAGCGATACCTCCAAAACTTCACGTTCCTACCTCTTTAATTACAGGAGTTATAGCCCAAAATCCGTTTATCGGAACAATCGATTGTATGGGGGCTATGTGAAATATTTATCCCATCTCGATGATTTTCAGCACCGATATTTCGCATATAAAAATAGCAATACCGCCAAAATTTCACGTTGCTACCTATATAATTGCAGGACTTATCTACCAAAATCCGTTTATCGGAACAATCGATTGTATGGGGGCTATGTGAAATATTTATCCAATATCGATGATTTTCAACATCGATATTTCACATATAAAAATAGCAATACTTACAAAATTTCACGATCCTACCTCTTTAATTACAGAAGTTATAGCCCAAAATCTGTTTATCGGAACAATCGATTGTATGGGAGCTATATGTAATATCGGTCCGATCTTGCTGGTTCCGACAAATGATTCCTATATTGGAAAATGGTGGCCGCATACAAAATTTCAGCCAAATATCTCAAAAACTGAGGGACTAGTTTGCGTTCAAACAGACAGACGGACAGACGGACATGGCTAAACAAACTCATCTCGTCATCCTGATCATTTCGGTATACTTATTGATGGGTCTATCTCTTCTATTTCTCATACTTACAACCATCAGACCAAAGTTATAATACCATTTGAGTGGCTCAGTGCCATCCTTGCCTAACCCTCGAAATTTTTTATATGGAGTTTTTATGGTATACTACTTAGAAATACTCCAAAGAGAGAGAATAGAGAGAATAGATTCTTTAAATATTGTTTTTTTCGCATAATAGAGATTGTGAGGGTTAGGAATTTCTGGCCTTAGGTTGTTTAATTTTTAATTACATATTAACTTTATCACTAATTATTAGGAAATTACTAAATTGAGGGTTAGGCAAGGATGGCACCGAGCCACTCATTTCATGTTCATGAAAGGTATAAAAATGTTGCATAATTTTGGGCGAACCGCTGTTTATATTAGGATATCTTCTCACTTAGCAACTCATCATACTTATGCAATAATTTTTCCAGTTAAAAGTTGCAATTTTCAAAGTTTGTTTAGAAAGTCGGTTTCTTTATCCACGAACTCACTTTTGTAAAAGAAATAGAGTTTATCTGAAAAGACAAGCATACTTCCACTTGAGATGTAGGGATGCATCTTAAGCATTCGAAAATTAGCTAAGTAAATGCGCATTTTCAAAATGCGGAAGCATGAACGCATCTTCGAAATGTACGACCGAAAATGGAAAATGCTGCTTTTAAAACTCAGCATGAACACTACATTAGTATGAATTACTTTAAACCGATAGTTAGCTATCCCTTATCAATTTTGATATGAAGACAAGTACTTTTTTGTATCCCTCTCTCACTTATCTTCCTATTCCTATCAAAACACCCACATAACCATGTTAACTATAACATTTCTTATAAATCCCTAACTGCACCTACTTGCTTAGTTCTAACAAACAAGATTAAAATACCACAACAAAGCATAAAATACAAAGCTAACATCATTCTAACATGCGATCATCTCGAAGGTGTGTTCAACGAACATGCTGGTAGATAATTTCATCAGGCTTAATGATGTGTAGACATTAAAATTGTATTAACAGAGTGTAAGTGAAGAGAGGAAAGAAGTTAAGAACAACAAGAAGTCGAAGAACAACATGAAGTAACCGCAACAAACTTGGCCGTACCGATAAAAGCATTGCAAAAATAAAAGAAAAACGAATTGAGTGCGAAGGCAAGGTGAATGGTATAACACAATTAGGAGATAGTAGGTGATGTATAAACATTTAATACAGCGCTAGACAATGAAATATGGACATGTGAAATAAGTGCTGCATAAATGTGATACAATTTTTCTCAGTGGAAGCTGAAACCCTGCGCATCTTCTTGTAGGTGGAATGTTTGAAATTATTAGCGGGGGACAGTCTTTGTCGAGATTTTTACTAGTGCTTCCTAATTATTTTGACAAATTTGGTTTATAATAATGTGCTACACATTCATGTTACTGGCACAACAAAACTGTCTAAAAATTGAATTTCCAATTTTTTTTTTTTTAATTTTCGTTGTGCCAGAAGCGTGAATGTGTTGCACTCGACAACAGACACTAACAGCACAACGAAAATTTTAAAAAATTTAGAAATTAAATTTTTAACCACTTTTTAGTTGCGCCAAAAACATGAATGTGCTATAGATTCATGCTTCTGGCGCAAGGAAAATTTTTAAAAATTTACCTGGAAATTTTTAAAAGATGAATCTGCCGTAATTAGAGGAATTTAAGTAATATAACTTGCAAAGAATAATTATGTCAAAAACTAAAATGAGAGCAATAAACTTTCAAATACGTTTTTCCAAATTTTTTGGCATATTCATGCTTCTGGCAAGCATTTGTTAACCACTTTAATGTCTGTACACTTCAAGTACACAATGTGTCATGTAAAAATCTTACGACACATGTATATTTTTGTAAACTTAAGAAACACCTAAGATGAATAACACCACAGAGAAAGGTTTAAAAGTCAAAGAAAGCCCATGTCAGCCGCGACAACGCCTAAAAGCAGACAACATGTTTTTACGCTTGAATGTTTACAAGCATTAAGGATTCATTATTTTGACAGCTTCACACAATCTCGTAAAGGAGTTGTAAAGCTACAAAAGGAGCTGTTAATTGAAAGACAGAAGCAAATGATTAAAAGTAAAAGCATGGGGAAAGAGACAATACTAAGACATATTACAAAGGATTGTTGGGCACATGTGGGAAGTGAAGAGTGGGAGGAAGTAAAGGTTGATGAATCAACTTTGGTGCAAAAGTTAATTGTGAACCGAATTAAATTGAGCGCAAAACAAAGCATATGAGCTGTTCTAGGAAAGGGATGACAAAGATCATGTTAGATTGTCAAAAATGAACTTTTAAAATTAGTATGCTCTTAAAATGTTGACAATATGAGTGGAGATTAAATTATGCCTTAAACGAATTAAACTTTTTCTCCTCATTCGCCTAGAGCTTATGTCAATTTTGATTTAACATATTAAAGATGCCTATCATATTTGTCATATACGCATACACATATGTAAGTAACACAATTTGATCATTAGAGTATCTAAATAAAATAAACTAAAATAAAACACAATAAGATAATATAAAATAAAAGAAAAAAATTGAATAAAATGAAAAAAAAAAAAATAAAATAAATTAATGATAAAATAAAATGAAATAAAATAAAATAAAAAATTTTAACATGAGAAAAAGTTAAATAAAATAAAAAGATAAAATAAAATAAGATTAAACAAAACAAAGTAAAAACAAATGAAATAAAATATGATAAGATAGAGAAAAAAAATAAAAAAATTTAAAAAAATTTAATAAGTTAATAAAAAAAAAAATAAAATAAAATAAAATAAAATAAAATAAAATAAAATAAAATAACATAAAATAAAAAAAATTGATAACATAAGAAAAAGTTAAATAAAATAAAAAAATAAAAATAAAATATGATAAGATAAAGAAAATGATAAAAAAATAATAAATAAAAAAATTAGTAAGATAATAAAAAAAATAAATGAAATAGAATAAAATAAAAAAATAAAATAAATATCAAAAAACACATTTTCATACAATCCCGAAAATTGCTTCACAATACCGTCGGTATTTACAGCAATAGACTACAAGTCAAAAAGCAACAAAGAGTATAAAAAAAATAAATAAAAAAAAATAAAATAAAAATAAAAATTATAACATAAGAAAAAGTTAAATAAAATAAGAAAATAAAATAAAATATGATAAGATAAAATAAAATAAAAAACAAAAAAAAAAAAAAAAATAAAAAAAACTTAAGAAGATGATAAAAAAATAAATAAAATAGAATAAAATAAAATAAAATAAGAAAATAAAATAAAAATTGATTGAAAACTCTAGTTAAGCCAGCATACAAATCTACACGGTACAGCCTAGTGGTTAGACTGCCGTCACTAGAATTTGAAGCAACCGAGTTCAAAGCCCGCTCGGAAGCAAAACACTTCTAGTAAAAATCATTACAAATTAGTCCGTAGATCGCTTTCGCCAGCGTGAAATAGTACTATAACTATAGCGTGTAATGTCGTTTGTAGCTTTTCTTTGAGTTTTCTTCAATAACAAAAATATAATAATTCAACATGAAAGTTTCAATAGTAATTATTATTCCGGTCTATAGCTCACAAAAATTCTTACTTATATGTAAAAATGCAAGACCACTAAAACAAAAACCACTTTAAAATAAAAATAAATAATATAAAATAAAAAATTAAAACTGAAGAAAATGTTAAATAAAATTAAAATAAATTATATAAAATATGATAAGATAAATTTAAATGAAAAAAAAAAATAAATAAAAAAAATTAATAAGATAACAAAAAAAAAAAATAAAATAAATATAAAAAAATAAAAAAAAAAGATAAAATAAAAATTATAACATAAGAAAAAGTTAAATAAAATAAAATATGATAAGAGAAAATAAAATGAAAAACAAAAAAAAAAAATTAAAAAAAAATTTAAAAGATGATAAAAAATAAATAAAATAGAATAAAATAAAATAAAAAAATAAAATAAAATAAAATAAAATAAAATAAAATATTGTAACATAAGAAAAAGTTAAATAAAATTAAAAAAATAATATAAAATGTGATAAGATAAATTAAAATGAAAAAAAAGAAAAAATAAAAAAACTTAATTAAATAAAACAAAATAAAATAAAATAAAATAAAATAAATAAAATAAAACAAAATAAAATAAAATAAATAAAATAAATTAAATAAAACAAAATAAAATAAAATAAAATAAATAAAATAAAACAAAAAAAATAAAATAAAATAAAAAAAAAAATAATAAAAAAAATATAAATAAAACAAAATAAAATAAAAAAAATTAAAATAAAAATAACAAAAATAAATAAAATCAAACAAAATAAAATAAAATAAAATAAAATAAAATAAATAAAATAAATCAAATAAATAAAATAAATAAAATAAACAAATTAAAACAAAATAAAATAAACTAAAATAAAATAAAATAAAATAAAATAAAATAAATAAAATAAAACAAAAGTAAATAAAATTTAAAAAATAAAAAAAATAAAAAAAAAATAAAAAAATAAAACAAAATAAAATAAAATAAAATAAATTAAAATAAAATAAAATAAAATAAAATAAAAAATAAATAAAATAAAACAAAATAAAATAAAATAAACTAAAATAAAAAATAAATAAAATAAAACAAAATAAAATAAAATAAAATAAAATAAAATATAAAAAATAAAATAAAATAAAAAAAATAAAAAAAAAAACTAAAAAAAATAAATAAATATAAAAAAAATAAAAATGAAAGTGAAGAATATAAATTAAAAAATAATTAAATAAAAGAATTTAAAATAAAATAAAATAAAAAATAAAACCAAATAAAATAAAATGAAATGGAATGAAATAAAATAGTACAAACTAACATATGTATTTAAAATTTTTTTCTGAAAATACTTTTTAGTACCAAAACTAAAACTACTGGAGACAAATGGCATTACCGTGTACGTAAGGTAGAGAAAAAACATCAGTTAAAATAAAACAGCGTATTGTTCAAAGCACGAGTATAAGTTTGATTAAGATTCCCTTGTAGAGGAAATTTAAATCGAAAGGTCCAACATGTGTTTGTCATAAATTTTAATGAAAACAGTATTACCCCTGCCGCCAACAAAGCCTTAAGTTTTGGGATTTAAATCCCAGATTTATGCTGCTCTCGTGTGTGAGGTTATCTAAACCTAAAATATATCCAGATATAAGGCATTCTTCATATTCTATCTTTTTTGTTGTCAATGAAAAATTGCTTGGACGTGCCAACGTAAATTGTTATCACTATGAAAGGAATTCAAATGCAAGCGTATAGAAAAAAACCAAAAATCACTGCATACATTTCGGCGTAGCAACTTGTAGACATTCACTTATGTATATGGTTTAATGCCCTCATAGTAATAATAATAACTTTCGATAATAATGGTAAATGACCATTTTAGGCGTATTATTAGCATAATAAAAAAATTATGAGGGTTGTGGGTATGCGCACGATGCTACTATTTATGTTTAAGACGCAGGCATGTGAATAAAGCAAAGTGTTCGACAATGCAAAGTTATGAGGGCGACGTGTGGGTTTGATAGGAGGTTATATAAGTGAATGTATTACACATATGTACATATGTATGCTTTTGAATAGATACTTACTGAAGTTTCTTTGGTGTTAAGAAAATTCACTTGGAAATCGCTGCGTATAGCATTTTTATGCATATTTTGTTAGTGCAGCAATGATGGGCCTCATAATTTTGATTATTATGGTCATGATGATGATTGCTATCAAAAAGTGTAGCTTTAAATGTTGATTACGTGTGTGATTTTTTCTTTTCATGGTAGGTTATATCGAGATCTCGAATTCATATACAAAATAAAATGCCTAAAAATCTCTGATTTTTGTAGTTTGGTTCAATTAAATTATTTTATTTTATTTAAATTTACTTAATATTTTTATTTTACTCTATTTTGTTGTATTTTATTCTGTTTTTTTTCCTCTTTTATTTTTTTGTTATTTTTTATCTATTATTATTTTATTTTGTTCTATTTAATTTAGTTTAGTTTTCTTTTATTCTGTTATTTTTATTTTGTTTTGATTTTATTTAATTTTTTTTATTTTATTGTATTTTATTTTATATTATTTTATTTTTTTTTTTAATTTTGTTTTATTTTATTTTATTTTATTTCATTTCATTTCATTTCATTTCATTTCATTTCATTTCATTTCATTTCATTTCATTTCATTTCATTTCATTTTATTTTATTTTATTTTATTTTATTTTATTTTATTTTATTTTATTTTATATTATTTTATTTTATTTTATTTTATTTTATTTTATTTTATTTTATTTTATTTTATTTTATTTTATTTTATTTTATTTTATTTTATTTTATTTTATTTTATTTTATTTTATTTTATTTTATTTTATTTTATTTTATTTTATTTTATTTTATTTTATTTTATTTTATTTTATTTTATTTTATTTTATTTTATTTTATTTTATTTTATTTTATTTTATTTTATTTTATTTTATTTTATTTTATTTTATTTTATTTTATTTTATTTTATTTTATTTTATTTTATTTTATTTTATTTTATTTTATTTTATTTTATTTTATTTTATTTTATTTTATTTTATTTTATTTTATTTTATTTTATTTTATTTTATTTTATTTTATTTTATTTTATTTTATTTTATTTTATTTTATTTTATTTTATTTTATTTTATTTTATTTTATTTTATTTTATTTTATTTTATTTTATTTTATTTTATTTTATTTTATTTTATTTTATTTTATTTTATTTTATTTTATTTTATTTTATTTTATTTTATTTTATTTTATTTTATTTTATTTTATTTTATTTTATTTTATTTTATTTTATTTTATTTTATTTTATTTTTTTTTATTTTATTTTATTTTATTTTATTTTATTTTATTTTATTTTATTTTATTTTATTTTATTTTATTTTATTTTATTTTATTTTATTTTATTTATTTTTATTTTTTACACTATTAAAGCCCACTCAAATAAACTCAACCGATCAGTCGTCTCAAATTTAAATAAGACATACAACGCTCCATCTAACCCTTTCTAACCATTCTAATGTTCTGCTTGAAATGTTTTTAATGAATTCTTAATGATTTCGCCTTTTCCTCGCTTGGACCACCAACATCATATCCATTTCATTGTTTGCGGCTCATTTAACTATGTTTGAATTATTGAAATTTCAAATATGCAACTAGAAACAAGAACTAAGAGCTCTCACATTGAAGAGGCGCACTAATACACCTGAGCGTTTACTAATGCGAATTCACATGTGGTTGATGCCGGAAATGACCGCAAGAGCACTAGACATCCTGTGAGCTTTTCGTATCGAGTTCCGCTTTTAAACCGCAGCTTAATGCAAACAAGTGCTACACATACAAAAAAACTTATGTGATGAGCATGTGTGTGTGACTAGTGAGATATATTTGGTACAGGTGTTTCACATGTGTCTATAACACTAATGAGTTTTTACTCGCAGCAACAACAATCCTAGTAACTAACAGCAACTACATCCAACTAGGTACCTAAATCTCCGAGTAAACAGCCCACAAAAGCAAATGTGCGGCCGCATAAACCTTTCGCACACACACACACAAACTCAAACAGATTCTACAAAGCCGGTGACCAAACGTATTAATTTTAGCCCCAAATGAAGCAATATCATACACCGGAATGCATTGAATGGTTGAATGAATGAAGCTAGTCAATAGGCGCTCGGCTAAGGTGTCTTGCATTAATTGCAACTGGCGAGTAGCGGGATGTTGCGGGGGTTGGCCGAGAAGTATGGGTCTTGTGGGCGTCATGAAAATGGAATATTTAATTAAAACATTTTGCCTACTAGCAGCAAGTATTTTGCCAACGGTCTGTCAGGTGCTATTTAGTATGGCGGCGGTTTTCGCTATCAACACACATGAATACACTCACATTTTCCATTCCCCCTGCAGTAGAACATGCAACTAGTTAGGAAAAACACTATTTTAGACTAGACTTTTTTTTAGTTTAAATCGCACTAGGCCGAAAATTATCAAAATACTGTGCGCTTCAAAGCAGAAGTTTCGCTCGATCGTAACCGACCATTAGATATTTACCCTCATGGAACTAGCTGATACCCGTTGGTTTCATCCCAAGCCCAACTTTTTCTCCTATCCTTCATTTTTCTGGAGTTGTTGGAGATTAACTTCGGAAAGGTGTTATGAGAACAGCACCAAAGAGAATACGATTCAAATCCGTGGTAGAGCCCATGTGCTTCAATAGGAGTTAAGGAAGCTGATAACGACCTTCGCATAGGTATCCGATGTAGCACCGAATAATTCCAGAGAAATGTACCGTGAAAGGCGCAGGTACAGTTGTATGGCTTTGCTTGGCCTCGCACTGACCCATCAATGGACGTCGTGTTATGCTCAGTCGCTCACTTGCAAGTAACGAGTTAGCTACATACGATGTTGTCTCGGTTGTTGCTGGTGAGCGACGGACCAAAAACAGATGACATATTTTCATTAGTGCGTTGAGTGCTCTTACACTAACACAACCTCAGTTACAATTTCACAGAGCCGGTTGTAGTTGAAACCTAGTTGGTTTGACTGCAGAGTCCAGTCGTTTATGTGTTCCTATATGTTGACAAAGATTAGTTGGACTTTGTTGGGAATGTAGCATATTTTGTAAAGTTGTGGTGTCCACTTAAAATTTAATGACCTTCTAAATAATGCAAGCAGATTGTCTCAACAAAAGATGATGTTCTATTGAAATGTTGAGTAGACAAATATCTTAAATTTTAATGGGAATATGTTTTTAGTAGATGCACTAATTCAGGTGAGAGGAATGAACAACACAATATTGAATTTTGATTTTACTCAGATACTGAGCCATAGCTTCCAATCCCGTCTATGGGTAGCGATGGTAAGTAAAGAAGAGTTCACGAACTCCATGGAAGAGGGTAAATGGGGAGGAGTAATTGGAATCATAGCAAAATGGTCTTATGTGGGGTTCATGCTGCATTAAAAATGCAGCGTTTTGCATTTTCCGACATGAGCTTTCGTACAGCGCCTCAATTCGAATCATGGTTGCAATTTTTTTAGGTTATGAACACAACACAAAAAATTTGACAATTGTTTACGAATGAAAGAGAATGAAAGAATATCAAGAAACCCTTTTTTATTCGAAGATTGCAGGGTAGATTCTCCATTTATATTGCTAAATGCAAAAATGAAGTTGCATTAAGAAACATTTACCTGTCAAAATTTGTATGGTAAATGCAGAAATAATTGCTGCATTTTCAGCTAAATGTTAAAATGTGAGGATAATGCAAAATGCAGGCCTAGCATGAACCCCACATTAGACCGCGTTCAGAATTATTAATTTGCTAAAGTTGAAAAAAAGTTGCATAGCATTCATTGGAGAACGAGAACGGCCTTTCAGTGCCTTCGTGAACGTATCTTCAGAAATTTATATATGCGCGGAGTATTTGCAGAAGAAAATACATATGTAGTAGTAAATTTGAAAAGGAGCTTTCCATCACTTTGTCGAAAACTTTTCGGGATAGTTTTCGGTATCATTTCGGGATTGGTTTCGGGAGTACTCCAACATCATAAGAGATAATATTTGCTAAGCTTCCTCCAGCGTTTTGCTTGCTAAGTAAGAAGGTAGAAGATAGGGATAATAATCGCGAGCTTATTAGGTTGAAAGAATTTTCTTTCATTTACATTAAATATACGCCTTCCAGAATCTTCTTTAATTGGCCTGACATAATCCGCTATGAAAATGTTTGCAGCTGCAATAATTTTTCTTTTATTATCTTTAGCATAACCAACACCATCAACAACCAGATTATTACTAGCCACCACCATCAAACGCATCGTCCTACAAAAGCTTTCAACTACAAACATATATTCTTCTCCACCTCTCACTTATCACTCTCTTAATTTTTCACACTTTGCCTTGTGCACTTTTTAACTACTCTCACAGCTTTGTCATTCATTTTATTAATTGAATCCTTTAATTATTCAGCTTATTACGATTAAAAAAGTAAAGCTTATGGCAGGATGTTGACAACATGCCGCTCGCGACCACAATGCATAAAGGATTAAATGTCACAGCAACATGATAAAGAGAGAAAAAAAATAATTATACTGCTGCGATGAGAAAAATTGTGAAAGCATGCTACAAAAGTTTTGGTGATAAGCACGTTTCCGTTGTTAATTTTTTAAAGAGTTACTAGTGAGGATATATAAAGACAGCATATCTCAATAAAATTTAAAGAAAAAAAGGTGGCAACTCTTTTATAATCTCCATGTGGCAACGCTTAAGTGGGAAATCTTGAAAACATAGCATATTAACTATGTTTTCGAGATAATAACGGGTATGCCAAAAAATAAACATAATAGGACAAGCTGGTAACCCTAGGCGTCAACCCTGTCTGGAAATATTTTTGTTGAAATACGACATGAAATACCCTTCGTTTGATACCCATATCGTAGTGTCTGACTTGAGTACAAAAAATATCAAACAGGTGGAAACCCTACTAAAGCCTAGTGGCAACGCTTAAATGATAGAGCTTCAAACGCATCATGTAATCGATGTTTAGAAGGTCATCCAAATGAGCTTTGGCGTTTTCGAGCTAATATATGACTTAATTTGTTTATATTTGAAATAGGCGGCAACCCTGCACCAACGAAGTGGCTTTGTCGGTTAAGGTAACAAGAAAAAACTGGATAAAAGTTAAAGGGAACTCTGTCGTCGGATGACTATGAAAAAAACCATGGAATGGGGCGTGACTGATCAAACAGAGTTATTCTGATATTGACAGTCGTTTGCCGGATATGATAAAATCAAAACTTTTTTAACACTTTTTCAGGTTATTTTTTTCAACACAATCTCACACGATATTCTAACACGACTGCCTGTTAAATTAAAACAACTTTCTGATAAATTAACGTGAATTCCTGTTAAATTAATCTAGCTTTTTGATAAATTAACATGCTTTCATGTTAAATAAACTTGACTTCCTGATAAAATAACTTGACTTCCTGTCAAATGAACATGTCTTGATGTTATATTAACTTACTTCCTTCTAAGCTAACATAAATTTCTAAAAAACTAACTTAGCTTTCTGGTTATTTAAAACAACTTTCTGATAAACACGATAACACGATTTCCTTTTTAACTAACATGGCTTCCTAGTAAATTGACACTGCTACCTTTTAAATTAACTTGACTTTCCTATCAATTAACATGTTGTCATGTTAAATTAAGTTAAGTGATAAATTAACTTAATTTGCTTAT
>CAXKVI010000004.1:106929264-106931764 GCA_964058755.1 Campiglossa producta | reverse complement strand
AGAAAAACTTTTTAAAACGTAAATATATGGGTATTAAGGCGACTTGAACGTAAAAAATGAGAAAGGAAATTTGATTGCCAGAGTGGGAGGGGAAGCAGAAATATGGTATATCATTCTTAGCTCAAAGACAAATACCTTTTGTGGCTCAAGTTTCATAATCCTTCTAAAGTGGCCAAGAAATATTTCAAAGTAATCAAAATTGCAAACCATTTTCTATATCAAATTATTACTTTTCAGGGTAGTCATTGAAGTCGTCTTGTTAAACTTTTATATTGGCAGAGAATTTACACAAAAAAAAAAAAAAAAAAAAAATTTGTTATTAGTTTTTTCAATGATATTTCTCAAGTTAGTTGGGAAAGGATTTCATTGTTTAGTTATATTAGGGGAGTTAGTCTTCCTTGGAAGCTTAACTTCCTTCTACTTCTTTTACTTTTATATACTTTAGCCCATTGAGATTACACAATTCTATGAAAAAAAAAAAAAAATGTAGGCGAAGACTAAATAAAGTTCAAATAGCAAAAAAAAATACAAAAATTCCGGGCTTACTGGTAAAATATAAAAATTAGAAACGAAAAATTATAAAAAAGGAAAACAAAAAAATAAAAATAGAAAATCCCAAAATAAATTATAATAAAGCAGAATAAAGTAAAAAAAAAATTAAGTACAAACCAAAAAAAAAAATAAAAATAAATAAACAAAGCAAAATAACTAAAATAAAAAGAAAATAAAAAATAAATGAAACAAAAAAAATTAAATAAATAAACAAAAAAAAAAAAAATTCATGAAAAAAGTAAAAAAAAATTAAGTACAAACCAAAAAAAATAAAAAAAAATAAAGAAAAAGAAAATAAATTAAAATAAAATATAAAGAAAATAAAAAATAAATGAAAAAAAAACTAAAATAAATAAATTAATAGTAATTACGGTCAATTTTTAAATAATTTTTTGGTGTAGGTAGGCTATTTGACCTATTGTGGTTGTCAATGCAAATAAAACTAGTTTATTTCATTGTTACGGCTCAACGTTTCGCTAGTCATCCTAGCATCATCAGGAGCGATATCTATATTTAACAACAAAAATTACATATATTAAATTAAAATATTAAATTAGATTTAAGTTACAAGCGATGGAGTAAAGGGGTGATCACAGTTACATATAACAAAAACAGAAACTGAAAACTAAACAATCACACTTACATTAGTTGTATTAATAACTAACAAATTAACTAAAAAATTTTTTCTTTGGTACCGCACGCATTGGGTATCATTGTCGTACTAAAGTTATTATAAGCATAACAAATACGCGGAGGCAATGTCAGCTGTGTCTTCCTTTTTGTTTATTGTGTTTTCTCTTTGTTGTAATATACGTAAGCTTTCTAATGTGTATCTGGCTCTCCCTCGTTTGTTTTTATCCAATATTTTTGTGTTTGCCAGATCAGCTGTATGTCCACTAGTTGTTGTGTGTTGTGATAAGGCAGTGTTGTTTTTGTTCTTGAGAATGTCAGCTTCGTGCTCTTTTAGTCTCACATTTAATTGACGTTTCGTTGTACCAATGTACCGTTTGTTGCATTTCTCGTTGTCTTTCCCTTTACAAGTTATTTCATATACCACGTTGTTTTGTTGTAGAGGTTCGATTGGGCTCTTTGTTTGTGTGAAAATATTAGATAGAGTGTGGTTAGATTTATATGCGAGAGAAATGTTGTCTTTGTTTTTTAGTATATTTTTTCGGATATTTTGTGAGAATTTTGGAATATATGTAACGCTGAAAAATTGCTTGGTTTTATTTTCTGCTTCTATTATTGGTGTTAGATGTTGGTTTTGGTTGGTTTTCATGGTTTGTTGTTGTATTAGACTTGCTATTGTGCTATTAGGGTAGTTGTTGTCTTTTAGTGTTTGGGTTATTTTCTCGATGTTGCTGTTGTGGAACTGCTCATGGCTTATGGACAAAACTTTGCTTATGAGATTTTTTGCAGTATTTATTTTATAATTGAGAGGTTGGGAAGAGTGGAAATTAATCATGCGGCCAGAGGATGTAGGTTTTGCATACCAGTCGAAAATGAGAGAGTTATTACTTTTGTGTATTTTCACATCTAGGAAGGGAATGCAGTTGTCTTTTTCTATTTCAATCGTCAATTGTAGTTTGTTGTGATAGCTATTGAGGGTTTTTAGGATTGTTTCCACGTCGTTTCGTCGGACGATCGCAAATATGTCATCCACATATTTGACTAGAAATTTTATTTTTATGTTGTGTTGCTGGTTAAGTGTACTAAAAGCATTTTCAATAAGGTCATCCATTATGATGTCCGCTATTGTGGGGGAGAGGGGGTTGCCCATGGGCATTCCAAACGTTTGGGTGTATATTTTGGCATTATACATAAAGTAATTGTTGTCAAGTAAACAAAACTTAAGTAAGTCGCGAAATTTGCTTTTAGGGATATTCGTGGCATTCTGTATTTTGTCCCATTTATTCATTATGATGTTGATGGCGAGATGTGTAGGGAT
>CAXKVI010000004.1:106873154-106929064 GCA_964058755.1 Campiglossa producta | reverse complement strand
ATGACAGTTAAATTTGGCAAGCAAATACGGATTGTATGGAACAACATAACGGTTATCAAGAGATGCACCACGAACATCTACATTGACACCATTATCTCGTCTTCTATACAATGGAAATCCATTTACTTCTTCGCGTGTGGACTCACAAAAATTTTTTGGAAAATTTTTGGAGCATTCGCCATTCCTCATGCATACCGCATTAGTATTCAAAGCACCACATGGCCCATGCATCATATGTTTCGAAACGTATTCATGCAATTTCGGCATGGTTTCAATGTCAGGAATTTCAGCACACACGGCTTTGTCAATATCGTTAACACCATCAAGTTTATCCCTTTCATGTAGTGTTATCAAAATATGTGCATGAGGCAAACCTCTTTTTTGAAATTCTATCGTGTAAATGTGAGCAGCAACAGTACCAAAAATTTTCTTTGTACATATTGTGCTTATTAACTCCTTTAGTTTTGCCTGAAACACTCGCACGATAATTTCAGGTCTATAATTTGGCGCTTCATTGAAATCTATATTTCTAGTAATTTCTGGCCAATTGGGATTACATGTCATTGTAATAAACAACGAAGGTTTGCCAAAGTGACGAACGATAGTCATAGCGTCCAAATAATTTTGGTACATGTTTCTGGGCGAACCAGTAAATGACGATGGTAAAATGACTCGTCTCCCAATATTTTCATAACCATTACCATTCGGATTAGTATTCAAATAATCAGTTATGTTGTATAAAATATCGCACCTTAGGCTATTTTGATTTGTTCTTATAAAGTGAAGCCGGGTGCCCTCAATACGAACATACATATCTACAATCCACTGTAGATAAAGCTTTTTAGAATGGTGTAAAAGGCTGAATTCGTCTCTGATTGCAAGTCGATATGATGCGAATTCAAGCATGGTAGTTTTATTTCTGGGACGATTTGAAGTAGACGTTCTTTGTATACTATGCATTATTTCTGTATGCCATCCAGTGTCCCCATTGGGAAACAGTAGTGGATATGCCAATGGGTCCAAAGATGAATCTAAAACGGAAATGTTCTTCAGCGTACCATTGCATTTGTAAAACGATACCATTCTTCTGTCGAATGGAGGCTCGCCATCTACCGTACTGAATATAACGGCAACATCAGTTGCAAGGGCGTCATTGAATCTACCCATAGCCGTATTCCCCATATCTTGGTTTACAGTAATGAGCAAACACATTTCTTTGCATATATTTTCCGGTCTACTACAATGATCTTTCATAGAAACAAAAGACCGTACAAAAGGATTAACCCGATTTAATTCGGAAGAAATTTCTTCTATTAAGCCTCTATCGCATGATACGTTTGATGGTTCTCTCGATCTAAAAGAATTTGCAGTATCGACATCATAGAAATATAACTGAGCATAGCAGGGATTATTTCGACTATTTTGCCCATGCGTCAAAGGGCCAGCTCTATGATAGAAGATATTGTGAATTTTGAAGTGATAGGCACCTCGCGTATTCTCTACAATATTCGCTTCAGAACTAACCATCGCAAAAGATGAATTGAAACTTCGTATATTTTCAAAATAATTGTTAGATTTTCGTTTTAAAGACGGGTTGTTGGAGCGTAAACCTTCATACAGGTCATTGAAAAACGGATTTTGTGTTAATGGTTGCAAAGTAACTTTTCCTTTTTGGCAACACATCGAAAAGGAATTTCTGCTTCTGGCAGTAATCTCACTATTGAAATGCATAGCATTACAATGCACACAACGTAAATCCATAGGACCACAATCTGAGCTAAGAAAATCAGAGGGTACATCGTTTAAAGCACCCTTGAAACTGTCAACTAATTCAATAGATGTGCTAAGAACATTATGACGTCTCTCCCTGTCTCTAACCCTATCTCCTCTTCCCGTAAGTCGCGGCATTTGATACGACTAAAAGTAAATCAAGATAAATGAACTATCAATAAACCAGGACATAAATAATATTCGCGTATAATAAAAAGATGCAATTAGTTATTAATCCTATTTAGAGATATTTAGTTGGTAAGCCGACTAAAATACCTTTCATTGATACCCATATTGACCTATCTGGTTCAATATTTAAAAAAAATAAGGTGAGACCCCTGTAAACCGCCCAAAGTTACGCGTAACATGTAATAGGTGGGGGGTGGGGTGTAGGGGTTAGGTTTATGTGTCTGTATTCACACACTGGCGCGTTGTTAATCGGGTTTAAATACTAAATGCACAACCAAACGCGCAACAACAAAAATGCAAGTGATCGCTCAAGGCTGGTTTTCATTAGGTCAAATGGTGTCAAATTTCATCGACTTTATCGAGATTTCACTTCTTATTTCGATAAAGTCGATAGAATTTGTCAAAATTTGAACTAATGAAAACCAGACTTCAGACATGATTTAAGGTAGGCGACCTGTTTTGTTTTTATTTTTATATCTTGCATGCATGAGACACAAAACTCGTGATTATGGATGTTCTTTTTGTTAAAGGAAAGGAAAGGGAAGTCAAGAAAAGGAAAGGAAATTAAGTGAGAAGCAAGGAAAGGCAAGGAAGGGAAAGGCTATGAAAAGACAGGAAAAAAAAGGAAAATAAATGAAAGGGAGGGAGAGCAGATGAAAGTTAAGTGGTGGAAAAGAAGGGAAAGGAAATGTAAGGAAAGGATATGAAAGGGAAGGGAAGGAAAGGACAGGAATGGAAAGGAGAGAAAAGAAAAGGGAAGCAAAGGAAATAGAAATGAGGAAAAGGAAAGGAATGGAAAAGAAAGGATAAAAAAAGTAGAAAAGGGAAGGAAAGGAGAGTAGAAAGAAAGAAAATGGATCTTATTGGGGTCAGTTGGAATCATTTTGGGGTCATAATGGGATCATTTTCAAGACTTTACAAATATAGAAATAATGAATAAGCAGAGTTATTTTCACGTTTGCTACGAAGGAAACTTATTGCGGATACACATGTTTACTCATTCAATATATCTTGCTCAATATTTAAAAAAAAAAAAACTGAGATAGGTGGCAACCCAGTAAACCGCCGCAAGCGGCAACACCCATGTGTAAGTTTCAGAATCAAGCATGCTGTCTTTATGTAACATTTCATCGCAATCGGTCGAGCGGTTCTCAAGATAGTACCGGATATAAAAATATACAAATATACTGCGGTAAGGTGGCAACCCCACATGAAAATATTTTACTTAGTATTATTAGTAAAAGTACCGGAGTGACTAAGCTTGCTCGGTGTTTTCGATTGTGCCCAATTGTCTTATTTACCAACATTTTTTCAATAGTTACTTACCAACATATACTTTTCAAAATAGATTTCCGAATAAATATTAAGTGATGGGAACTTTATAAACCACAGCAAGTCGAAAACCCAAGTATAAAATCTTAAATTGAAGGATACCATACGCATACAAACTTTCATCCAAATCGGTTATAATATGCAGGAAGAAATAAATAAAATGCAGTTAGGTGGCAACCCTAGGTGGTATGCGGCTGAAAGTACCTTTCATTTGATACCCATATTGGGACACCTTGCTCAATTTAAAAAAGAAATGAGATAGGTGGCAACCCTGTAAACGACCCTAAGTGGCAACACCTAAGTGAAAAGTCTTGGGCTTAGGCATACTATCTCTATGCCAAATTTCATCTAAATCGATCAAGTGCTCCAAAATGATCCAAAAATTACCCCAAAATGACCCTCAAATTACCCCTAAATGATCCCAAATATGCAAATATAATGAGGTAAAATTGCAACCCTCGGCGGCAACCCTACTTGAAAATATTTTAGTTGATATGTCGCCAGAAATACCAAATTGGCATATCTTGCTCAAGACAATTAACAATTAAGGCAGGTGGCAACACTGTAAATCGCCGCAAGTGGCAAAATCCAAGTGGATAATCTTAGAATCAACCATAGTGTCTCTATATCAAATTTCATCCAAATCGGTCAAGCGGTTTCCGAGATAGTACCGGATATACAAATATCCAAAAATACAAATGTACAAATGAGGACTGAACAAACAGAAAGGCGGTAGCTGTTTTATTTTAAAAACGCAACTTAAAAACTTTTGATTGTGGCTATTTAACTCTGTTAAAATTTTGAAGTTTACTTCTATAGCGGCATGCATTTGAGAAAAACTGCAACGAAATTGGAAAACAACAACCATATGAATGTTGTTGTTGCGAAGCGACAGCGTTTTACAGGAGGGTAAGGCCATCTCAAGTGAGCATCGTATTTACCAAGTGTTCGAATAACCAAAAAAATTAAAGCCTTAAAAAGGGTAGGAAATACTGTTAATTTTTTTCTCGAAATTTTTTACCGTTACATTTGTATAACCAATTGAATTTTGTCGCATCTAATCCGTCAACAATTTTTTTCTTAGGAACTACTGAAACGATTTTAATAACTTTTTTTTGACATTTAGAAAAAAAGGCACTCTAATTTTGAATTTTTTTTATACACAAATAAATTTGTTTTTGTTAAATAACATTAATTATTATAAACAAATTATTATATAACTAACTTCTGAAAAAAAGTTAAATAACATTAAATTATGTGGTATTCAATTATATTTTTATATCTGAAAAAAAAAAAAAAAAAAAAAATTGGGGACCAGCAATAGTTTCCTCATAATAACGTTATATGTCACGGTGGGTTTTAAGCATGTTTTATTAAAAGGTGCATGTTTTATTAAAAGGGGCAAGTCCCTACATTTTTTTTTTTTTTAATTCTCAAATATGCATTAAAATAAGATGATATGTTGAGTTTCAGCATTTTTCCCTGAGATAAAGTTGTAGACCTGAAAATTCTCTACAAAATTGGTCCGAACAGTTTTTCTCTAGGAGTCACCAGTTCTGAGATATCGCGCCACGTATGTATAATGCCACGTATATTTAGACTTTTCCGGATTTTTCTCGAAAACGGTTATATGTATCGAAAAATTTTCTTTTACCGTTTGTTTGTCACGAAGTTCCTTTCCTTTTCTTTCTGGGGGTGAACCTAAGCTTTCCACAAAAATTTAGCTCTATCGAAGAAGATATCTATACTTAAACCACTATTGGGTTTTGATATCATGAATGGAGTAAATTTGGCTCTAGCTAGAGAATTATAGGGTTTACAAAAATAACCATTTTCATCATCGATGAAGAACATATTTTTAAGTTGAAACATCTCTTAATAGAAATAAAATATCGAGTCTTCGCTTTCGCATGATGCATACCGAGGTTAAAACGCGTGTTCTTCCTACTTTTTGGACGATATCTTATTTTAATGCATATTTGAGAATTCAAAAGAAAAAATGTAGGGGCATGCCCCTTTTAATAAAACATGCACCTCTATAGAGTCCATCTCAACCATTTTTAGAATTATTGTCTGTCTGTTAGTCCGTTTGAACGTAAGTTTCTCGGAAACTAAGAAACGGATTTTAATGAGAATTTTTCTAGAGGACAGCTTGAAGCTTAGGAGGAGCCCTTAACTTTGTTTTATCAAAATCGCCCAATAAACAAAAAAGATATAGTCATTTTAAGTGAGGTACCTACGAATTTTTTTTTTTTTTATAAATAGATTTATATGAAGAAAATTCAGTTAGTTTGTCAAAAAAAAATAACCAATTGTGCCTCTCCAAAATTTTGGTTCACTTTTTTTTCAATTTCAGCTAAATCAAAAATCAATTGTACAGTGGCGTAGCAAAACATTTGAGAATTAAATTTTTTACATCTATTCATCCATTCACTTTTCTATACTGAAATAAAACTCTAGAAAAGTTGTGTCTGCACATTGGAAATTCTTTGGCTGAAATTACTGAAAGTGACGTAGGGAATGTTATAGAGAGTTCATCTGAACTAATGTTATATTTTTGTCTCTATTTTTAAGAATGAGGGTGGGTATCAAAGTAGGAGCAGATGAAGTACTGAGGTTAAGGACATGGAAGGAAGGAAGTATTTCGGAAAAACTCGACTGGAATTGCCAACAGAGATAGGGGCTTAACCCAAACATATGTGACAGAAATGAATATGACATAGGAAAGAAAGCCGAGAAAAAGAGGTTGATGAAGAGGAATTTGACCCGAGAATAAGGTTGGCAAAAGTGGAAAAATTGTTTCAATAGAAATTAGTACCACCATAAAATACAGATCCACCCGGACAACGACGAATTCCCCCTTTTTTAATTATTTAATGCGAAACTTCACTAACATCATAATTGCATTTGATTTGCCTTTGTAATGGAATTTACTACGGTTGTGATATTTTGTGAGAAATAGAATTACCGATATCTGCAAACAAATGAATTTTCATAATTGTGTTGGTTACGTTTAGGGACCGATATGCCGAAAGATAACAACGGGGATCGTGACAGACGGCGAATGCTACATTAAAGAAGTAAACTTCCCCTGGGTATGCACCGCCACACTTTATTTTTTTTTCTGGAAAATTTTGAAAGTGGAAATATGACCTTTTGTTTGTTCAGTCGTCAAATATATCGTCGCTCGCGTCCCAGAAGCATGAATGTGCCAAAAATAAAATTTTGGGAAATCGTATATGAAAGTTTATTGCTCTCACAAAATTTGAAAATTTTGTTTTTGACATAAATATATTTTTGCAAGTTATATTCGCGTTGTACTCTTTCCCCTGATATAGATTTTACTTTGATATTCCTTCGTCGAGATAATGCACATTCATCTTTTAAAAATTTCAAAACTAAATTTTTAAAATATTTCTTTGCGCTTTTCGTATTTTTGGCGCAATAAAAAAGTCTAAAAATAGGCTTTCTAAATTTTTTGTAAGTTTTCTTTGTGCCATATACTCGAATGTGAATCAAAATTGTTACGTATACGCCGTGGCATCTCTTGTTGAGGAAATAACATTCATGCTTCTGGCAAAATTTATATTAAAAAGAAAATTGGCAATTAAATTTTTAGACATTTTTGTTGCGCCAAAAACATGAATGTGTAGCACATTCGTTTTTCTGGCACAATTTTGAGAGATTGCACTACACATTCAAGGAAATGTCATTGCAAATTTCCGAGGGCTCCTTGTACTTTGGAAACCCAGGATTTTCGTGAATCGTAAAGAAACGGGAGGTTAATCACGTGAACGTATTAACTCAAATTTGGAAAATTGGCACATTCATGCCTCTGGCATGCGAGCGACGATATGAGACCTACGTTTAAAGTAATTTAGTTAAATTAGTTAAATATAAAATGAAATGAATTAAAAAAAAAAATTATAAACACATATTTGTTTACAACAATGGAATTGTTGTACGGCCTTTTGGTACTAAACTTCATTTTTTCATAAAATAAAATTTAAATGAAATGAACTAAATATAAAATTAAAAGAAATTTGAAAAAATTATAAACTAAAACTTAAACGCAATTAATTACAATTTAAAACACACAATTAAATAAAAATGAAATGAAATATAAAATTTTTAATATAAATTTTAAATGAAATCAGTCAATGAGATTTAAAAAAATTATAAAGTAAAACTTTAACGTAATTAAACAAAATTTTAAACAAACAACTAACTAAATGAAATAAAATCCAAAATTCATGAAATAAAATTGAAATGGAATGAAATAAAAAAATGTGTTAAAAAAATAACGTAATTAATTAAAACTTGAAACCAAGAAAATTAAAATTTTGTTTAGTGAATTTTAAATGAAATGACCAAATATAAATTTGAAAAAAAAAAAAAACAATTAAATAAAAATGAAATTTAAATAAAATGAAGCAAAAAAATAATTAATTAAAAATGAAATGCAATCGAAAATTTCTAAAATGAAATAATTATGAAATTAAAATATATGAAACTTAAACATATAATTAATTAAAATTTTAAAGAAACAATTAAGTAAAAATGAAATGAAATCCGAAATTTATAAATGAAATGAAAATAAAAAAAATGTATAAAAACAACTTTAACGTAATTAAATAAAATTTAAAGGAAACACTTGAATAAAAATAGAATGAAATAAAAAGTTTATAAAACAAAATTTAAATGAAATGAAGCAAAAAAATATATGAAAAAAACTTTAACGTAATTATTTTCAAAAATGAAATGAAACTCAAAATTTTTAAAATGAAATTCAAAATTTTTAAAATGAAATTAAAATGAAATAAAACTAAAAAATATGTAAAAAAACTTTAACTTATACAAAATTTATAAAATGAAATTTAAATGAAATAAAATGAAAATAAAATTAAGCCCAACTAAAAAAAAATATATTTTAATAAAAGTAAATGAGTTACAAAACATAAAATAAAATAAAATTAAGAAAACTAAAAACTTTTTTTAAAAAAGAAATTGAGTGAAATCAAAGTAAAAATAATGGAATACAATGAAATAAAGCAAAATATAAAAAAATAAATAAATGAAATATATATCGCACACTAAATCAAAAAGAGTCACAACTCAAAATCAGAGTAAGTTTTAGTTAAACGCTTCTGGATCGTACAAAAGTAATTTGATTTTTGAAAACTCTAATCTTTAAAGAGTAACGATAATAATCAAAGAGAAAAAATTGTATGTACTGGCTGTATTTTTTATTTTTATTAGGCGATCTATGCCAAGAAAGTGGAGTTAAAAAATTTTGAGTTGGGACGTTTTTTGATTTAGGGTGCGATATGATAGAATGAAATTAGATAGAGTTAATTAAACAAAAAAATAAAACAAAACAAATTACAATAAAATTTAATGAAACGTGAAAACAAAAATTTAATTTAACAAATTAGGAAATTTAAATGTTTTTGACTTACCCCTTTATATTCTGCCTTGTTTAGCTGATTTGATAAATGGTGTTTTTTTATTGTTTTACAGGGTTTTTTTGTTGTATCTGTTCGCCATAAAAAAAAATAATTAATAGGTAAAAATAAATATAATAAGTTGATAGAAGATTACAAACAAAATTTATAAAGTAACCCCCATATTCATAAAAAATAAAATTGCTTTATAAAGCTCTTTAAAATGAACTTTTCATACAAATTTTGAATAATAAGAGCTTAATAAACCTTTTTATTTTTTATGAATAAGGGGGTAAAACTTTAACGTAATTAATTAAACATTGTAGTCAAACAATTAAGAAAAAACGAATAAAAGATTAATAAAAAAGTAAATGAAATTAAAAAATTAAAAAGAGATTTAAATGAATTGAAACTAAAAAAAGTATGAATAAATTTTTTAGAATAAAGCGCACTATCCATATTTTAATCTTATCTTGCTACAATACATTATACGAACATAGAAATATGTATATAACAACATAAGTAAAAAGATAAAATATGAAAAACCAAAAATATAGTAAATTTAATATAAATGAAAAGAAAATAACAAAAGTAAAATAAATATTGTCAAAAATTATAAAATAATGTAATTGTAATGCAAGCAATTAAATATATAATAATTAAATTAAACAAAAAATCAAAATAAATTTTTAAAGCAATCAAATATAAAACGAAAAAAATAATAAATAAAGTAAAGGTTAGTAAAATACAAAATATAAAAGAAGCAAAAAATAATACTTTGAAAAAAAGCAATTAAATAAAAATTAAATGAAATCCAACATTCATGAAATGAAATGAAATAAAAAAAATATATAATAAACTTAAACGTAATTAATTAAAATTTGAAACAAACAATTAAATAAAAATGAAATAAAATGCGAAATTTATAAATGAAATGAAATTAAAAAAAATGTATAAAAACAACTTTAACGTAATTAACTAAAATTTAAAAGGAACAATTGAAAAAAATAAAATAAAATAAAACCTAAAATTTATAAAATGAAATTTAAATGATATGAAACAAAATATATGAAAAAACTTTATCGAAATTAACTAAAATTTAAAAGGAACAATTGAAAAAAATAAAATAAAATAAAACCTAAAATTTATAAAATGAAATTTAAATGATATGAAACAAAATATATGAAAAAACTTTATCGAAATTAACTAAAATTTAAAAGGAACAATTGAAAAAAATAAAATAAAATAAAACCTAAAATTTATAAAATGAAATTTAAATGATATGAAACAAAATATATGAAAAAACTTTATCGTAATTAACTAAAATTTAAAAGGAACATTTGAAAAAAATAAAATAAAATAAAACCTAAAATTTATAAAATGAAATTTAAATGATACGAAACAAAACAATATATGAAAAAACTTTATCGTAATTAACTAAAATTTAAAAGGAACAATTGAAAAAAATAAAATAAAATAAAACCTAAAATTTATAAAATGAAATTTAAATGATATGAAACAAAACAATATATGAAAAAACTTTATCGTAATTAACTAAAATTTAAAAGGGACAATTGAAAAAAAAATAAAATAAAATAAAACCTAAAATTTATAAAATGAAATTTAAATGATATGAAACAAAATATATGAAAAAACTTTATCGTAATTAACTAAAATTTAAAAGGGACAATTGAAAAAAAAATAAAATAAAATAAAACCTAAAATTTATAAAATGAAATTTAAATGATATGAAACAAAATATATGAAAAAACTTTATCGAAATTAACTAAAATTTAAAAGGAACAATTGAAAAAAATAAAATAAAATAAATCCTAAAATTTATAAAATGAAATTTAAATGATATGAAACAAAATATATGAAAAAACTTTATCGTAATTAACTAAAATTTAAAAGGGACAATTGAAAAAAAAATAAAATAAAATAAAACCTAAAATTTATAAAATGAAATTTAAATGATATGAAACAAAACAATATATGAAAAAACTTTATCGTAATTAACTAAAATTTAAAAGGAACATTTGAAAAAAATAAAATAAAATAAAACCTAAAATTTATAAAATGAAATTTAAATGATATGAAACAAAACAATATATGAAAAAACTTTATCGTAATTAACTAAAATTTAAAAGGAACATTTGAAAAAAATAAAATAAAATAAAACCTAAAATTTATAAAATGAAATTTAAATGAAATGAAACAAAACAATATATGAAAAAACTTTATCGAAATTAACTAAAATTTAAAAGGAACAATTGAAAAAAATAAAATAAAATAAATCCTAAAATTTATAAAATGAAATTTAAATGATATGAAACAAAATATATGAAAAAACTTTATCGTAATTAACTAAAATTTAAAAGGGACAATTGAAAAAAAAATAAAATAAAATAAAACCTAAAATTTATAAAATGAAATTTAAATGATATGAAACAAAACAATATATGAAAAAACTTTATCGTAATTAACTAAAATTTAAAAGGGACAATTGAAAAAAAAATAAAATAAAATAAAACCTAAAATTTATAAAATGAAATTTAAATGATATGAAACAAAACAATATATGAAAAAACTTTATCGTAATTAACTAAAATTTAAAAGGAACATTTGAAAAAAATAAAATAAAATAAAACCTAAAATTTATAAAATGAAATTTAAATGATATGAAACAAAATATATGAAAAAACTTTATCGTAATTAACTAAAATTTAAAAGGGACAATTGAAAAAAAAATAAAATAAAATAAAACCTAAAATTTATAAAATGAAATTTAAATGATATGAAACAAAACAATATATGAAAAAACTTTATCGTAATTAACTAAAATTTAAAAGGGACAATTGAAAAAAAAATAAAATAAAATAAAACCTAAAATTTATAAAATGAAATTTAAATGATATGAAACAAAATATATGAAAAAACTTTATCGTAATTAACTAAAATTTAAAAGGGACAATTGAAAAAAAAATAAAATAAAATAAAACCTAAAATTTATAAAATGAAATTTAAATGATATGAAACAAAACAATATATGAAAAAACTTTATCGTAATTAACTAAAATTTAAAAGGGACAATTGAAAAAAAAATAAAATAAAATAAAACCTAAAATTTATAAAATGAAATTTAAATGATATGAAACAAAACAATATATGAAAAAACTTTATCGAAATTAACTAAAATTTAAAAGGAACAATTGAAAAAAATAAAATAAAATAAAACCTAAAATTTATAAAATGAAATTTAAATGATATGAAACAAAATATATGAAAAAACTTTATCGTAATTAACTAAAATTTAAAAGGGACAATTGAAAAAAAAATAAAATAAAATAAAACCTAAAATTTATAAAATGAAATTTAAATGATATGAAACAAAATATATGAAAAAACTTTATCGAAATTAACTAAAATTTAAAAGGAACAATTGAAAAAAATAAAATAAAATAAATCCTAAAATTTATAAAATGAAATTTAAATGATATGAAACAAAATATATGAAAAAACTTTATCGTAATTAACTAAAATTTAAAAGGGACAATTGAAAAAAAAATAAAATAAAATAAAACCTAAAATTTATAAAATGAAATTTAAATGATATGAAACAAAACAATATATGAAAAAACTTTATCGTAATTAACTAAAATTTAAAAGGAACATTTGAAAAAAATAAAATAAAATAAAACCTAAAATTTATAAAATGAAATTTAAATGATATGAAACAAAACAATATATGAAAAAACTTTATCGTAATTAACTAAAATTTAAAAGGAACATTTGAAAAAAATAAAATAAAATAAAACCTAAAATTTATAAAATGAAATTTAAATGAAATGAAACAAAACAATATATGAAAAAACTTTATCGAAATTAACTAAAATTTAAAAGGAACAATTGAAAAAAATAAAATAAAATAAATCCTAAAATTTATAAAATGAAATTTAAATGATATGAAACAAAATATATGAAAAAACTTTATCGTAATTAACTAAAATTTAAAAGGGACAATTGAAAAAAAAATAAAATAAAATAAAACCTAAAATTTATAAAATGAAATTTAAATGATATGAAACAAAACAATATATGAAAAAACTTTATCGTAATTAACTAAAATTTAAAAGGGACAATTGAAAAAAAAATAAAATAAAATAAAACCTAAAATTTATAAAATGAAATTTAAATGATATGAAACAAAACAATATATGAAAAAACTTTATCGTAATTAACTAAAATTTAAAAGGAACATTTGAAAAAAATAAAATAAAATAAAACCTAAAATTTATAAAATGAAATTTAAATGATATGAAACAAAATATATGAAAAAACTTTATCGAAATTAACTAAAATTTAAAAGGAACAATTGAAAAAAATAAAATAAAATAAATCCTAAAATTTATAAAATGAAATTTAAATGATATGAAACAAAATATATGAAAAAACTTTATCGTAATTAACTAAAATTTAAAAGGGACAATTGAAAAAAAAATAAAATAAAATAAAACCTAAAATTTATAAAATGAAATTTAAATGATATGAAACAAAACAATATATGAAAAAACTTTATCGTAATTAACTAAAATTTAAAAGGAACATTTGAAAAAAATAAAATAAAATAAAACCTAAAATTTATAAAATGAAATTTAAATGATATGAAACAAAATATATGAAAAAACTTTATCGAAATTAACTAAAATTTAAAAGGAACAATTGAAAAAAATAAAATAAAATAAATCCTAAAATTTATAAAATGAAATTTAAATGATATGAAACAAAATATATGAAAAAACTTTATCGTAATTAACTAAAATTTAAAAGGGACAATTGAAAAAAAAATAAAATAAAATAAAACCTAAAATTTATAAAATGAAATTTAAATGATACGAAACAAAACAATATATGAAAAAACTTTATCGTAATTAACTAAAATTTAAAAGGAACATTTGAAAAAAATAAAATAAAATAAAACCTAAAATTTATAAAATGAAATTTAAATGATATGAAACAAAATATATGAAAAAACTTTATCGAAATTAACTAAAATTTAAAAGGAACAATTGAAAAAAATAAAATAAAATAAAACCTAAAATTTATAAAATGAAATTTAAATGATATGAAACAAAATATATGAAAAAACTTTATCGTAATTAACTAAAATTTAAAAGGGACCATTGAAAAAAAAATAAAATAAAATAAAACCTAAAATTTATAAAATGAAATTTAAATGATATGAAACAAAATATATGAAAAAACTTTATCGTAATTAACTAAAATTTAAAAGGGACAATTGAAAAAAAAATAAAATAAAATAAAACCTAAAATTTATAAAATGAAATTTAAATGATATGAAACAAAATATATGAAAAAACTTTATCGAAATTAACTAAAATTTAAAAGGAACATTTGAAAAAAATAAAATAAAATAAAACCTAAAATTTATAAAATGAAATTTAAATGATATGAAACAAAATATATGAAAAAACTTTATCGAAATTAACTAAAATTTAAAAGGAACAATTGAAAAAAATAAAATAAAATAAAACCTAAAATTTATAAAATGAAATTTAAATGATATGAAACAAAATATATGAAAAAACTTTATCGTAATTAACTAAAATTTAAAAGGGACAATTGAAAAAAAAATAAAATAAAATAAAACCTAAAATTTATAAAATGAAATTTAAATGATATGAAACAAAATATATGAAAAAACTTTATCGAAATTAACTAAAATTTAAAAGGAACAATTGAAAAAAATAAAATAAAATAAAACCTAAAATTTATAAAATGAAATTTAAATGATATGAAACAAAATATATGAAAAAACTTTATCGAAATTAACTAAAATTTAAAAGGAACATTTGAAAAAAATAAAATAAAATAAAACCTAAAATTTATAAAATGAAATTTAAATGATATGAAACAAAATATATGAAAAAACTTTATCGAAATTAACTAAAATTTAAAAGGAACAATTGAAAAAAATAAAATAAAATAAAATAAAACCTAAAATTTATAAAATGAAATTTAAATGATATGAAACAAAATATATGAAAAAACTTTATCGAAATTAACTAAAATTTAAAAGGAACATTTGAAAAAAATAAAATAAAATAAAACCTAAAATTTATAAAATGAAATTTAAATGATATGAAACAAAATATATGAAAAAACTTTATCGTAATTAACTAAAATTTAAAAGGAACAATTGAAAAAAATAAAATAAAATAAAACCTAAAATTTATAAAATGAAATTTAAATGATATGAAACAAAATATATGAAAAAACTTTATCGAAATTAACTAAAATTTAAAAGGAACAATTGAAAAAAATAAAATAAAATAAAACCTAAAATTTATAAAATGAAATTTAAATGATACGAAACAAAACAATATATGAAAAAACTTTATCGAAATTAACTAAAATTTAAAAGGAACAATTGAAAAAAATAAAATAAAATAAAACCTAAAATTTATAAAATGAAATTTAAATGATATGAAACAAAATATATGAAAAAACTTTATCGTAATTAACTAAAATTTAAAAGGAACATTTGAAAAAAATAAAATAAAATAAAACCTAAAATTTATAAAATGAAATTTAAATGATACGAAACAAAATATATGAAAAAACTTTATCGAAATTAACTAAAATTTAAAAGGAACAATTGAAAAAAATAAAATAAAACCTAAAATTTATAAAATGAAATTTAAATGATATGAAACAAAATATATGAAAAAACTTTATCGAAATTAACTAAAATTTAAAAGGAACATTTGAAAAAAATAAAATAAAATAAAACCTAAAATTTATAAAATGAAATTTAAATGATATGAAACAAAATATATGAAAAAACTTTATCGTAATTAACTAAAATTTAAAAGGAACAATTGAAAAAAATAAAATAAAATAAAACCTAAAATTTATAAAATGAAATTTAAATGATATGAAACAAAATATATGAAAAAACTTTATCGAAATTAACTAAAATTTAAAAGGAACAATTGAAAAAAATAAAATAAAACCTAAAATTTATAAAATGAAATTTAAATGATATGAAACAAAATATATGAAAAAACTTTATCGAAATTAACTAAAATTTAAAAGGAACAATTGAAAAAAATAAAATAAAATAAAACCTAAAATTTATAAAATGAAATTTAAATGATATGAAACAAAATATATGAAAAAACTTTATCGTAATTAACTAAAATTTAAAAGGAACATTTGAAAAAAATAAAATAAAATAAAACCTAAAATTTATAAAATGAAATTTAAATGATATGAAACAAAATATATGAAAAAACTTTATCGAAATTAACTAAAATTTAAAAGGAACAATTGAAAAAAATAAAATAAAATAAAACCTAAAATTTATAAAATGAAATTTAAATGATATGAAACAAAATATATGAAAAAACTTTATCGAAATTAACTAAAATTTAAAAGGAACAATTGAAAAAAATAAAATAAAATAAAACCTAAAATTTATAAAATGAAATTTAAATGATACGAAACAAAACAATATATGAAAAAACTTTATCGAAATTAACTAAAATTTAAAAGGAACAATTGAAAAAAATAAAATAAAATAAAACCTAAAATTTATAAAATGAAATTTAAATGATATGAAACAAAATATATGAAAAAACTTTATCGTAATTAACTAAAATTTAAAAGGAACAATTGAAAAAAATAAAATAAAATAAAACCTAAAATTTATAAAATGAAATTTAAATGATATGAAACAAAATATATGAAAAAACTTTATCGAAATTAACTAAAATTTAAAAGGAACAATTGAAAAAAATAAAATAAAATTAAAATGAAAACCAATTAAACCAATAAAATAGAAATATAAAAAAATTGAAAAGAATAAAATAATGTTTTTTACACTTACCCCTTCCTTCCTTCTTCCTTGCTTAGCTGATTTGGATTTTCCTTTGTAGCTGGTTATCTATAAATGAAAAAGAAAATAGTTACTATCCAAAATAAAATAATATATAAAATTAAATTTAGTGACTTTACTTACCTTGACTTCTCCGTCACGACGCAATTCTTAAGAGATACGCTCTGCAAATGATGTCGATGATGCCCCGATTTCAAACTCACCTGTTTTTTCAAGTTGTTTGACTCTATTGCAGTTACACCCACACCACTTAAAACTTTCTTTTTCCCCAACATAGTTGAGTTGTTTTGAAATGTTAGAAAGTCCACATTGAGTGTTGACAGAATTTCGAAACTTAACAATATACCAACAACAAAGTAAATCGATTCTAATTTTTCAATGAGTGAGAGAATGAAAATAATTTCTCTCTCATAATAGGACGTGTTTAATGGGGGAGAGAATGAGATAAAGAGTGGTTTCCTTTGAAGTTCAGCCAACTTCGAAATATGAGTTTGACGCTATTACTCTAACTCTCAAAGAGCGAGAGAATCAAAATATTTCCATTGCTGGTATTTTACACACATATACAAATTTCTCAAAATAAGCGTGGTACTCCAACAACAGTAGCCATATTGAATTATTATTTTATATTTTTTTGAAACATTTTTTTTGTTTGGTGGTACGCAAGCCAACTTTGATTGCGACATATTTTTTTCAAATTAAAAGTTTGACCATGGTTGCCCTATTTCACATTTTAATAATGGTGTTATGAGAACATAAAACTTTGTAGAATTTCATTTTAAACAAATCTATTACATCGGAATTTTTCCGAGCAGTTCTAGCGGTTTCAAGATATCCAATTCAGCCTGCAACTTCTCATGCCCTTGGTGTCTTGTCCATAATCAATTCCTTGAATAAATTTTTTTAATATGGAATTCTACAATTAAGTGAAGCTTTATTGGGCTTTTGAATCTCTATTTAGATATACATATATACATACATATTAGAGCTTTATGGATAAATATAATTTTGATAACGTTTTCCCAAAAAATTGTATAGTTAAATTACATTTTATTATAAGTATATGTAATTGAAAATTTAAATTTTCATGATTTTATGGCACAACAATATAACATTTTTAGTTTTTCATTTGTTTATTTAAACTTTGGAATATAAGGCGACGATAGTTATCTCATTTTTATTATAGAATTCTACGAAAAAGATGTTTGATTTTTATTTTTTTAAAAAAGCAAATTTTCATATTATATAGAATTGACGGCAATGGGTGTATCTATTTCAATCTCATTCTTTTTTTTTTTTTTTCTTGATGAATTTCAATACAGAAAGTTAAAACATTGATTGCTTCTTTCCTAAAAATTTTATTTTTAAACTATTTTCGTTTATAATAAAGCGTGCGAGATATGAGAAAAACAAATTGTCACTTTTTTGTAATCCTTTGGTACATAACAACACATATTGGGCAACTCTCATGCGGAAACAAATTGGCTATTCGCGCCGACGCCATCTATTTGGAGTGTAACATTTCAATATACATATGAGTTCAACGCCGAATCTACTGTTTGAACTCAATGAGCGAGAGAATTGGAGTGGTTACGCATATATATATATGTGTATATAAATAGATATGAGTATGAAATTGGCTTGACGTTTATTTTGAAGGGGTGGAAATTTGGAAATATGAGTTCGTGTAATATTAAAGAGTATTAATGAGCGAGAGAACGAAAATAGAGAAGTATGGGTTGTATTTAAAAAAAATGTATTATACATGGCGTGGTTTTAAAACTTTTTAGTGGGGGTAAATTACAAATTCTGGTTAGGTCAAAAAAAGTGTGAGGGTTTTCTAGCTTTTTTCTTTAACCATAACTTAGCAATATTTAAAAGACACTTTATATGGATTTTTCTTTTGATTTAAAGAAAAAAAAATGTATATTGATTTTTAAAAAAATTCTATTCAATTTGGTCTAGACTTGTTTGGGGCTCGGGTTGCAAATCTGCCCTTTTAAAAGTTAATACATATATACATTTGAAAAGAAATTATTTGTTGTCTTCAGTAAAATTATCACTTGGTTTAGTTCAAAATAACGTAGTATCCATAAAATATTTTGTCGATTTTTATACTTTAAATAAGGAATTTGTCAGCAACTCTATCTCAATCGATAGAATTTGAAAAAAAATTCGCAAATTGCAGCTTTCATCTTCAAAAATTTGAGCAGTCAGACTTATATTAATGGTAATTTTTTGAAATAATTACCAAAAAAAAAAAAAAACAAAAAGAAATTGTATAAGCGGTTATAGCATTTCTATAATGGGTGGTATGTATGTATATTTATGATATAAAATTATTATTTCACATGGCTTTCCGTAAACTAAAAATATTCGCACCAAATTTTTTTCTTCTCGAAAATAGAGATCACAAACATAAAAATATTGTTTATAAAAATATTAAAAAGTCAAGATTAGAAATATAAAAATATATAAAAAATATAAACAATTTTCAATGACAAAAAAGAAAAAAAAATTTTGGCCTATAGCTGTGTAACTAACTGTACTCGAACCATCAACCGCTCGACCACTACCCACTAACGCTTCCCACTGGGCTATCGCTTTATTTACAAATTGATTGTCAGATAACCAATTTAAGTTGCATGAAAAATTTTCATTCGCTTATTACAGATAAATGAAGCAGTATTGGTTATATATTAGATAATTGTGCACTGCCTTAGAGGTATGGCAACAAATAAATATGCATTTCATAAATATTTATGCATATTTAGTATGGGTTTAAGCTTGGCAATGGTTTATATGTAAAATTTGTTAGCCTATTAATATAATAGATAATGGACCGAAGTACTCAATGAGCGAAGGAGTGAAAATAATTTCTCTAATAATAGGGGGAGCTTATTGAGTGAAAGAATGAAATTCATTTTGTAGAAATATGAGTTCTATTTATAGAAATTTATTATTTAGTGTTGGTAAGTTACAAATGCTGGTTAGGGCAAATCTAGGCTTTTGCAAAAACAGTTAAAGGTTTTTCTAGCTTTTTTCTTTATCCATAACTTAGCAATATTTAGAAGACATTTTAATTTGATTTTTGATTTGATTTAAAAAAAAAAATGTATTCAAAGTGGTAAAATCAGCCAAAATCTAGCCTTTTGTAAAAACTGTTAAAGGTTTTTCTATCTTTTTTCCTTAACCATAACTTAAAAATATTTAAAAATACATTTCTTATCGATTTTTGATTTGATTTTTGAAACAAATAGTACGTATATTGATTAAAAAAAAAATATTCAAAAGTGGTGAAACCGGGCAAAATGTAGCCTTTTGCAAAAACAGTTTGAGGATTTTCTAGCCTTAGCCAGAACTTAGAAATATTTAAAAAGACATTTCATATCGATTTTTGATTTGATTTTTGAAAAAAAATGTGGGTATGTTGATTTAAAAAAAAGTTATTCAAAATTGGTTAAACCGGGCAAAATCTAGCCTTATGGAAAAAACTGTTTGAGGGTTTTTAAGCTTTTTTCCTCAACCATAACTTAGAAATATTTAAAAAGAGATTTTGTATCGATTTCTGATTTGATTTTTGAAAAAAACAGTACGTATATTGATTTAAAAAAAAAAATATTCAAAAGTGGTGAAACCGGGCTAAATGTAGGCTTTGAGGATTTTCTAGCTTTTTTCCTTATCCGTAACTTAGAAATATTTAAAAAGACATTTCATATCGATTTTTGATTTGATTTAAAAAAAAAAATGTGGGTATGTTGATTTAAAAAAAAAGTTATTCAAAAGTGGTTAAACCTCGCAAAATCTGGCCTTATGCAAAAACAGTTTGAGGGTTTTCTAGCTTTTTTCCTTAACCCTAACTTGAAAATATTTAAAAAGACATTTTATATTGATTTTTGATTTGATTTTTTAAAAAAAATGTAGGTATATTGAAACCGGGAAAAATGTAGCCTTTTGGAAAAACAGATTGAGGGTTTTCTAGCTTTTTTCATTAACCATAACTTAGAAATATTAAAAAGACATTTTATATTGATTTTTTTTTTTTTATTCAAAAGTGGTCAGATTTTGTCTAGACTTGTTTGGTGTTCGGGTTGTAAATTTGGATGAATAGAAATGAGTTGTTGTCTTTAGTAATATTTTAGTTGACCTCTAACCACTTCGTTTAGTACAAAATTTAAGGACCTGTGAAAAATTATGGAAATTTATATTTCAAAATTTATAGAAATAATCTACCGAAGTCCGATAAACAGAACAATATCCCCCTTATTCATAAAAAATATAAAAGGTTTATTAAGCTCTTATTATTCAAAATTGGTATGAAAATGTCATTTTAAAAAGCTTTATAAACCAATTTTATTTTTTATGAATATGAGGGTATGTTTAAAAAAATTTTAATTTTCGGAAAAACTTACCAAAAAACCCAAATTGTATAAGCGGTTATCTCATTTCTATAATGGGTGGTATGTATGTATATTTATGAAAATATTCGCAGTAAGTTTTTTCCGAAAAAAGTATCACAAATATAAAAATATGTCTTATGAAATTTAAATGAGCTTATAAAAAATCAAGATTAGAAATACTCATATACCTAACGATGTTTAAAAAAAAAAAAACAATTTTCAATGAAAAAAAAAAATTGAAGCCCGGAGCTGTTCTCGAACCTACAACAGTTCGCTCGCTATCCGATGCGCTAACCACTGCTCTACTGCTTTATCTACGAATTTATTGTCAAATCACCAATTCAAGCTGTATGGGCAATGAGCGAGAGAATGAAAATAGTTTCTCTAATAAAAGGAGGAGCTTGTCGAGTGAAAGATTGAAAGGTTCATTTTGCAGAAAATGAGTTCTTTTTATAGAAATTTATTATACAGGCGTGTTTTTAAATCTTTTTAGAGGGATTAATTACAAATTCTGGTTAGGTCAAAAAAAGTTTGAGGATTTTCTAGCTTTTTTCTTTAACCATAACTTAGCAATATTTAAAAGACACTTTATATGGATTTTTCTTTTGATTTAAAGAAAAAAAAATGTATATTGATTTTTAAAAAAATTCTATTCAATTTGGTCTAGACTTGTTTGGGGCTCGGGTTGCGAATTTGCCCTTTTAAAAGTTAATACATATATACATTTGAAAAGAAATTATTTGTTGTCTTCAGTAAAATTTAAGATTTCCGCTTATCACTTGGTTTAGTTCAAAATAACGTAGTATCCATAAAATATTTTGTCGATTTTTATACTTTAAATAAGGAATTTGTCAGCAACTCTATCTCAATCGATAGAATTTGAAAAAAAATTGGCAAATTGCAGCTTTCATCTTCAAAAATTTGAGCAGTCGGACTTATATTAATGGTAATTTTTTTAAATAATTACCAAAAAAAAAAAAACAAAAAGAAATTGTATAAGCGGTTATAGCATTTCTATAATGGGTGGTATGTATGTATATTTATGATATAAAATTATTATTTCACATGGCTTTCCGTAAACTAAAAATATTCGCACCAAATTTTTTTCTTCTCGAAAATAGAGATCACAAACATAAAAATATTGTTTATAAAAATATTAAAAAGTCAAGATTAGAAATATAAAAATATATAAAAAATTTAAACAATTTTCAATGACAAAAAAGAAAAAAAATGTTGGCCTATAGCTGTGTAACTAACTGTACTCGAACCATCAACCGCTCGACCACTACCCACTAACGCTTCCCACTGGGCTATCGCTTTATTTACAAATTGATTGTCAGATAACCAATTTAAGTTGCATGAAAAATTTTCATTCGCTTATTACAGATAAATGAAGCAGTATTGGTTATATATTAGATAATTGTGCACTGCCTTAGAGGTATGCCAACAAATAAATATGCATTTCATAAATATTTATGCATATTTAGTATGGGTTTAAGCTTGGCAATGGTTTATATGTAAAATTTGTTAGCCTATTAATATAATAGATAATGGACCGAAGTACTCAATGAGCGAAGGAGTGCAAATAATTTCTCTAATAATAGGGGGAGCTTATTGAGTGAAAGAATGAAATTCATTTTGTAGAAATATGAGTTCTATTTATAGAAATTTATTATTTAGTGTTGGTAAGTTACAAATGCTGGTTAGGGCAAATCTAGGCTTTTGCAAAAACAGTTAAAGGTTTTTCTAGCTTTTTTCTTTATCCATAACTTAGCAATATTTAGAAGACATTTTAATTTGATTTTTGATTTGATTTAAAAAAAAAAATGTATTCAAAGTGGTAAAATCAGCCAAAATCTAGCCTTTTGTAAAAACTGTTAAAGGTTTTTCTATCTTTTTTCCTTAACCATAACTTAAAAATATTTAAAAATACATTTCTTATCGATTTTTGATTTGATTTTTGAAACAAATAGTACGTATATTGATTAAAAAAAAAATATTCAAAAGTGGTGAAACCGGGCAAAATGTAGCCTTTTGCAAAAACAGTTTGAGGATTTTCTAGCCTTAGCCAGAACTTAGAAATATTTAAAAAGACATTTCATATCGATTTTTGATTTGATTTTTGAAAAAAAATGTGGGTATGTTGATTTAAAAAAAAGTTATTCAAAATTGGTTAAACCGGGCAAAATCTAGCCTTATGGAAAAAACTGTTTGAGGGTTTTTAAGCTTTTTTCCTCAACCATAACTTAGAAATATTTAAAAAGAGATTTTGTATCGATTTCTGATTTGATTTTTGAAAAAAACAGTACGTATATTGATTTAAAAAAAAAAATATTCAAAAGTGGTGAAACCGGGCTAAATGTAGGCTTTGAGGATTTTCTAGCTTTTTTCCTTATCCGTAACTTAGAAATATTTAAAAAGACATTTCATATCGATTTTTGATTTGATTTAAAAAAAAAAATGTGGGTATGTTGATTTAAAAAAAAAGTTATTCAAAAGTGGTTAAACCTCGCAAAATCTGGCCTTATGCAAAAACAGTTTGAGGGTTTTCTAGCTTTTTTCCTTAACCCTAACTTGAAAATATTTAAAAAGACATTTTATATTGATTTTTGATTTGATTTTTTAAAAAAAATGTAGGTATATTGAAACCGGGAAAAATGTAGCCTTTTGGAAAAACAGATTGAGGGTTTTCTAGCTTTTTTCATTAACCATAACTTAGAAATATTAAAAAGACATTTTATATTGATTTTTTTTTTTTTATTCAAAAGTGGTCAGATTTTGTCTAGACTTGTTTGGTGTTCGGGTTGTAAATTTGGATGAATAGAAATGAGTTGTTGTCTTTAGTAATATTTTAGTTGACCTCTAACCACTTCGTTTAGTACAAAATTTAAGGACCTGTGAAAAATTATGGAAATTTATATTTCAAAATTTATAGAAATAATCTACCGAAGTCCGATAAACAGAACAATATCCCCCTTATTCATAAAAAATATAAAAGGTTTATTAAGCTCTTATTATTCAAAATTGGTATGAAAATGTCATTTTAAAAAGCTTTATAAACCAATTTTATTTTTTATGAATATGAGGGTATGTTTAAAAAAATTTTAATTTTCGGAAAAACTTACCAAAAAACCCAAATTGTATAAGCGGTTATCTCATTTCTATAATGGGTGGTATGTATGTATATTTATGAAAATATTCGCAGTAAGTTTTTTCCGAAAAAAGTATCACAAATATAAAAATATGTCTTATGAAATTTAAATGAGCTTATAAAAAATCAAGATTAGAAATACTCATATACCTAACGATGTTTAAAAAAAAAAAAACAATTTTCAATGAAAAAAAAAAATTGAAGCCCGGAGCTGTTCTCGAACCTACAACAGTTCGCTCGCTATCCGATGCGCTAACCACTGCTCTACTGCTTTATCTACGAATTTATTGTCAAATCACCAATTCAAGCTGTATGGGCAATGAGCGAGAGAATGAAAATAGTTTCTCTAATAAAAGGAGGAGCTTGTCGAGTGAAAGATTGAAAGGTTCATTTTGCAGAAAATGAGTTCTTTTTATAGAAATTTATTATACAGGCGTGTTTTTAAATCTTTTTAGAGGGATTAATTACAAATTCTGGTTAGGTCAAAAAAAGTTTGAGGATTTTCTAGCTTTTTTCTTTAACCATAACTTAGCAATATTTAAAAGACACTTTATATGGATTTTTCTTTTGATTTAAAGAAAAAAAAATGTATATTGATTTTTAAAAAAATTCTATTCAATTTGGTCTAGACTTGTTTGGGGCTCGGGTTGCGAATTTGCCCTTTTAAAAGTTAATACATATATACATTTGAAAAGAAATTATTTGTTGTCTTCAGTAAAATTTAAGATTTCCGCTTATCACTTGGTTTAGTTCAAAATAACGTAGTATCCATAAAATATTTTGTCGATTTTTATACTTTAAATAAGGAATTTGTCAGCAACTCTATCTCAATCGATAGAATTTGAAAAAAAATTGGCAAATTGCAGCTTTCATCTTCAAAAATTTGAGCAGTCGGACTTATATTAATGGTAATTTTTTTAAATAATTACCAAAAAAAAAAAAACAAAAAGAAATTGTATAAGCGGTTATAGCATTTCTATAATGGGTGGTATGTATGTATATTTATGATATAAAATTATTATTTCACATGGCTTTCCGTAAACTAAAAATATTCGCACCAAATTTTTTTCTTCTCGAAAATAGAGATCACAAACATAAAAATATTGTTTATAAAAATATTAAAAAGTCAAGATTAGAAATATAAAAATATATAAAAAATTTAAACAATTTTCAATGACAAAAAAGAAAAAAAATGTTGGCCTATAGCTGTGTAACTAACTGTACTCGAACCATCAACCGCTCGACCACTACCCACTAACGCTTCCCACTGGGCTATCGCTTTATTTACAAATTGATTGTCAGATAACCAATTTAAGTTGCATGAAAAATTTTCATTCGCTTATTACAGATAAATGAAGCAGTATTGGTTATATATTAGATAATTGTGCACTGCCTTAGAGGTATGCCAACAAATAAATATGCATTTCATAAATATTTATGCATATTTAGTATGGGTTTAAGCTTGGCAATGGTTTATATGTAAAATTTGTTAGCCTATTAATATAATAGATAATGGACCGAAGTACTCAATGAGCGAAGGAGTGAAAATAATTTCTCTAATAATAGGGGGAGCTTATTGAGTGAAAGAATGAAATTCATTTTGTAGAAATATGAGTTCTATTTATAGAAATTTATTATTTAGTGTTGGTAAGTTACAAATGCTGGTTAGGGCAAATCTAGGCTTTTGCAAAAACAGTTAAAGGTTTTTCTAGCTTTTTTCTTTATCCATAACTTAGCAATATTTAGAAGACATTTTAATTTGATTTTTGATTTGATTTAAAAAAAAAAATGTATTCAAAGTGGTAAAATCAGCCAAAATCTAGCCTTTTGTAAAAACTGTTAAAGGTTTTTCTATCTTTTTTCCTTAACCATAACTTAAAAATATTTAAAAATACATTTCTTATCGATTTTTGATTTGATTTTTGAAACAAATAGTACGTATATTGATTAAAAAAAAAATATTCAAAAGTGGTGAAACCGGGCAAAATGTAGCCTTTTGCAAAAACAGTTTGAGGATTTTCTAGCCTTAGCCAGAACTTAGAAATATTTAAAAAGACATTTCATATCGATTTTTGATTTGATTTTTGAAAAAAAATGTGGGTATGTTGATTTAAAAAAAAGTTATTCAAAATTGGTTAAACCGGGCAAAATCTAGCCTTATGGAAAAAACTGTTTGAGGGTTTTTAAGCTTTTTTCCTCAACCATAACTTAGAAATATTTAAAAAGAGATTTTGTATCGATTTCTGATTTGATTTTTGAAAAAAACAGTACGTATATTGATTTAAAAAAAAAAATATTCAAAAGTGGTGAAACCGGGCTAAATGTAGGCTTTGAGGATTTTCTAGCTTTTTTCCTTATCCGTAACTTAGAAATATTTAAAAAGACATTTCATATCGATTTTTGATTTGATTTAAAAAAAAAAATGTGGGTATGTTGATTTAAAAAAAAAGTTATTCAAAAGTGGTTAAACCTCGCAAAATCTGGCCTTATGCAAAAACAGTTTGAGGGTTTTCTAGCTTTTTTCCTTAACCCTAACTTGAAAATATTTAAAAAGACATTTTATATTGATTTTTGATTTGATTTTTTAAAAAAAATGTAGGTATATTGAAACCGGGAAAAATGTAGCCTTTTGGAAAAACAGATTGAGGGTTTTCTAGCTTTTTTCATTAACCATAACTTAGAAATATTAAAAAGACATTTTATATTGATTTTTTTTTTTTTATTCAAAAGTGGTCAGATTTTGTCTAGACTTGTTTGGTGTTCGGGTTGTAAATTTGGATGAATAGAAATGAGTTGTTGTCTTTAGTAATATTTTAGTTGACCTCTAACCACTTCGTTTAGTACAAAATTTAAGGACCTGTGAAAAATTATGGAAATTTATATTTCAAAATTTATAGAAATAATCTACCGAAGTCCGATAAACAGAACAATATCCCCCTTATTCATAAAAAATATAAAAGGTTTATTAAGCTCTTATTATTCAAAATTGGTATGAAAATGTCATTTTAAAAAGCTTTATAAACCAATTTTATTTTTTATGAATATGAGGGTATGTTTAAAAAAATTTTAATTTTCGGAAAAACTTACCAAAAAACCCAAATTGTATAAGCGGTTATCTCATTTCTATAATGGGTGGTATGTATGTATATTTATGAAAATATTCGCAGTAAGTTTTTTCCGAAAAAAGTATCACAAATATAAAAATATGTCTTATGAAATTTAAATGAGCTTATAAAAAATCAAGATTAGAAATACTCATATACCTAACGATGTTTAAAAAAAAAAAAACAATTTTCAATGAAAAAAAAAAATTGAAGCCCGGAGCTGTTCTCGAACCTACAACAGTTCGCTCGCTATCCGATGCGCTAACCACTGCTCTACTGCTTTATCTACGAATTTATTGTCAAATCACCAATTCAAGCTGTATGGGCAATGAGCGAGAGAATGAAAATAGTTTCTCTAATAAAAGGAGGAGCTTGTCGAGTGAAAGATTGAAAGGTTCATTTTGCAGAAAATGAGTTCTTTTTATAGAAATTTATTATACAGGCGTGTTTTTAAATCTTTTTAGAGGGATTAATTACAAATTCTGGTTAGGTCAAAAAAAGTTTGAGGATTTTCTAGCTTTTTTCTTTAACCATAACTTAGCAATATTTAAAAGACACTTTATATGGATTTTTCTTTTGATTTAAAGAAAAAAAAATGTATATTGATTTTTAAAAAAATTCTATTCAATTTGGTCTAGACTTGTTTGGGGCTCGGGTTGCGAATTTGCCCTTTTAAAAGTTAATACATATATACATTTGAAAAGAAATTATTTGTTGTCTTCAGTAAAATTTAAGATTTCCGCTTATCACTTGGTTTAGTTCAAAATAACGTAGTATCCATAAAATATTTTGTCGATTTTTATACTTTAAATAAGGAATTTGTCAGCAACTCTATCTCAATCGATAGAATTTGAAAAAAAATTGGCAAATTGCAGCTTTCATCTTCAAAAATTTGAGCAGTCGGACTTATATTAATGGTAATTTTTTTAAATAATTACCAAAAAAAAAAAAACAAAAAGAAATTGTATAAGCGGTTATAGCATTTCTATAATGGGTGGTATGTATGTATATTTATGATATAAAATTATTATTTCACATGGCTTTCCGTAAACTAAAAATATTCGCACCAAATTTTTTTCTTCTCGAAAATAGAGATCACAAACATAAAAATATTGTTTATAAAAATATTAAAAAGTCAAGATTAGAAATATAAAAATATATAAAAAATTTAAACAATTTTCAATGACAAAAAAGAAAAAAAATGTTGGCCTATAGCTGTGTAACTAACTGTACTCGAACCATCAACCGCTCGACCACTACCCACTAACGCTTCCCACTGGGCTATCGCTTTATTTACAAATTGATTGTCAGATAACCAATTTAAGTTGCATGAAAAATTTTCATTCGCTTATTACAGATAAATGAAGCAGTATTGGTTATATATTAGATAATTGTGCACTGCCTTAGAGGTATGCCAACAAATAAATATGCATTTCATAAATATTTATGCATATTTAGTATGGGTTTAAGCTTGGCAATGGTTTATATGTAAAATTTGTTAGCCTATTAATATAATAGATAATGGACCGAAGTACTCAATGAGCGAAGGAGTGCAAATAATTTCTCTAATAATAGGGGGAGCTTATTGAGTGAAAGAATGAAATTCATTTTGTAGAAATATGAGTTCTATTTATAGAAATTTATTATTTAGTGTTGGTAAGTTACAAATGCTGGTTAGGGCAAATCTAGGCTTTTGCAAAAACAGTTAAAGGTTTTTCTAGCTTTTTTCTTTATCCATAACTTAGCAATATTTAGAAGACATTTTAATTTGATTTTTGATTTGATTTAAAAAAAAAAATGTATTCAAAGTGGTAAAATCAGCCAAAATCTAGCCTTTTGTAAAAACTGTTAAAGGTTTTTCTATCTTTTTTCCTTAACCATAACTTAAAAATATTTAAAAATACATTTCTTATCGATTTTTGATTTGATTTTTGAAACAAATAGTACGTATATTGATTAAAAAAAAAATATTCAAAAGTGGTGAAACCGGGCAAAATGTAGCCTTTTGCAAAAACAGTTTGAGGATTTTCTAGCCTTAGCCAGAACTTAGAAATATTTAAAAAGACATTTCATATCGATTTTTGATTTGATTTTTGAAAAAAAATGTGGGTATGTTGATTTAAAAAAAAGTTATTCAAAATTGGTTAAACCGGGCAAAATCTAGCCTTATGGAAAAAACTGTTTGAGGGTTTTTAAGCTTTTTTCCTCAACCATAACTTAGAAATATTTAAAAAGAGATTTTGTATCGATTTCTGATTTGATTTTTGAAAAAAACAGTACGTATATTGATTTAAAAAAAAAAATATTCAAAAGTGGTGAAACCGGGCTAAATGTAGGCTTTGAGGATTTTCTAGCTTTTTTCCTTATCCGTAACTTAGAAATATTTAAAAAGACATTTCATATCGATTTTTGATTTGATTTAAAAAAAAAAATGTGGGTATGTTGATTTAAAAAAAAAGTTATTCAAAAGTGGTTAAACCTCGCAAAATCTGGCCTTATGCAAAAACAGTTTGAGGGTTTTCTAGCTTTTTTCCTTAACCCTAACTTGAAAATATTTAAAAAGACATTTTATATTGATTTTTGATTTGATTTTTTAAAAAAAATGTAGGTATATTGAAACCGGGAAAAATGTAGCCTTTTGGAAAAACAGATTGAGGGTTTTCTAGCTTTTTTCATTAACCATAACTTAGAAATATTAAAAAGACATTTTATATTGATTTTTTTTTTTTTATTCAAAAGTGGTCAGATTTTGTCTAGACTTGTTTGGTGTTCGGGTTGTAAATTTGGATGAATAGAAATGAGTTGTTGTCTTTAGTAATATTTTAGTTGACCTCTAACCACTTCGTTTAGTACAAAATTTAAGGACCTGTGAAAAATTATGGAAATTTATATTTCAAAATTTATAGAAATAATCTACCGAAGTCCGATAAACAGAACAATATCCCCCTTATTCATAAAAAATATAAAAGGTTTATTAAGCTCTTATTATTCAAAATTGGTATGAAAATGTCATTTTAAAAAGCTTTATAAACCAATTTTATTTTTTATGAATATGAGGGTATGTTTAAAAAAATTTTAATTTTCGGAAAAACTTACCAAAAAACCCAAATTGTATAAGCGGTTATCTCATTTCTATAATGGGTGGTATGTATGTATATTTATGAAAATATTCGCAGTAAGTTTTTTCCGAAAAAAGTATCACAAATATAAAAATATGTCTTATGAAATTTAAATGAGCTTATAAAAAATCAAGATTAGAAATACTCATATACCTAACGATGTTTAAAAAAAAAAAAACAATTTTCAATGAAAAAAAAAAATTGAAGCCCGGAGCTGTTCTCGAACCTACAACAGTTCGCTCGCTATCCGATGCGCTAACCACTGCTCTACTGCTTTATCTACGAATTTATTGTCAAATCACCAATTCAAGCTGTATGGGCAATGAGCGAGAGAATGAAAATAGTTTCTCTAATAAAAGGAGGAGCTTGTCGAGTGAAAGATTGAAAGGTTCATTTTGCAGAAAATGAGTTCTTTTTATAGAAATTTATTATACAGGCGTGTTTTTAAATCTTTTTAGAGGGATTAATTACAAATTCTGGTTAGGTCAAAAAAAGTTTGAGGATTTTCTAGCTTTTTTCTTTAACCATAACTTAGCAATATTTAAAAGACACTTTATATGGATTTTTCTTTTGATTTAAAGAAAAAAAAATGTATATTGATTTTTAAAAAAATTCTATTCAATTTGGTCTAGACTTGTTTGGGGCTCGGGTTGCGAATTTGCCCTTTTAAAAGTTAATACATATATACATTTGAAAAGAAATTATTTGTTGTCTTCAGTAAAATTTAAGATTTCCGCTTATCACTTGGTTTAGTTCAAAATAACGTAGTATCCATAAAATATTTTGTCGATTTTTATACTTTAAATAAGGAATTTGTCAGCAACTCTATCTCAATCGATAGAATTTGAAAAAAAATTGGCAAATTGCAGCTTTCATCTTCAAAAATTTGAGCAGTCGGACTTATATTAATGGTAATTTTTTTAAATAATTACCAAAAAAAAAAAAACAAAAAGAAATTGTATAAGCGGTTATAGCATTTCTATAATGGGTGGTATGTATGTATATTTATGATATAAAATTATTATTTCACATGGCTTTCCGTAAACTAAAAATATTCGCACCAAATTTTTTTCTTCTCGAAAATAGAGATCACAAACATAAAAATATTGTTTATAAAAATATTAAAAAGTCAAGATTAGAAATATAAAAATATATAAAAAATTTAAACAATTTTCAATGACAAAAAAGAAAAAAAATGTTGGCCTATAGCTGTGTAACTAACTGTACTCGAACCATCAACCGCTCGACCACTACCCACTAACGCTTCCCACTGGGCTATCGCTTTATTTACAAATTGATTGTCAGATAACCAATTTAAGTTGCATGAAAAATTTTCATTCGCTTATTACAGATAAATGAAGCAGTATTGGTTATATATTAGATAATTGTGCACTGCCTTAGAGGTATGCCAACAAATAAATATGCATTTCATAAATATTTATGCATATTTAGTATGGGTTTAAGCTTGGCAATGGTTTATATGTAAAATTTGTTAGCCTATTAATATAATAGATAATGGACCGAAGTACTCAATGAGCGAAGGAGTGAAAATAATTTCTCTAATAATAGGGGGAGCTTATTGAGTGAAAGAATGAAATTCATTTTGTAGAAATATGAGTTCTATTTATAGAAATTTATTATTTAGTGTTGGTAAGTTACAAATGCTGGTTAGGGCAAATCTAGGCTTTTGCAAAAACAGTTAAAGGTTTTTCTAGCTTTTTTCTTTATCCATAACTTAGCAATATTTAGAAGACATTTTAATTTGATTTTTGATTTGATTTAAAAAAAAAAATGTATTCAAAGTGGTAAAATCAGCCAAAATCTAGCCTTTTGTAAAAACTGTTAAAGGTTTTTCTATCTTTTTTCCTTAACCATAACTTAAAAATATTTAAAAATACATTTCTTATCGATTTTTGATTTGATTTTTGAAACAAATAGTACGTATATTGATTAAAAAAAAAATATTCAAAAGTGGTGAAACCGGGCAAAATGTAGCCTTTTGCAAAAACAGTTTGAGGATTTTCTAGCCTTAGCCAGAACTTAGAAATATTTAAAAAGACATTTCATATCGATTTTTGATTTGATTTTTGAAAAAAAATGTGGGTATGTTGATTTAAAAAAAAGTTATTCAAAATTGGTTAAACCGGGCAAAATCTAGCCTTATGGAAAAAACTGTTTGAGGGTTTTTAAGCTTTTTTCCTCAACCATAACTTAGAAATATTTAAAAAGAGATTTTGTATCGATTTCTGATTTGATTTTTGAAAAAAACAGTACGTATATTGATTTAAAAAAAAAAATATTCAAAAGTGGTGAAACCGGGCTAAATGTAGGCTTTGAGGATTTTCTAGCTTTTTTCCTTATCCGTAACTTAGAAATATTTAAAAAGACATTTCATATCGATTTTTGATTTGATTTAAAAAAAAAAATGTGGGTATGTTGATTTAAAAAAAAAGTTATTCAAAAGTGGTTAAACCTCGCAAAATCTGGCCTTATGCAAAAACAGTTTGAGGGTTTTCTAGCTTTTTTCCTTAACCCTAACTTGAAAATATTTAAAAAGACATTTTATATTGATTTTTGATTTGATTTTTTAAAAAAAATGTAGGTATATTGAAACCGGGAAAAATGTAGCCTTTTGGAAAAACAGATTGAGGGTTTTCTAGCTTTTTTCATTAACCATAACTTAGAAATATTAAAAAGACATTTTATATTGATTTTTTTTTTTTTATTCAAAAGTGGTCAGATTTTGTCTAGACTTGTTTGGTGTTCGGGTTGTAAATTTGGATGAATAGAAATGAGTTGTTGTCTTTAGTAATATTTTAGTTGACCTCTAACCACTTCGTTTAGTACAAAATTTAAGGACCTGTGAAAAATTATGGAAATTTATATTTCAAAATTTATAGAAATAATCTACCGAAGTCCGATAAACAGAACAATATCCCCCTTATTCATAAAAAATATAAAAGGTTTATTAAGCTCTTATTATTCAAAATTGGTATGAAAATGTCATTTTAAAAAGCTTTATAAACCAATTTTATTTTTTATGAATATGAGGGTATGTTTAAAAAAATTTTAATTTTCGGAAAAACTTACCAAAAAACCCAAATTGTATAAGCGGTTATCTCATTTCTATAATGGGTGGTATGTATGTATATTTATGAAAATATTCGCAGTAAGTTTTTTCCGAAAAAAGTATCACAAATATAAAAATATGTCTTATGAAATTTAAATGAGCTTATAAAAAATCAAGATTAGAAATACTCATATACCTAACGATGTTTAAAAAAAAAAAAACAATTTTCAATGAAAAAAAAAAATTGAAGCCCGGAGCTGTTCTCGAACCTACAACAGTTCGCTCGCTATCCGATGCGCTAACCACTGCTCTACTGCTTTATCTACGAATTTATTGTCAAATCACCAATTCAAGCTGTATGGGCAATGAGCGAGAGAATGAAAATAGTTTCTCTAATAAAAGGAGGAGCTTGTCGAGTGAAAGATTGAAAGGTTCATTTTGCAGAAAATGAGTTCTTTTTATAGAAATTTATTATACAGGCGTGTTTTTAAATCTTTTTAGAGGGATTAATTACAAATTCTGGTTAGGTCAAAAAAAGTTTGAGGATTTTCTAGCTTTTTTCTTTAACCATAACTTAGCAATATTTAAAAGACACTTTATATGGATTTTTCTTTTGATTTAAAGAAAAAAAAATGTATATTGATTTTTAAAAAAATTCTATTCAATTTGGTCTAGACTTGTTTGGGGCTCGGGTTGCGAATTTGCCCTTTTAAAAGTTAATACATATATACATTTGAAAAGAAATTATTTGTTGTCTTCAGTAAAATTTAAGATTTCCGCTTATCACTTGGTTTAGTTCAAAATAACGTAGTATCCATAAAATATTTTGTCGATTTTTATACTTTAAATAAGGAATTTGTCAGCAACTCTATCTCAATCGATAGAATTTGAAAAAAAATTGGCAAATTGCAGCTTTCATCTTCAAAAATTTGAGCAGTCGGACTTATATTAATGGTAATTTTTTTAAATAATTACCAAAAAAAAAAAAACAAAAAGAAATTGTATAAGCGGTTATAGCATTTCTATAATGGGTGGTATGTATGTATATTTATGATATAAAATTATTATTTCACATGGCTTTCCGTAAACTAAAAATATTCGCACCAAATTTTTTTCTTCTCGAAAATAGAGATCACAAACATAAAAATATTGTTTATAAAAATATTAAAAAGTCAAGATTAGAAATATAAAAATATATAAAAAATTTAAACAATTTTCAATGACAAAAAAGAAAAAAAATGTTGGCCTATAGCTGTGTAACTAACTGTACTCGAACCATCAACCGCTCGACCACTACCCACTAACGCTTCCCACTGGGCTATCGCTTTATTTACAAATTGATTGTCAGATAACCAATTTAAGTTGCATGAAAAATTTTCATTCGCTTATTACAGATAAATGAAGCAGTATTGGTTATATATTAGATAATTGTGCACTGCCTTAGAGGTATGCCAACAAATAAATATGCATTTCATAAATATTTATGCATATTTAGTATGGGTTTAAGCTTGGCAATGGTTTATATGTAAAATTTGTTAGCCTATTAATATAATAGATAATGGACCGAAGTACTCAATGAGCGAAGGAGTGAAAATAATTTCTCTAATAATAGGGGGAGCTTATTGAGTGAAAGAATGAAATTCATTTTGTAGAAATATGAGTTCTATTTATAGAAATTTATTATTTAGTGTTGGTAAGTTACAAATGCTGGTTAGGGCAAATCTAGGCTTTTGCAAAAACAGTTAAAGGTTTTTCTAGCTTTTTTCTTTATCCATAACTTAGCAATATTTAGAAGACATTTTAATTTGATTTTTGATTTGATTTAAAAAAAAAAATGTATTCAAAGTGGTAAAATCAGCCAAAATCTAGCCTTTTGTAAAAACTGTTAAAGGTTTTTCTATCTTTTTTCCTTAACCATAACTTAAAAATATTTAAAAATACATTTCTTATCGATTTTTGATTTGATTTTTGAAACAAATAGTACGTATATTGATTAAAAAAAAAATATTCAAAAGTGGTGAAACCGGGCAAAATGTAGCCTTTTGCAAAAACAGTTTGAGGATTTTCTAGCCTTAGCCAGAACTTAGAAATATTTAAAAAGACATTTCATATCGATTTTTGATTTGATTTTTGAAAAAAAATGTGGGTATGTTGATTTAAAAAAAAGTTATTCAAAATTGGTTAAACCGGGCAAAATCTAGCCTTATGGAAAAAACTGTTTGAGGGTTTTTAAGCTTTTTTCCTCAACCATAACTTAGAAATATTTAAAAAGAGATTTTGTATCGATTTCTGATTTGATTTTTGAAAAAAACAGTACGTATATTGATTTAAAAAAAAAAATATTCAAAAGTGGTGAAACCGGGCTAAATGTAGGCTTTGAGGATTTTCTAGCTTTTTTCCTTATCCGTAACTTAGAAATATTTAAAAAGACATTTCATATCGATTTTTGATTTGATTTAAAAAAAAAAATGTGGGTATGTTGATTTAAAAAAAAAGTTATTCAAAAGTGGTTAAACCTCGCAAAATCTGGCCTTATGCAAAAACAGTTTGAGGGTTTTCTAGCTTTTTTCCTTAACCCTAACTTGAAAATATTTAAAAAGACATTTTATATTGATTTTTGATTTGATTTTTTAAAAAAAATGTAGGTATATTGAAACCGGGAAAAATGTAGCCTTTTGGAAAAACAGATTGAGGGTTTTCTAGCTTTTTTCATTAACCATAACTTAGAAATATTAAAAAGACATTTTATATTGATTTTTTTTTTTTTATTCAAAAGTGGTCAGATTTTGTCTAGACTTGTTTGGTGTTCGGGTTGTAAATTTGGATGAATAGAAATGAGTTGTTGTCTTTAGTAATATTTTAGTTGACCTCTAACCACTTCGTTTAGTACAAAATTTAAGGACCTGTGAAAAATTATGGAAATTTATATTTCAAAATTTATAGAAATAATCTACCGAAGTCCGATAAACAGAACAATATCCCCCTTATTCATAAAAAATATAAAAGGTTTATTAAGCTCTTATTATTCAAAATTGGTATGAAAATGTCATTTTAAAAAGCTTTATAAACCAATTTTATTTTTTATGAATATGAGGGTATGTTTAAAAAAATTTTAATTTTCGGAAAAACTTACCAAAAAACCCAAATTGTATAAGCGGTTATCTCATTTCTATAATGGGTGGTATGTATGTATATTTATGAAAATATTCGCAGTAAGTTTTTTCCGAAAAAAGTATCACAAATATAAAAATATGTCTTATGAAATTTAAATGAGCTTATAAAAAATCAAGATTAGAAATACTCATATACCTAACGATGTTTAAAAAAAAAAAAACAATTTTCAATGAAAAAAAAAAATTGAAGCCCGGAGCTGTTCTCGAACCTACAACAGTTCGCTCGCTATCCGATGCGCTAACCACTGCTCTACTGCTTTATCTACGAATTTATTGTCAAATCACCAATTCAAGCTGTATGGGCAATGAGCGAGAGAATGAAAATAGTTTCTCTAATAAAAGGAGGAGCTTGTCGAGTGAAAGATTGAAAGGTTCATTTTGCAGAAAATGAGTTCTTTTTATAGAAATTTATTATACAGGCGTGTTTTTAAATCTTTTTAGAGGGATTAATTACAAATTCTGGTTAGGTCAAAAAAAGTTTGAGGATTTTCTAGCTTTTTTCTTTAACCATAACTTAGCAATATTTAAAAGACACTTTATATGGATTTTTCTTTTGATTTAAAGAAAAAAAAATGTATATTGATTTTTAAAAAAATTCTATTCAATTTGGTCTAGACTTGTTTGGGGCTCGGGTTGCGAATTTGCCCTTTTAAAAGTTAATACATATATACATTTGAAAAGAAATTATTTGTTGTCTTCAGTAAAATTTAAGATTTCCGCTTATCACTTGGTTTAGTTCAAAATAACGTAGTATCCATAAAATATTTTGTCGATTTTTATACTTTAAATAAGGAATTTGTCAGCAACTCTATCTCAATCGATAGAATTTGAAAAAAAATTGGCAAATTGCAGCTTTCATCTTCAAAAATTTGAGCAGTCGGACTTATATTAATGGTAATTTTTTTAAATAATTACCAAAAAAAAAAAAACAAAAAGAAATTGTATAAGCGGTTATAGCATTTCTATAATGGGTGGTATGTATGTATATTTATGATATAAAATTATTATTTCACATGGCTTTCCGTAAACTAAAAATATTCGCACCAAATTTTTTTCTTCTCGAAAATAGAGATCACAAACATAAAAATATTGTTTATAAAAATATTAAAAAGTCAAGATTAGAAATATAAAAATATATAAAAAATTTAAACAATTTTCAATGACAAAAAAGAAAAAAAATGTTGGCCTATAGCTGTGTAACTAACTGTACTCGAACCATCAACCGCTCGACCACTACCCACTAACGCTTCCCACTGGGCTATCGCTTTATTTACAAATTGATTGTCAGATAACCAATTTAAGTTGCATGAAAAATTTTCATTCGCTTATTACAGATAAATGAAGCAGTATTGGTTATATATTAGATAATTGTGCACTGCCTTAGAGGTATGCCAACAAATAAATATGCATTTCATAAATATTTATGCATATTTAGTATGGGTTTAAGCTTGGCAATGGTTTATATGTAAAATTTGTTAGCCTATTAATATAATAGATAATGGACCGAAGTACTCAATGAGCGAAGGAGTGAAAATAATTTCTCTAATAATAGGGGGAGCTTATTGAGTGAAAGAATGAAATTCATTTTGTAGAAATATGAGTTCTATTTATAGAAATTTATTATTTAGTGTTGGTAAGTTACAAATGCTGGTTAGGGCAAATCTAGGCTTTTGCAAAAACAGTTAAAGGTTTTTCTAGCTTTTTTCTTTATCCATAACTTAGCAATATTTAGAAGACATTTTAATTTGATTTTTGATTTGATTTAAAAAAAAAAATGTATTCAAAGTGGTAAAATCAGCCAAAATCTAGCCTTTTGTAAAAACTGTTAAAGGTTTTTCTATCTTTTTTCCTTAACCATAACTTAAAAATATTTAAAAATACATTTCTTATCGATTTTTGATTTGATTTTTGAAACAAATAGTACGTATATTGATTAAAAAAAAAATATTCAAAAGTGGTGAAACCGGGCAAAATGTAGCCTTTTGCAAAAACAGTTTGAGGATTTTCTAGCCTTAGCCAGAACTTAGAAATATTTAAAAAGACATTTCATATCGATTTTTGATTTGATTTTTGAAAAAAAATGTGGGTATGTTGATTTAAAAAAAAGTTATTCAAAATTGGTTAAACCGGGCAAAATCTAGCCTTATGGAAAAAACTGTTTGAGGGTTTTTAAGCTTTTTTCCTCAACCATAACTTAGAAATATTTAAAAAGAGATTTTGTATCGATTTCTGATTTGATTTTTGAAAAAAACAGTACGTATATTGATTTAAAAAAAAAAATATTCAAAAGTGGTGAAACCGGGCTAAATGTAGGCTTTGAGGATTTTCTAGCTTTTTTCCTTATCCGTAACTTAGAAATATTTAAAAAGACATTTCATATCGATTTTTGATTTGATTTAAAAAAAAAAATGTGGGTATGTTGATTTAAAAAAAAAGTTATTCAAAAGTGGTTAAACCTCGCAAAATCTGGCCTTATGCAAAAACAGTTTGAGGGTTTTCTAGCTTTTTTCCTTAACCCTAACTTGAAAATATTTAAAAAGACATTTTATATTGATTTTTGATTTGATTTTTTAAAAAAAATGTAGGTATATTGAAACCGGGAAAAATGTAGCCTTTTGGAAAAACAGATTGAGGGTTTTCTAGCTTTTTTCATTAACCATAACTTAGAAATATTAAAAAGACATTTTATATTGATTTTTTTTTTTTTATTCAAAAGTGGTCAGATTTTGTCTAGACTTGTTTGGTGTTCGGGTTGTAAATTTGGATGAATAGAAATGAGTTGTTGTCTTTAGTAATATTTTAGTTGACCTCTAACCACTTCGTTTAGTACAAAATTTAAGGACCTGTGAAAAATTATGGAAATTTATATTTCAAAATTTATAGAAATAATCTACCGAAGTCCGATAAACAGAACAATATCCCCCTTATTCATAAAAAATATAAAAGGTTTATTAAGCTCTTATTATTCAAAATTGGTATGAAAATGTCATTTTAAAAAGCTTTATAAACCAATTTTATTTTTTATGAATATGAGGGTATGTTTAAAAAAATTTTAATTTTCGGAAAAACTTACCAAAAAACCCAAATTGTATAAGCGGTTATCTCATTTCTATAATGGGTGGTATGTATGTATATTTATGAAAATATTCGCAGTAAGTTTTTTCCGAAAAAAGTATCACAAATATAAAAATATGTCTTATGAAATTTAAATGAGCTTATAAAAAATCAAGATTAGAAATACTCATATACCTAACGATGTTTAAAAAAAAAAAAACAATTTTCAATGAAAAAAAAAAATTGAAGCCCGGAGCTGTTCTCGAACCTACAACAGTTCGCTCGCTATCCGATGCGCTAACCACTGCTCTACTGCTTTATCTACGAATTTATTGTCAAATCACCAATTCAAGCTGTATGGGCAATGAGCGAGAGAATGAAAATAGTTTCTCTAATAAAAGGAGGAGCTTGTCGAGTGAAAGATTGAAAGGTTCATTTTGCAGAAAATGAGTTCTTTTTATAGAAATTTATTATACAGGCGTGTTTTTAAATCTTTTTAGAGGGATTAATTACAAATTCTGGTTAGGTCAAAAAAAGTTTGAGGATTTTCTAGCTTTTTTCTTTAACCATAACTTAGCAATATTTAAAAGACACTTTATATGGATTTTTCTTTTGATTTAAAGAAAAAAAAATGTATATTGATTTTTAAAAAAATTCTATTCAATTTGGTCTAGACTTGTTTGGGGCTCGGGTTGCGAATTTGCCCTTTTAAAAGTTAATACATATATACATTTGAAAAGAAATTATTTGTTGTCTTCAGTAAAATTTAAGATTTCCGCTTATCACTTGGTTTAGTTCAAAATAACGTAGTATCCATAAAATATTTTGTCGATTTTTATACTTTAAATAAGGAATTTGTCAGCAACTCTATCTCAATCGATAGAATTTGAAAAAAAATTGGCAAATTGCAGCTTTCATCTTCAAAAATTTGAGCAGTCGGACTTATATTAATGGTAATTTTTTTAAATAATTACCAAAAAAAAAAAAACAAAAAGAAATTGTATAAGCGGTTATAGCATTTCTATAATGGGTGGTATGTATGTATATTTATGATATAAAATTATTATTTCACATGGCTTTCCGTAAACTAAAAATATTCGCACCAAATTTTTTTCTTCTCGAAAATAGAGATCACAAACATAAAAATATTGTTTATAAAAATATTAAAAAGTCAAGATTAGAAATATAAAAATATATAAAAAATTTAAACAATTTTCAATGACAAAAAAGAAAAAAAATGTTGGCCTATAGCTGTGTAACTAACTGTACTCGAACCATCAACCGCTCGACCACTACCCACTAACGCTTCCCACTGGGCTATCGCTTTATTTACAAATTGATTGTCAGATAACCAATTTAAGTTGCATGAAAAATTTTCATTCGCTTATTACAGATAAATGAAGCAGTATTGGTTATATATTAGATAATTGTGCACTGCCTTAGAGGTATGCCAACAAATAAATATGCATTTCATAAATATTTATGCATATTTAGTATGGGTTTAAGCTTGGCAATGGTTTATATGTAAAATTTGTTAGCCTATTAATATAATAGATAATGGACCGAAGTACTCAATGAGCGAAGGAGTGAAAATAATTTCTCTAATAATAGGGGGAGCTTATTGAGTGAAAGAATGAAATTCATTTTGTAGAAATATGAGTTCTATTTATAGAAATTTATTATTTAGTGTTGGTAAGTTACAAATGCTGGTTAGGGCAAATCTAGGCTTTTGCAAAAACAGTTAAAGGTTTTTCTAGCTTTTTTCTTTATCCATAACTTAGCAATATTTAGAAGACATTTTAATTTGATTTTTGATTTGATTTAAAAAAAAAAATGTATTCAAAGTGGTAAAATCAGCCAAAATCTAGCCTTTTGTAAAAACTGTTAAAGGTTTTTCTATCTTTTTTCCTTAACCATAACTTAAAAATATTTAAAAATACATTTCTTATCGATTTTTGATTTGATTTTTGAAACAAATAGTACGTATATTGATTAAAAAAAAAATATTCAAAAGTGGTGAAACCGGGCAAAATGTAGCCTTTTGCAAAAACAGTTTGAGGATTTTCTAGCCTTAGCCAGAACTTAGAAATATTTAAAAAGACATTTCATATCGATTTTTGATTTGATTTTTGAAAAAAAATGTGGGTATGTTGATTTAAAAAAAAGTTATTCAAAATTGGTTAAACCGGGCAAAATCTAGCCTTATGGAAAAAACTGTTTGAGGGTTTTTAAGCTTTTTTCCTCAACCATAACTTAGAAATATTTAAAAAGAGATTTTGTATCGATTTCTGATTTGATTTTTGAAAAAAACAGTACGTATATTGATTTAAAAAAAAAAATATTCAAAAGTGGTGAAACCGGGCTAAATGTAGGCTTTGAGGATTTTCTAGCTTTTTTCCTTATCCGTAACTTAGAAATATTTAAAAAGACATTTCATATCGATTTTTGATTTGATTTAAAAAAAAAAATGTGGGTATGTTGATTTAAAAAAAAAGTTATTCAAAAGTGGTTAAACCTCGCAAAATCTGGCCTTATGCAAAAACAGTTTGAGGGTTTTCTAGCTTTTTTCCTTAACCCTAACTTGAAAATATTTAAAAAGACATTTTATATTGATTTTTGATTTGATTTTTTAAAAAAAATGTAGGTATATTGAAACCGGGAAAAATGTAGCCTTTTGGAAAAACAGATTGAGGGTTTTCTAGCTTTTTTCATTAACCATAACTTAGAAATATTAAAAAGACATTTTATATTGATTTTTTTTTTTTTATTCAAAAGTGGTCAGATTTTGTCTAGACTTGTTTGGTGTTCGGGTTGTAAATTTGGATGAATAGAAATGAGTTGTTGTCTTTAGTAATATTTTAGTTGACCTCTAACCACTTCGTTTAGTACAAAATTTAAGGACCTGTGAAAAATTATGGAAATTTATATTTCAAAATTTATAGAAATAATCTACCGAAGTCCGATAAACAGAACAATATCCCCCTTATTCATAAAAAATATAAAAGGTTTATTAAGCTCTTATTATTCAAAATTGGTATGAAAATGTCATTTTAAAAAGCTTTATAAACCAATTTTATTTTTTATGAATATGAGGGTATGTTTAAAAAAATTTTAATTTTCGGAAAAACTTACCAAAAAACCCAAATTGTATAAGCGGTTATCTCATTTCTATAATGGGTGGTATGTATGTATATTTATGAAAATATTCGCAGTAAGTTTTTTCCGAAAAAAGTATCACAAATATAAAAATATGTCTTATGAAATTTAAATGAGCTTATAAAAAATCAAGATTAGAAATACTCATATACCTAACGATGTTTAAAAAAAAAAAAACAATTTTCAATGAAAAAAAAAAATTGAAGCCCGGAGCTGTTCTCGAACCTACAACAGTTCGCTCGCTATCCGATGCGCTAACCACTGCTCTACTGCTTTATCTACGAATTTATTGTCAAATCACCAATTCAAGCTGTATGGGCAATGAGCGAGAGAATGAAAATAGTTTCTCTAATAAAAGGAGGAGCTTGTCGAGTGAAAGATTGAAAGGTTCATTTTGCAGAAAATGAGTTCTTTTTATAGAAATTTATTATACAGGCGTGTTTTTAAATCTTTTTAGAGGGATTAATTACAAATTCTGGTTAGGTCAAAAAAAGTTTGAGGATTTTCTAGCTTTTTTCTTTAACCATAACTTAGCAATATTTAAAAGACACTTTATATGGATTTTTCTTTTGATTTAAAGAAAAAAAAATGTATATTGATTTTTAAAAAAATTCTATTCAATTTGGTCTAGACTTGTTTGGGGCTCGGGTTGCGAATTTGCCCTTTTAAAAGTTAATACATATATACATTTGAAAAGAAATTATTTGTTGTCTTCAGTAAAATTTAAGATTTCCGCTTATCACTTGGTTTAGTTCAAAATAACGTAGTATCCATAAAATATTTTGTCGATTTTTATACTTTAAATAAGGAATTTGTCAGCAACTCTATCTCAATCGATAGAATTTGAAAAAAAATTGGCAAATTGCAGCTTTCATCTTCAAAAATTTGAGCAGTCGGACTTATATTAATGGTAATTTTTTTAAATAATTACCAAAAAAAAAAAAACAAAAAGAAATTGTATAAGCGGTTATAGCATTTCTATAATGGGTGGTATGTATGTATATTTATGATATAAAATTATTATTTCACATGGCTTTCCGTAAACTAAAAATATTCGCACCAAATTTTTTTCTTCTCGAAAATAGAGATCACAAACATAAAAATATTGTTTATAAAAATATTAAAAAGTCAAGATTAGAAATATAAAAATATATAAAAAATTTAAACAATTTTCAATGACAAAAAAGAAAAAAAATGTTGGCCTATAGCTGTGTAACTAACTGTACTCGAACCATCAACCGCTCGACCACTACCCACTAACGCTTCCCACTGGGCTATCGCTTTATTTACAAATTGATTGTCAGATAACCAATTTAAGTTGCATGAAAAATTTTCATTCGCTTATTACAGATAAATGAAGCAGTATTGGTTATATATTAGATAATTGTGCACTGCCTTAGAGGTATGCCAACAAATAAATATGCATTTCATAAATATTTATGCATATTTAGTATGGGTTTAAGCTTGGCAATGGTTTATATGTAAAATTTGTTAGCCTATTAATATAATAGATATTTCGAGGCTCAAGTAGTCTGTTCGTAGACATTTATTTAATGGCTAAAAAGTTTTTATTGACGCGCGCTTACCAAGTAATTAAAAGTTTATTTTAAGCGTTGGCGCTCCCTTTTCGGCTAAAGCCTGAACTCCATGACTATACTGTTACCTCACTTACACAGCTAGGGATAGGGATAGGGATAGGGATAGGGATAGGGATAGGGATAGGGATAGGGATAGGGATAGGGATAGGGATAGGGATAGGGATAGGGATAGGGATAGGGATAGGGATAGGGATAGGGATAGGGATAGGGATAGGGATAGGGATAGGGATAGGGATAGGGATAGGGATAGGGATAGGGATAGGGATAGGGATAGGGATAGGGATAGGGATAGGGATAGGGATAGGGATAGGGATAGGGATAGGGATAGGGATAGGGATAGGGATAGGGATAGGGATAGGGATAGGGATAGGGATAGGGATAGGGATAGGGATAGGGATAGGGATAGGGATAGGGATAGGGATAGGGATAGGGATAGGGATAGGGATAGGGATAGGGATAGGGATAGGGATAGGGATAGGGATAGGGATAGGGATAGGGATAGGGATAGGGATAGGGATAGGGATAGGGATAGGGATAGGGATAGGGATAGGGATAGGGATAGGGATAGGGATAGGGATAGGGATAGGGATAGGGATAGGGTAGGGATAGATGAGTAGAAAACAATCAACGTGTACAAATGCAGGAAAGTGATTTCTTGGGCGGGACGACGTCTGCCAGGCCCTGAAGTCTATGTATTGAAGAACCCGTTTTATTGTTACCTGTCCCGTCGGTTGGAACTAGCCGAACAAAGTTAAATCTTCCATTTTGGCCATCTTATTTGTATATCAGAAGTAAAAAAAAAGAAACACGACAGCTTGCCTTTGTCAAATTTGGTACAAGCCACTTTAAACCACAAAACGTAACATATAATCAACCAATAAAATTGTTAAGTTAAAAGCTCAGTGAGCACAGCAAGCAGCTGGAGTACGTTGAAGACGTTGATTACAAAGAAAAAGGAATAATAACCACAAGACGGTGTTAATGTTTGCGCAAACAAACAAATTGTGTAGTCAAATTATAAATTCATTAGCGACAAGTGGACGAGTAGCCACGTACACGGGAGACTTTTTAACTCGAATCTCGGCGCAACGCAAATGTCAGCACACTTGGCGGGTTGTAACGAAGAAAAGGTTTAAAAGACGAGACGCTGTGTGTACAACAACAGAAACCAGTAGACTTTACATATTTGGACAACACAGGGAAATTATTTATTGTAATGTTGCCAAGTTAATGCAAAATTCTTGGCTGATACCATTTTCAAGTCTTTTGGGTGCGTGTGAAAGAGTTTGGCGCAACGCTGCTGGTTCTTAAGTGCATTATAATTGCAACTCTGGCAAATTAACGCATTATGTTTATATGTCTCTACCAAATGGATACCACATTCCTTGGCTGGTTTTTGGTTGATTAACAAAGCAATCAACTGCCAATGGGTTCAATTTATGTGTCTGCTTCGCAAAAGAGCAGAGCGCCTCATTTAAGTTAGATGTTCCAGTTCTCAAACTCCAAGTAAGTTTTATTAATGTGGGTTGCTAATATGAGAGTTTTTTTGTCTAGCCTTAAGGCAATGAGGTTTTGTAGACATTTTAGAGAAGACAAAACATTTATAATATACCTACAAGCTGAGCTGGAAAACTTCTTTTTTGCCCAAAGTCGATTTTCTTATTGAGTTCATCACAAAAATTTACGATGCGTTTGAATGGGAGGTGCCACGCCATAAAACCGACTAAGTTTTTAGTTTAATCTTATATGTCACTACTAAGACTATCCCTTGGAGGTTGCCACCTGGGGCGGTTCACAGGGTTGCCACATATCTCAATTTTTTTAATTTTGTAGCAAGATATGCTAATATGGGTATCAAATGAAAGGTATTTTTAGCGACATGACAGCTAAAATATTTTCAAGTAGGGTTTCCTCCTAGGGTGTATATTTGTATATTCGGTACTATCTCGAGACCGCTTGACCGATTGGGATGATATTTGGCATAAATATAGTATTATTTATTATAAGAGTAACCAAGGGGGGGGGGGGGGGGGGGGGGGGGGTTGGGTTTACCACCTATCTCAATTTTTATAAATTATCGAGCATGATATGTTGATATGGGTATCAAGTGAAAGGTATTTGCGGCGACATATCAACTAAAATTTTTTCAAGTAGGGCTGTTACCTAGGGTTCCCACCTTACCGAAGTATATTTGTATATCCGGTACTATATCGAGAACCGCTTGACCGATTTGGATGAAATTTGGCATATAGATAGTACTATCCACTTGGAGGGTGTACAGGGTTGCCACCTATCTCAATTTTTTTAAATCATGGAGCGAGAGATATGCCGATATGGGTATCAAATGAAAGGTATTTTCGCCGACATACCAACTAAAATATTTAAGTAGGGTTGCCGCCCAGGTTACCATTTTACCGTATTGTATTTTTATGTATATTTTGGGGATCATATTTGGATTATTTTAGGATCATTTAGGGGTCGCTTTAAGATAATTTTGAGGCTATTTTGAGATCATTTGGGGTTCAATTTTGGATTAATTTTGGACAATTTTATGGTCATTTTCGGATCATTTTGGACTTAAATGGGGATCATTTTGGGATAATTTTTGGGTAATTTTGGATCATTTTGGGTACATTTAAGGGTCTTCTTGGGGTCGTTTGGGAATTATTTTAAGGTCATTTTGGGATCATTTTGGGTAAGTAAACTTAGCGCTAAATTGATGGCAGCGAGCAAGCTCGGTCACCCAGGTGCTAACAACTTTAAAAGGAAACATTTTCCAGCCAAAAAAGCAAGGGGCTTCAGATCTCGACAAAGAATGTGCTAACTCTACAACAAGACTATATCTCAATGTTTAACATGATTATAAATTCCTTCATAAATATTTATGCAACAACAGGATGATCATTAGGCGCGTGAAAACATGAGCGAGAAATAAATTTGATATGCCAAGCCACAAGAAAAATGACTTAAATGACGTAAATGTTGTTTGATGAACAAGAAACGTGAACAACATCAATGCCAATACGTGATAGTCCGGGAGTCAGTCGACAAAAGTGAGCGCTAGATGAGAGATGACTATGGCTGAGCTTACAGCTATTCAGTCAGTTGAAGCTAACTGACGTACGTCATTAGTCCTCAAAGCGGGCAGCTACCTCTCGGACTATACATAAGTGCACAGGCGAAAACAAGAGACGGAACGCAAAATAATAGTAATAATAAATAAATCGAACAAGCGAAGCTCATGTACTGTACATAACACCTTAACGCTGGATTAACCACAATAAAGGATTAAAATGAAATTGAACAATGATGCACTGAAAGGGAGTGAGGTGAAGCCACTTTTGTAGTCGCCCAGCATGCATATGAGGAGATGCTCAGTATTCATATGAACATGTGCCTATGTATCCGTTGTGAGATATCGTAGCCCTTAAAAAAAACAAAAATACGAGTCTATTTTTGCAAAATTATTGTGTGATAACAATAAAGATTGCCGGCGACTACAAGTGCTTGGCTTTGCAACTAGGGTTGATTTATAAGTCAGTAGTTTTCACGTGTTTTTGTTTAGAGGCCTTGGTTTAGTGAGATTAACTCATTATACGAATACGTTTGTTTTATTATTATTTTATTTTATTTTATTTTATTTTATTTTATTTTATTTTATTTTATTTTATTTTATTTTATTTTATTTTATTTTATTTTATTTTATTTTATTTTATTTTATTTTATTTTATTTTATTTTATTTTATTTTATTTTATTTTATTTTATTTTATTTTATTTTATTTTATTTTATTTTATTTTATTTTATTTTATTTTATTTTATTTTATTTTTTATTTTTTTATTTTATTTTATTTTATTTTATTTTACTTTATTGTATTTTATTTTATTTTATTTTATTTTATTTTATTTTATTTTATTTTATTTTATTTTATTTTATTTTATTTTATTTTACTTTTTTTATTTTATTTTATTTTATTTTTTTTTATTTTATTTTATTTTATTTTTTTCGTAAAATTTGAAATTTTAGTTTTTGACATAAATATATTTTTAAAAATTTCCAAAGTAAATTTATTAGAATTTTCAATTAAAAATTGAATTTCAAAATCTTTTAAAATTTTCGTTGAACCAAAAACACGAATGTGTAGCAAAATTGTTACGTATACGCCATGGAGTCTGTCTAGAGTGCAACACATTAATTTTGCTGGCTCAACGAAAATTTTAAAAAATTTAGAAATTCAATTTTTAAACATTTTCGTGTAGCCAGAAACATGAATTTGTAGCATATTCGTTTTTCTGGCACAATTTTCATAGATTGAAATACATATTCATGAAAATGACATTGCAAATTTCCGGGGTTCCATGTACTTTGGAAACTCAGGATTTTCATGAGTCGTAGAGAAACGAGAGAGAGAGTGTCACATGAGCCTATTAACTCTAATCTGTAAAATTTTCTCTGGCAAGTGAGCGACGATATATTTTTTTAAATTCCGGTTAGGAGAAACGGGAATTTATTTATTGAAAATACAAGCAAGAGGTGAACAGCTAAGAATTTTCTTGGATCTATCCAACTACCCATGTTGCACTTATGACATTTTACTCTTTGCTAACCAAACTTGCTTTGGATCTTCTTACAAAGCCCTTTACGAGTGCGTGGATAAAACTTCAAGTCTGGCTTAATCTTCAACCTGCTCCTGGGAGCATATTTGGCACTTGCAAACTGCGCCGGCAAAAGCTGTTGAAAAGAAAAAACGTGACGAATGAGCAATGTTTTGAGTTGCCGAACGAATTAAAATTGTTGTTTTATAGCGATGCTGCAGTGCAAGAAAGGGCAAAAACGCGTCGGGTGGGCAATCGGCAGATAGTACCTACATTGTACTGAGACTGCATAAAAATGTGTATGTAAATTGTATACATGTGGCAGAATGAGTCCAAAATAAGCATCGTTTTTAAGTGTCCTGGCCATAGCAAAAGCTAACAGATTTATGGCAGGTTAAAGCCGTTTAAACTGAAATTAAATGTTGTTCAGCGTTGAGCGGTGAAGATTTATCGCATTGTTCATATGCGATCACACTCAAATTATATATGTATGCATGCATTACTATATAGAGCTTTGGGTTTGCACTTTGCTGCGCTTAAAAGGGCTCCCAGGATTGCTGTGAGAAACTTCAATACAAATACAAAAATCTCACTGTTGTAATAAAGTCAGTTTTGCCTTCAATTAAGCTTCTTCCCTTCGCACTCCCCACTTCTGCTCCTCGCTTTTTCATTTTTATGTTTTATTTAATGACTAAAGAATTTTTATTTAAATTTTTAACTTGATTCGATAAATTGATTTTCGCTTGCATACATTATTGATGGCTGGACATATCCCTCTTGATGCTCATTTGTGGTTTGCTTCGATTTTGGCGGCTGTCTGGCAGTAGAACATAAATTTTTATGTGAGTTAATGTAGGAACATGTGTCTTTCAGTCAACATTAAAAATTCAGGTAGCATAACTTATTAATTAAAAAATTTCGCACTGCATGTCTAACGAATTTGTTCACGAAGCAAGTTTGGATTCTAAAAAAATCAGTTACTTTGGATTGAGGTGCATTAAGTGATGAGAGCAATCGATACCTTGCGGTGCTTAATCGTTAGCCAACGGGCTATGTTAACCGTGCGATCGTAGCTTCGCATAGAACTGCAACACGGAGGTAGCCTGGTCTTTCTCTGGGGTGATGACAAAGATCTACCCCCTCCCCATCCAGGGTGTTATGCGCCCATTGCAATTTTGCAGGAGAGAGGTAAATCGTGAGTACTTAGGTTATGGAGGGATGACTTCTCTGCCCTTCTAAACGGAGAAACAGAGCAACAATCCAGAGAACAGGACCAACCTGCCCCCACAATCGAAGACGATGGAATCGAAGTTCCACAATCCGATTATAAGGAGGTGCGAATAGCTATATCACGGCTAAAAAACAATAAAGCGGTGGGTGCTGATGGTCTGCCCGCTGAGCTATTCAAATGCGGCGCCGAGGAGCTGGTAAGGTGCATGCACCAGCTCTTGTGTAGAATATGGTCGGATGAATGCATGCCTGAAGATTGGAATCTAAGTGTTCTCTGCCCAATCCATAAGAAGGGTGATCCTGCAAACTGCGCGAACTATCGTGGAATCAGCCTTTTGAGTATCGCATATAAGGTCCTATCAAGCTTATTGTGCGAACGACTGAAGCCTGACGTAAACCGGTTGATTGGACCTTATCAGTGTGGCTTCAAACCTGGTAAATCTACCATCGACCAGATTTTTACAATACGCCAAATCTTGGAAAAAACCCGTGAGAAAATGATCGACACACACCATCACTTTGTTGATTTTAAAGCCGCCGTCGACAGCACGAAAAGAGTTGCCTATATGCCGCTATGTCTGATTTTGGTTTCCCAGCTAAACTTATACGGCTGTGCAAAATGACGTTGAGCAACACCACCAGCTCGGACAGAATTGGGAAGGACCTCTCCGAGCCGTTCGAAACTAAGCGAGGTTTCAGTTAGGGCGACCTCCTATCGTGCGATTTCATTAATTTGATGTTGGAGAAAATAATTCAAGCTGCAGAACTTAATCGCGCTGGAACAATATATTACAAGAGCGTACAACTGTTGACGTATGCCGGCGACATCGACATCATTGGCCTCAACAACCGCTCCGTAACTTCTGCGTACTCCAAATTAGAAAAAGAAGCGGATAAAATGGGTTTGGTGGTGAACGATGGTAAACGAAGTACCTGCTGGCATCATGCAAAGATAGTAAGGGACACTGACAGCTTCTGACGAGGCGGCTTTGGGAGTATTCGAGAGAAAAATTCTTCGAAAGATTTATGGACCCCTAAAAGTTGGCGACGGCGAGTACCGAAGAAGATATAATGATGAGCTGTATGAGCTTGACGCAGACGTCGACATAGTTCAGCGAGTTAAAACCCAGCAGCTTCGTGGTGCGAATGAACGAAGACGCCCCGGCCCAGAAGGTATTCTTATCGGCACCCGCCGGTGGAAGTAGATGAAGAGAGAGGCCAGCTCTCCGATGGAGGCAGATCTGAGAACACGCGGTGTCTCCAATTGGCGCCAGTTGGCTCAACAACTATTTTAAGTAAGTTTCAAGAGGTAAATCGTGGCTCTATGCGAACGGAGCCCCTCTGAGGCGGCCTACGTAACTACGCTCCTACTGCGGTGTGGGGATCTGCCACGGCGGCTAGATATATTCCTACACCTAACCTGGCCTTGCCCGGCTAAGAGTTGTACGAATAAGATGAATACAAATACAACTTCGGATAGGCTACCTCTGGATATTAAGAGAGCAACCTCCACATTTATCTCAAGCCAGATCGCCTTGTTGGGAGGTATCACCGGTATGACTGTGAACGCTGTTAACAGGAAACGCAACGGCGGACGACGACGCGCCTGTTGATGTCAAAATCTCATCAAGCGCCGGTACTGAAACCAGCAGGGGTCTCACGTCACACAAAGCACCAAAATAAAAGGAATCCCAAATAAGCAACTAGGGGTCGGATCCCCCTCAAGGCACCTCTCCCATAGCCATGCGATAAAAGAGGGGCTGCAAAGGTCCTGAAGAAATATGAGGGAGTATCGATGAATATGTTGTCGCAGAATGTCAGGAATGTGGTCGCGAGGTCGTTAGAGGATTTCCAAAGTACTTCTGCGTCAACAAAGGAAACGGGAACTCCTTTTAAATGCCAGAGCTCGAACGAGGAGCTACAAAAGAAGAGGCATCACAACACCCCTGGTATGGACAAACCAAGCTTTGCCGAGATGACCAAGGAGAGGACACTCATAGGTATCCTGGAATGAGGTAACGACCGTGGGGCCTTCACTAGAGGCTGGTGGCCGTACGGCTGCAAGAAAATCTTTAGTGCCGTTTTCGACGCTATGATGGAGTCTCAAAGTAGTTCACCGCGAGGTACTGATGCGGTATGATACCACGGTCAGATTAAAGTTCTCGCTTGCGAGAATGCAGGACCTGTTGCACTGTACAAGGTAGCGGTTGTGAATAAGGTTCGTCTACCGGAACGACATTTCAGCTCTGCCATTGGTTTTTGCAATCGCTGCAGAAGTTGAGGGTATTCTTGAAATCGAAAAACCTAATTAAAATTTTTGGACGCTAAGGTACTGGGCCAACTGCTGTCAGAAAAATTAGGTTTAGGGCCACAAGAGGTTGTTTTAGGAGCTAAGTCTACAAATGACGTAATCAGATAACCGGGAACCCTTACATCCCCACCACATTTGTGTAGCTGAAGTCCCCTGATTTCAGTTGTTGTTAGATGCTGAGCCAGTGTAGTTCCAGGCCCAAAAAAAACATTTCACATATTAGCACCCATTATAGACACCCAATTAAAATATTAAGCAAATCTCCGTTGACTCTAGTCAGTCCCATTGCTACGATTGCGTTGTGGTACATTCGGCCAAGGCTTTGAGCAAAAAAAGATGACAAGCCGGCTCAGCCGCATAAGAAAGCAAAAAATCAAAATAAACGTAAGCTTAAAAGCATGCGCGACAACATTAACTGGTTACAAGAATTTTTGCATTTTGTCGCAAGCAACGGTATTAGCGAGAGCGCCACTCTGGTGCGACATTTTTCAAACTCACAGTTTAGGCGTTGAAACTTAGATCGTCATTTAGGTGCAGGGATTCTTAGAAGTGAAGTTGGCTATAAGTAATGTATTTGTTTTTGTTGCAAACCATTAATCAAACGACAGTTGAGTACATTTTATTGGACAGTGATGAATATGCATTTGAATGGGATGGTAGAGAGAGACGAGCTCCCCGAAAGGAGGACTACACCAGACTAGACCGAACTTGTTGTTGATGTATGAACACATCAGCGTTAAGTGATTTTAATTGAAATTACAAAGCAACGGTACTTTATTGAGTTTATTATGATTTAGCAGACACACGGCGCGCACAACTTGATGCATTCTTTGCGTGATGATGACTCGCCAGATAGCGGTGAATGCAAAAGAGTGGTCAGATAGTATCTAATTGTAAAGAAACGAGAATTCTTCAATGTGCGTGTGTAGGATACTTTGTCAAAATGCGACAAACCGGTGACTAAACAAGCTTGCACACATGACAAACGTTGATCTAGAATGAGCCTGGTTTTTTGCATATTTTTGTTAGGCGCTTTTTATTACTTTTATGTCTTACTTTACGCATGCACAATTTTCACCAGCAGCAAGAAGTTGTAAGATGAGCGCATAAAGCATTAAATATATCTAAGTTGAATAAAGAAAATATTGCAATTTTTTTGTTTGCACCTTTTTTTAAGATGCTTAACTCTGAAGTAACAATACTGGTCCGCCAAGTCGGTGTTTTGTTCTTATAAATATGCCTGATCCCGACAGTCTCACACCTTAGTTGTTTGTGTCGATCATCAGCGCTGATGCTTGTTTTAAAGTATTGTATGCTATTATGACTGCTAATATGATTACTGTTCTCATAGTAAATCGTACTATGCATATTAAAATCACAAGTCGATGGATTATAACATTAGACTGGGTCGGATTTTGTTAGTTGATAATCTTGAATGCAAAGGGTTGCGGCTAAACTGCTTCTTAGACAGTCACATTCTGGCGTAGACTTTCCAGGAAGGGAGCTCCCAAAAAAGCACGTTCTCGCGCCGCTTAAAGCTGAGCAGTTGCAAATGAGGTGCTTCACAGTTTCCTCCTCCTCATCATCTTTGCAACTCCTACAGCATCGTCGGCAGGGCACACCTAGCCTTTCTGCTTGCCTACCAATAAAGCAGTGCCCAGTTAATACATCTATCAATATTGAGTTTTCTTGGATATCCGACACCCTGGGGTCATGATAGCACCTTTCGCCGGCTTGACGGAGTGCGTACTCCTTCAGCATTAGCTTGCGTGCGAAGAACATGCTTGGTTGTCCCCTGCCTGGCAAGTGCGTCTGCCCTACAGTTTCCTTCAATGTACCTGTGTCCCGCGATCCATGTGAGGTTCATGCGGTTCTGTTGGTCCATCTCTTGAAGAGATCAACGACAGCTGAGCGTCAGTTCAGAGTTGAACGAGTAAGAACCAAGAGCTTTGATGGCCGCTTGGCTGTCGCTCTGAAAATTACGATATCCCCGCCGACAGCGCGCCTACTTATCCAAGCCGCGGCGTCCAAGATTGCTGAGACTTTAGCCTGGAAGATGCTGCAATGATCAGGTAGTCTAAAGGGGAGCTCAAGTTCCAGATAAAGAACGAGAGAATTTATTGTGATAATAGCCACTGCAAAAGTTCGAAAGGAAGAACTCCACTTCAGGCGGCGGCTTGGCCAAATCAGTCGTTTAAGGTTTTGAGACTTCATCTTAAAAAGTCTGAAATATCCAAGCTATCAGATTTGGAGACTGTATATAGGATTTTAGAAAGCAGAGGTTCGCGATGAAGTCGATTTACCATTAAAGGACTTCCTACCAATTGAAAACAGCTAATAAGGCCAACATATCTTAGGAGAGTGCTATCATGGCCAACTGTAGGGTAAATCTCTGTGCCCTATCAAGTACTTGTGAACCGCACGTGGAGGCCTGTGGAGAACTCAGGGATCCACTGGACCCTGTAATCTAGACTGAACAGATGGGTGTTCACTCAGGTCAACAACCTCGACCGCACAAATTATTAATCTACGTTCCAAAACAGAAGAAACTAACCCTAATCCCTAATCCTTCTTAATGCTCCCATATATTTCGTATGGAAATAACGCATCGTGTGTGGGCTCCTCCTAATGATCGTCATGACTTCCACCTCTGCGATGGACTGTTAGCAAATGCATTGGTACATAAATACCAGCTCGTCGATTTTAATTAATATGGAGCGAATATACAATATACACCTAGAAGTTTTACATATACTTATTAACGTTGCTATTTATGTACAAACACCGTGCATACCCAACAAAAAATTGCATAAGCTATCATAGGAAATAAGGAACAGAGTGGCAACGCTTCTTACTTCTTTGTGGGATATACCTAAAAATATGGTAGTTATAACTCATTTAGTATGATCACTGCAGCGAAACTAGTGCGAAAAGTACTAGTGTACAATTAGAATTTTGAGGCTGAGTCAGTTATAAAAATCATCCAAAAATCATTTGAAATGTTTCGTTTGCTTCTTTTTTCTTTTATAATTCACAGATGCTTTTTCGTGTCTGGGTAAATACAAATAGTCGCTGCTTTCTACAGGACAAACTTAGTATATATGAAGTGGAAAGTCGGGTTAATTTGGAAATGAAGGCAAATGATAAAATAAAGGGTAAGTAAAGGGTTAGTTAATGCGACTATTAACTCCTGGTTGAAATCATACTAGTCCAGGTTCAATGATTTTTGAACCAGTTGCATCCATACTAGTCCAGGTTCACTGTTTTTTGGGACTAGTATGGGGACAGGTATG
>CAXKVI010000004.1:106843154-106868154 GCA_964058755.1 Campiglossa producta | reverse complement strand
GACTGTCGTACTACGTACCTGCAGCAATCCAATCTTATTTAAGTCCTCTTTATGTTGTGCAATTTCGCATTCTAACTTTGCATTCCAACGCTTGAGCGGGGTTAAGAGCAGAGGCGGCGAACACATATGCATAAAAACTGGCCAACTCCAGAACGCATGTCCGTCGGAGGCTTAACAGCTCTGCACACCTTGCTACCGATCAAATGAGGTATACCAAGAAGCAATGATACTCACATACATACATACATGCAATCTATCTTTCTAACCAACTTACTCACCGACTTACTCACTGGATGGACATTTGCTGGAGCAAAATACTGCCACAACGTGCCGCTCCAACAAATAATCTGAATTGCATGCAATCATTGACTTACCGACTAATGGTCATTACGACTGAACGACTGACTAACGGTTGCACATCACACAAGCACACTCGGAGGAATGAACATAAACAACAATATTGAAAGTAACATTGCAGCTTTAGAAAATGGGTTGGAAGACGGCGGGTGGTAGTAATGGCAGCGGCAATGGCTTGTTTGGCCGGCTCTTGAGCTTATTTTTGTTTTATGTACGCGAATGTTTGTTGGTGTTTACTTTTGTGTCTTGTCATGGTGGCGCGCACTGCAAACAAAATCCAGACTTAGGCCTAAGGAAACTGGGCAACACAAGAACAGTGCAAAAATTTAGCTCAATGCGAATTGAACGCGACGCGGAACATTGCAAATTGTATGAAGCGCGCGCGCGGCCTATGTAGAAGAGATCTGCGCATACGAATTTGTGTGCGAAGCTGATTCTGCAGTGTGAATTTATTTTAGTAAACCTGTTGCAAAAAACCGTTACAATTGAGCTAATTTCTGTACCAAATTACGTTTGTAAGAGTCTGTGTTTGGGAGTATGCGAGCGCGTGCGATTGTTTTTAAAAAAAAAAAATTTAAAAAAAAAATTATTAAAAAAAAATTCTAAAAACAATTCATTAGTGTGATATACTATTTCCTCTGAAACTCAACAAATGTGTAAGAAATACGATTTTATAACGCGCTACGCCCACCGCGCTCCTTACACCTAACGCGCCTCCCAGATCACAGCAGACGCATATATAACGGGCGCCTCATACGCTATACTGGTTGCGCGCACCTTCACCACCCTTTCGCGCACCTCGTCGACGCATCAATACTATTACATTTATACATGCGACTGAATGCCCCCAAGTGATGAGTGCAAAAAAGATAATAAATTAATGTGCGCGATGCCAAGAAATTGATTAAACGCGCCTATTCACATTTCCATTTCGCCACTCGCGCGCTACTCTTTTTGCTTCTTGTGCTGCATAGCCACTGTATATGCTTCTGATTTTTGCTGACAACACAAAATCGCACAGTTGCAGTTTCCTTTTAAAAACGATAAATACAACAACAACAAAAACTAATAAAGAAACATTACTGGCGCGTACACATTCAACGCTAATCTTACATACCTTCCTGACCACTTTCTGCTGCACTACAATCCAGCCTACATACTCTAAGCGCGCTCTATATTGCATGCAATCTGTAGCTGGAGCGCCGCGCCCGCTTGTCTGCCGCCTCACTCTCTGTGCAATAACATCATCATCGTTTCCTTTCGAAAGGTGCATGCGCCCCATCATTCTCCATTGCCGTCATCTTTTGAGTGCAACAGGCGATCGCGGCGGCTGGTTTCACCTACCTGCAACGCGTCCATTGCGCTATGGCGTTCGGTGTCGATTGCCCGAATGCCCTTTGGCGCTGACATCGTTTTTCAGCTTTGCGCTTTGCATCACTTTGTTATTGCGCTGATATACTGATATATATTTGCGTACGCGTGTGTATAAGTTTTGTGCATAGTGGTGCTGATAATTCTTTTAATAGTTACCAACATATAAATTTAACCTTTAGGGGCGTCAGGCGTTGTATTAAACGCGCCTACCGTTCCGCGCGCGCTCAACTTTTAACTACGACGCGCTCATATGAACGCGCGCGACCCTAAATATGTATGTAATGCAAAGGCGGGCTTGAATAAGAATATAAAAAAATATTTATTTGTGCAATTGTATTTAAGAGAAAAAAAATACACCTACAAAAGCGCCTTTATAACTTGCAGTGATATCTTTACATTTCCAGTTCGAAAAATTTACTGCTTTTGCCGTTCACTTTTGTGTCGCATTGCGCGTGTGTTGTATGTAGCGCAAGTAATTAAAGCGTGAAAATCACAGTTTAAATTGCAATAAATTTGTGGTCTCTATAGACGAGAAACAGGCAAGCAAGCAGGCTAGAGTTGAAACTATTCCAGCACAAGCAACCAAACTCTGCGAGCTCCTTGCAACGCCGAGGCCCGACGCGCCACTCGTATAGCCCTCGCGTTGCCAGCCTCATCACTGCACCGCGCGCTCTAAGCTCTTAGGGTGAGTATGCGCTATTTTTATTTTAAGATAACATTTTTGTCCATTTTTAAATTTACTTTACCCACTTTTCGCACAAAGTTATGCTTTCGGCGGTAGAGCCATCATATACGCCGCCACGCTTAATACACACTTTATAGCTTTAATAACAGATATTAAAGTGCGATTGCATAGTAAAAATATTTTTTTTTTATATTCGCAAGCCTACCTGTACTACGAGTATGTAGGTACCGCTGAACTACTTTTTATAGTTTTTGAAGTGGTAATTTTGTTGGATTAGTTTTCAGGTCAATTCTAAAATAAAATAGATACTTTCTTATAGAGCGCGCACCTACTACGTTTGTCCACTTTTATGAAGATAATCATTTTAGTGTTCCTGAAGGCGGTGGCGCTTTACGCTCGACTGCTGTTTAAGTACATGTCACGCCCATTTTTGTTGCATTTACATGAATAAATAACGAGTATTGAGTGATTTTAATCTTTTAGTAGTTATCGGTAAAATGAGGTGTAGACAAACCAAATTTTGATTTAGTGAAGGGAAAAAGAAACAGAAACTGATTTGGAGTAGATGGGCTCATGATTCAATGGATGGTTCCAGCTTTGAGAGATTGACTGAACTTTGCAGCAGCGCGTTGCTATCGACAACCTTCTCCGATGTGATTATTATCGGGGATCCAAATATCAATATGGACCAAGATATTGTGGAAGCTTTGACGTGCCTTCTTTATATGAGGACAGATGAACCCAATTAAAGTGAGCTTATGAATTATTCATTCCGTTTCCGCCCCTGCTATCTGACAATAATCCTAAACTATAAACCATTTCTCTGTCTGACGCCGTACCGCCGCTGATTGTGATGAACAATTCTCGCCTATCTACTGAAAGAGGTCGTTCGAGTACACAAAGGTTGTGCTAGACGCCTTTCTGGACATCGAGAGACCTTTGCCTTGAAAGTGGAAACTGAAAAATTCCCGGAAAAAACTGGTCAAATTACCGTTTCCTCTAGGCAGGAAGGGAAAGATGGTTCATTCGTTCGAGAAATTCCCATACTTACGGATTTACGGGGTGGGAGAAGGGACTCATGCAGATTTTCGAATCATTGTGCGGAGCGATGGCCTTTCGCAGAGAGTCGAAAAACTTAAAAGTAACAATTTCAAGCCTTAAAAGCCTTGTAGAAAATTTTAGTGAGTATTTTGACTCTTCGAAAGATTTATGGGACCCCTAAAAGTTGGGTGACCGCGAGTACCGAAGAAGATACTATGATAGCTGTATGAGTTTTACGCAGTCGTCGACATAGTTCAACCAATTAAACTCCAGCGGCTTCGCTGGCTATGTCACGTTGTGCGAATGAACGAAGAAGCTCCGGACCAGACGGTTCTTTTTATCGGTACCCGCCCCCGGTTGAAGTAGAGAAAGAGGAAGTCACCACTCCGATGGGAGGACCAATAAGTAGGTTTTGACTCTTCGGGCCAAATATCTTTGTTTACTGATTCTGGCGTTCAGCGTTGCTGGTAGAGACTAAATTCCTATCTTATCATCCTAAATAATAAAATTCCACATTCTTGTACAATATCTATTGTAATTTCACGCCAAAATCAATGTTTGCAACGAAAAAAAAAAAAAAAACAATGCAACAAAAACTTTGTATCACCCCGCTTAGTCGTGCATAATTTTCGCAAAACCATTAAAATATCTTCTCCGCGCACAGCAACACAATTCAATCCAACTTTGTAATTACATTTCATCCTAATTATCTGAGTGTGTAAACATATTTGAAATGTGTTGCCAAAGCAGCTGTCATCAAGCACAATGGAATTGCCTCGAAAGTTGCGCTCATACAACAAATGAACATCACAGCTCAAATCCACAACAGCAGCCGCGGTATCATCGCAGACTTTTGTTCCTTTTAGGCTTCTGCATTTCGATTTGGTTCTTTGCTTCGTTCATTCGCTTATCGCTAATTTTCGATTTCATGGCATTTTACAATGACCAACTGTTGTTAAATAAGCCGCTGGGGGTTGCTGATATTCACAAATAGCAACAAAACAACAATTGCTTAAATATTCTTTTTTTTCCTTAACGATTCTCTTGAATTCGTTTTAGTTGCATTTACTTTGTTTTTAATCTTTTGATTTTTGGGTTTTTTTCTTGCGCACTGACATCCTTTAAATCCTCGCTCATCGCATATTGGCTTTGTTAATGGTTGTTGTGTTGATTTTGCTTATCGCTGATTGTGAACAACACCAAGAGCAACTGTCGATTTTTTCAATCTCGACAGTAAAATTACATGCAAATCCAATTAAGTTGTTAACTCCTTTTTTCGGTCGCAATCTTTCAGTTCAAGTGCGGTGAGAGTGTTTTAAAGGGCTTCAGCGTTGTGGCGGCTGATGCTTCAAGTTGTCGATTTTTGCGCTGATTGAGTTGTAGATTTTCAATTTGTTTGCAGTTTTTATATTAACTAAATGAATTAAATTTTTTTTAATTTAATTTTTTTTATATTTTATTTTATTTTATTTTATTTTATTTTATTTTATTTTATTTTATTTTATTTTATTTTATTTTATTTTATTTTATTTTATTTTATTTTATTTTATTTTATTTTATTTTATTTTATTTTATTTTATTTTATTTTATTTTATTTTATTTTTTATTTTATTTTATTTTATTTTATTTTATTTTATTTTATTTAGTAGTACCTGGGTGGCCGAGCTTGCTCGGTGCTATAAATTAAACGCTAACTTTTCCTACCCAAAATTATCCCAAGATGACCCTAAAATAATCCCAAAATAGTCCTAAAATGATCCCAAAACGACCTCAAAATTACACAAAAATGATCCCCAAAATAATCCCAAAATAATCCTAAAATAATTCCAAGACGACCCCCTAAAGACCCTTAAATGTTCCCATAAACGATCCCAAATTGACCCTGAAATGATATCAAAATGATCCAAAAATGATCCCAAAATGACCCCAAAATAATCCGAAAATAGGCCTCAAAATGATCCTAACTTAATCCAAATATGATCCCAAAATGACCCCAAAATACACAAATACAATACGGTGAAATAGTAACCCTGGCGGCAACCCTACTCGAAAATATTTTAGTTGGGATGTCTCAAAAAACACATTTTCATACAATCCCGAAAATTGCTTCACAATACCGTCGGTATTTACAGCAATAGACTACAAGTCAAAAGCAACAAAGAGTGAAAATACCTTTCATTTGATACCCATATTGGCATATTTTGCTCCATAATTCAAACAAATTGAGATACCCTGTAAAAACCCCCCAAGTCTTAGAATCCATAACACGATCTCTATGCCAAATTTCCTTCCAATCGGTCAAGCGGTTCTAGAGATAGTACAAATATACTGTAGTAAGGTGGCGACTAGAGCGTCTCGCCTTACAGCCAAAAAAAAGTTGGCCGGTACCTCCCCCCATATGAAGTGTTTTTGAAAACATTAAAAAAAATTTTTTCTGGCAACCCTAGATGTGGCCCAATTGCATTTTTCTTCATATCTTCGGCATTTATTGTCGGATTTTAAAGTGTGATACACCAATTTTTTTGTCTCAGGGAGTGGGTTTTTCACCCTAATGTACCGATCTAATAACAGCAAATTAAAGACCGTAAAAAATCGTAAATCTTTTACGGTCATCAATTAACTGACATTAAGTCGTTACATTAGGGTGGTAGAAACTGAGGTATGAGCTCAATGAACTTTCTTGAGAAAAACCTCCTCTTTGAGACAAAAAAATGTATGTGTCACACTTTAAAATCCGACAACAAATGCCAAAGATCTGAAGAAAAATGTAATTGGGCCAGGGCTAGGGTTGCCAGAAAAAAATAAAATTTTTTTTTTAAATGTTTTTTTAAAAACACTTCATACGGCGAACTTTTTTTTGGTGATACGCTATAGTGGCGACCCTAGGTGACAACCCCACTAGAAAATATTTTAGTTGGCATGTCGCCGAACTTTTCACTGTTTGACCGTATGCTTGCTAAAAATAAGGATACAACTATGGTCAGAGCACCTTCACACAGTCAAGAAAAATACTCAGCAAATTACACTGTACAACAGAATTTAAGTTTTTGAAAATCCCAGCGGGTTTCTCAACAGTTTTTGATGCTTTTGGTTGTGCTTAATCCGTATATGAATTCCGATTTTAATGTAGCTTTTTAAATTTGGCGGAGTATAGATGTTGCATAGTGCATAGTTGCTCAGAACGCAAACGCAAATGAACGATAATTGTGATTGAATTGTTTTGCTTCCCCAATCTCTTGCACTTTCGTCTGTTCGTTGTGTGTTTTATTAAACACTTAAAATGTCGAAATGCCATTGAAAATACTGTACTGCACTGGAATAGTCTTGAATTACCTCATTAATACTTCAACAAATAATTCAAATAGAGATTAATGTGCATTATTATATGGAAATATAAACGATGCTTAAATATTCGTGGGTAGGTATATATTTCAGCAATAAAAATGTCAAAATTTTTGGCACAATATACGTCATTTGATACATTGATCGCAGATATGACTTAAAATGGCAACAACAGTTCTATAATACATATATTTAACCTTTATCTGGTGTGGTGGGGTACAAAAGTGACTCAATGCTAAGGAATGAGATTAAGTAGTAAAAAGTTGGTGGTAGATCAACGAATGTTCAATTTTAGACAGCTTATCGATAACAAGTTGCTTAAAAGGATCTATTAGTGCATTTTTTTTTTTTGGCAACAGCTGATCATACATAGGTAAACGAAGATTGATTAAATACAGAACGTCTTTTGAAATGGTTGTTGTTATTTGTGTTCTTTTCGCATAAAAATTCGATTATGTGTAAAAGCCGAATGTAGTTCGACTCTCAGATAAGTATTTGCCGGCCATTGTGGTATACTAATTAAGTATCTAGTATCTAAGGGTTAAGTTAAACTGTAGCTTCAACTTTTTTTTTGTAGATTTTTGTTACTCATACATATGTTCTATAAATGTATTTTTATTCAAATCAAATAAACATGCAACATTCTTTTTACTCAAATTCCTTGCCCATAAAACTGTATGTGCAAAATTTATTTCTAAGCCGGTTTGTTAGTTATTTGAACTCAAAATGCAACATGTCAGCAACTGAGCGATAAGAATTGAGAATTAATATCTCAAGCGAACAAGAATAACTGCAAAATATTGGTGCAACCTACTCAACGGTCAACATAGTGCAAAACGTTGTCGAAAGGCCAAAAACATAAAAGTTGAACTATATATTGCAAAAGTGAGTGTGAGTTGACTTTTGTGGTAAATTTTTTATACATACACATATGCAAAGTAGGGTGGGTGGGAGATATGAATATGATCAGAAAAAATCTAAAGCTTCCAACATCGTTAGCACTATTTTATTTTATTTTTTGAAGTTAACTTTTTAGTAGGCGCTATGAAGATCTGATTGAGAGTAAAATTTGAGAAAATGGCTGATGATGCAACGAAAATTATGCAACGGAAATAGAAATTGTAGCCGACTTTCAGGCGTAGGCGATTTTCACCACGATGTTTAGCTGTGCAAATCAAATAGGAGGTGAAATTCCAGGATCTAGCTAACATTGCACAAATTGTAATAGTTAGGCCGAGCAGAACTCATGGGTGTTGCCACTTATGGCGGTGTACAGGTTTGCCACCTATCCAAACTTCTTTTTAAATATAGAGCTAGATATGCCAATATGGGTATCAAATGAAAGGTATTTTCGACCGTAATCCAAATAAGATAATTTCAGGTATGGTTGCCACTTAGGGTTGCCACCTAACCGCAATTTATTTTGGTATATCTCGGGAACTGGTTGACCGCTTTGGATAAATTTAGGCATATAGATAATTTGATTCAATCTAAGATTATATACATGGGTGTTGCCACTTAGGGCGGTTTACAGAGTTGCCACCGATCCCGATTTATTTTAAATATAGAGCTAGATATGCCAATATGGATATCAAATGAAAGGTATTTTCGACCGTATTCCAAATATTACAATTTCAAGCAGGGTTGCCTCTTAGGGTTGCCACCTAACCGCAATTTATTTCTTTTTTCGTATATCTCGGGAACTGGTTGACCGATTTGGATACAATATGGCATAGGTATAGACAATTTGACTCATTCTAAGATTATATAAATGGGTGTTGCCACTTAGGATGTTTTACAGGGTTGCCACCTATCACAATTTTTTTTAAATATATGTAGGGCTAGATATGCCAATATGGGTATCAAATTAAAGGCATTTTCGACCGTATTCCAAATAGGATAATTTCAAGCAGGGTTGCCACTTATTTTATGCAATTTAACTTAGTTTAATTTAATTTACTTTCTGTAGCTAAATTTATTTTTTTTTGTTTATGTTACTTTATTTTATTAAAATAAAATATTTTTATTTTACTTTATTTGATTTTTATTTTATTAATTTTTTTATTATTTTTTATTTGTTTTATTTCATATTATTAAGTTTTTTATTTATTTTTTCACTTAATATTTTTTTAATTTTAATTTTTATTTTTTTTTATTTTTTTTTTATTTCATCTTATTGTGTTTTTCGTTTGTTTTATTTTTTAATTTTTTTAATTTTATTTTGTTATTTTTTTAATTATTTTTTTATATTTTTTATTTGAGATTATTTTAATTTTATTGGATTTTAATTTAGTTTATTGCATATTTTTTGGAGCAAAATTAAAATAATTTGTTTGCCAAAATTTTTGTAGATTCTAACTACCGAATTTAATTATCTGGCGTTTCGACATGAAAATGCCCATTGTACGTTTGCTTCTTGTCCTCAACATAAACCAATTTAAGATAAATGCAAACTTTAACTTTGTTTTCATTTTCAATTTATTTGCGCGAATATTTATTTGGCTATTTGCCAAAGCAATAAATCGCCACCAAATTGTGCATTTAAATACAAACATAGTAATTGTCAACAATAAAAAAGAAAAACAACAAAAACACAATGTTGCATTTTATAGCAGTTTTGCATGTGTTTGATGATTGGTCATTTAGTTGGGCGCATGCATGTCTTTTACGCGGTGTATGCGCGCATGCGCAATAAATTTGAAACACAAAGCGCAGTAAATGGCCGCACAGGCGCTCAAATCCCACTTGGTTCCCTTCTTAAAGTCACTTTAAATATTTTTCAGTACAATGGAAATGGAAATGGCTTGCGCATGCTTGTGCTTTAGCTGTAGAATTTTCAATTTTAATTGACTGTTGTTCACTGCACATGCAAGCTATAACATTCGTAACATGCAGTTGGAAGTTTTATTTTAGTTCTTTGCAAACATTGTTAGTGGCATATTAAGTTCATTAGCTGCCAAATTGACTCGATTTGCCTTGCAACAAACGCACACTTACACATCAACGTCATAGGTATGTATGTATGTATGTAGGTACGGCGTGCGCCTAACACAATGTCCTTGTTCTTGGTTAACCCATTCTTTATTTATCTTGTTCCTTCTGCTCTGGTCATCTTTAAGTTCCCTCCTAATTCATTGCCTCATCTGTATTATGTCAATTTGATTGAATTCAAATCAAATCTTGTTCAATTTTCTATACACATCAACAAAAGTTTGCACATAAAATACACCATACCCCTCTCTCTCAAAATTCCACCTCCTCTTCTGTTTTCATATATCGCTTTAAGTTTTTCCATGTATACTCTTCCCTGCTTCTTACTTTTGTATGGACCATGCCAATATTATCTGAGAATGTCAAAGTCATTTAAACAGGTTTCTTTTTTTTTTGCATTTCGTTTCTTTGTTTTTGTTGTGCTAAAACGTTACCACTCTAACCACCATCATCAAGTTTAGCGAAATTACCAATGTCAACAATCAATGGGAAGATGCGCGCTGGTGCAACTTGTTTGACTGTTGTTGTTGGTAGATTGGTATGTAAGTTAGGCGAGGTAGAAGTGAAGGGAACTCGCGTGCACTTCATACAATGAGTGTGTTTTGGCAAAGTTGATGGCTTCGCTGAAGTGAATTTATACGTGAGGTCTGAAAGGCATTTCATTTATTTTAAGTTGTCTCTATTTTTTTTTTTTCATTTTATTCAACTTTACTTCATTTTATATTATTTTGTTTTATTTCAGTTTAGTTTACTTTATTTTATTTAACTTTAACTTAAAAAAACGTTTTATATTTACTTTATTTTATTTTATTTTGATTTTATTTTTTATTTTTATTTTTTTTCATTTTATTCAACTTTACATTTTTAATTTTATATTATTTGGTTTTTGTTCAAACTTTATTTATATTTTCTTTTATTCTATGTTTATTTGTTAATTTAATTTTATTTAATTCTTTTTATTTTATTTTATTTTATTTTATTTTATTTTATTTTCTTTTATTTTATTTTATTTTATTTTATTTTATTTTATTTTATTTTATTTTATTTTATTTTATTTTATTTTATTTTATTTTATTTTATTTTATTTAATTTTATTTTATTTTATTTTATTTTATTTTATTTTATTTTATTTTATTTTATTTTATTTTATTTTATTTTATTTTATTTTATTTTATTTTATTTTATTTTTGGGAAAACAGCATTTTAAACTTTTATTTTTTCATAGAACTCCGTTGTAAAAATGAAATTTGGAATGCCATTTCAAAAACAATTTAAATACTTCTGTTTACTTTGGAACCGGCGATATAGAGTTCCATATATGAAAGTTCTTAGGTTGAAAAAAAAGGTTCATTAAGTCATGTCCGTCCGCCCGTCCGTATGTCCGATATCTTGAGTAAAAATTGAGATTTTTGCATGAAATTTTTATATACAGGTTACAAGTTAGATTACTATTGAAAATGGGCGAAATCGGATGATACCACGCCCCTTTTTCGATATCGAAAATTTCGAAAATCACACAAATTGACATATCTCGGTAGCTGAAGGCTAAAATGATATAATTTTATGGTTGAGTTCCCCTGATCATTCTCTTATAATTTTCCATAAATTTTTTAAAGTGGGTGTGGCACCGCCCACTTTTAAGGAAGACATTTTGAAAATTCGATTGGTCGTAACTTTTAAACTTATTACGATAGAACGATTGAATTTGGCACAAAGCATACTAGTATTGTTGGGAGTATACCTGATGAAACTGGATAAAATCGTTCTACAACCACGCCCACTTTCCATATCGAAAGCTTCGAAAATCACCTAAATTGATATAATTCGGTAACGGAAATGGCGAAAATGACATAGTTGGTTGGGATGAACCCCCTAGTCATTTTATTATGATTTTTTGATAAATTTTTAAAAGTAGGCTTGGCACCGCCCACTTTTGAGGGAGGCATATTTGAAAATTTCACTGGTAATAACTTTTAAACTGATTACGGTAGAACGATGAAATTCGTACAAGGTGTACTAGCATAATATTGAGTATACCTGATGTAATTGGACGAAATCGCTACCCAATCACGCCCACTTCCGAAATGGAATATTTCGAATATCATATGAAAACTAGCGCTGGGCATTTAATGTTCGGTTTAGCCGACCTTAGACTTCCTTACTTTTTTATTTTATTTTGTTTGAGTATTTTATTTTTTTAATTTAGTTAATTTGGTTATGTTTTTTTCCGACAGGGTGGATACTAGATGTATATTGGAACGATTTTTCGTCATCCCTTGTTAATTTTCGTTCTGAGAACGAAATCAAACACTGAAGATGGCGGATCGCCGACACCAAGGGATGACGAGGGATGACGAAAAATCGTTCCAATATACAACTTTTTTTAAATTTCATTTTATTTGGGTGTAGTTACGGAACGTTCCAGCTTTCCGCTCAAAGCGTAATGTGAACATTTTTCGCGCTGCAAAAACAACATCATTTTAAGAGATTACTAACAAGTGTGCATGTGAACCTGATGAAAGAGAATAAGTCAGCGTAGTATCCCATTGTCTTTGACATTTGATGTTTTTATTTTTACTTCTTTAGTAGAACTTGCATTAAGGTTTTTTGCACTTTCGATTTTCACATAACATTCATCATTGTCAGCGACGGCGGAAAGGGGTGCAGTGGTTGAATCAGTGAAAAAAGTGGAAACAGTGGAAGGAAGTGAATGTGATAAAGAAGTTTTTATTATTGTATATTAAATGTTTTCTTCCACATACATACATATTTAAAATCTAAGATGTGTTTCGTAAGAGAGAGTTTAGACCAAGCATCGGCGCCCCATAGATCTTAAGATCAATCAAACAAGTTGGATTCATCACACAGACACGTTGTGCTCTTTGTTTACCAAATGATTTAGTCGTCGCTGGGCAAGGGGCGGAACCACATCGCGTGGGGGTGTCGCTTGTTTGGTCAGCGAATGTTAAAAATATAGTTCGGACGATCACAGCGCGTGTATAAGCGTTCTCACTTATACAGCTGCATTTACAAATCTGCCGACCCATGGTTTAGACCCTATTAGCTCGCTTCCCAACTAATGGTCCAATATAAAGTTAGGACTAGTTATTACTATACAATTTTCGATTTTTATTTATTTAATCGTGATTTTGATGATTTTTCAAAGAGTTACTACTAAATAACACGCATAAACTTTTTTATGATTCACGAAAAATACCAGATTTACTTTTTAAAGTTCCTCCACGAAGTGACTGCAGATCTGATTTGTCTGGTTCGAAGAATGCATAAACAATGCGTAAATTATTAGCGAAACCAGTGCCATCCTTCCACGGCGAAACGACTACAACTGAGTCGCCTCTGTCAACGAACTTCATTTTCCTAGCGGCGGACAAAGCATATTGCACTCGTTGATCGATGTCTGTGTGAAAATCAGGATCGGGTTTTTCTAGAAATGGGAAGTGTAATAATATTTTAGTTCAAGAAGGACTCTGATAATATATTTAGAACTAGCTGGTGCCCGCGACTTCGTATGCGTATAATTTCTGTTTTTTTTTGCAGCCGGGTTAGCAAAGAATAAAATCCAACAAAAAGACTGGAGTTCAGCACTTAAGGGTACCATAATGTACTAACACATTTTTGTGGAAATATTCGTCGATACCTCCGAAACCGGTCGAGCTATAGAAATTTCAAGATATCTCCCAAACCATTTCAGATATTTCAATGAATCACATCGCATATTATAGCACTCATTTACACCTTTCGTTTGATACCCATATTGTACTAAGACATTATTGTCACCCCTGGTCCACATATTGGGCGATAACCCCAAAACCCGTTGAGGTATCGCAAAAAATAATATCTTAAACTTTAATCCATGCAGTACTCTTAGAGTGTTACGACCACAAACATACAGACAGACATGGTCCACATATTGGGCGATAAGTCCAAAACCGATTGAGATATCGAAAAAAGAAACATCTTAAATTTTAAGTTGAGGGTCGAGCAATCCAACGAAAAAGTTTCATTCAATTCCATTTATTACTTTCAGAGTGATACGGCCACAAACATACGGACAGACAGACAGACAGACACACAAACATTTTTAAAATGGTTGATTTGGATTCGACTCGCTTAATAATGCTTCCCCCAATCAATTTTTTGTTGATATCTGCCATGTACAGACATCGAGCTGTTACAATTTTATTATATGTAGAGATATGTAGAGATGAAATGAAATAGAGCTAGAAATTCCTAATCGCCCTGGATCGAGTCCCAGTTAAAGGTGAATCAAAATTTCTAAAAATATAATACAAAAAGGTTTGAAAAGATCCTTCAACAAGATCGAAAATGCACTCATCGTAGATGCTATTGCTTGTACCATTTTTCTACTTTAGTAACGGATTAAAGAGCTTTTGCGATCTAGAGGAGAGGTTAAAATGTTTGGCTGGCCTTCCAATACAAATAATTTTTCTCACTCACCCAAATACAAAACTGGAAATATGCCACGCCTCAAATTGCATTGTCTTGCTGTTCGACTGCAACGCGTTAGCGCAATAATCGGACAATGCGGCCGATAAACGCTAACCAAATACGCCGATTTGCCTGAAGTTGTGAGTGTCACAATGACCGCAGCCATTGACTTTTGAGCCGCATCCACCGCTGACAAAGCCACCGCATGTACTGCATCAATCGCCGCTGGATTATTCAACAGCAGTTCTTGATGTAAATGACGATGCCATATAGCCGCTTCAGCTTCTGCACAAATACTCGCAAATCGTGCAACCGTCTCCAAGGGATATTTCCCAATTGCACTCTCACATGAAACCATAACACCATCAACACCATCGATGACAACATTACCCAAATCGGCAACTTCGGCGCGTGTGGGACGTGGTTCGTAGCGCATTGACGCGAGCAGCTGAGTGCCAACCATAACAGGTTTGCCGGCACGATTACAACGCGCAATAATTGCTTTTTGTAGAAGAAACAACTTCTCATCGGGTATCTCAATACCCAAACTACCGCGATCAATCAATATACCATCCGATACACTTATCACTTGATCCAAATAATTCAGAACTTGAGCGCAATCAATTTTGCAAACTATTTGTATATTTTTTCCACGTTCACCTAGAACGGCGCGTATTTCGCGTATCGCCGCAGGATGACGCGTTTTTGAGGCGAATATGAAATCAATATTATGCTCGACAGCAAAACGTAAATCAAAACGATCCTTTTCCGACACAGGCGGTAAATCGACATTAACGTTGGACAGCCAGACGCCTTTGGAAGCGCCCAAGATACCACCCACCTCCACTTGACAAATCACACAATCCACGGCAACCTCCTTGACGAGCAGCGTAATGGCGCCATCGCTCAAAAAAATTATATGACCAGGTTGCATGATATTGATAATATTTGGATAATCCACATAGACTGTCTCCTTACTACCCTTGTCCATGAGATCCTTATTGATGGATAGTCGGATGTTGTCGTTCTTTTTCAACTCAAATTCACTAAAACCATCAAACGAGCCAGTACGAATTTCAGGTCCTTTTGTATCCACCGCTATGGCAATATGTCGACATATTCCTTGTTCCTCGTTAACCTGCGCGGAGGCTGCATGTATTAGATCGATGGTGGCTTTGTGTTGCTCATGCGATTCGTGTGAAAAATTGAGACGTGCTATATCCATTCCGGCTTTCATGAGACTCTTTAGCATTTCTTTGTCTCGCGTCGCAGCGCCAACAGTGCAAACAATGCTGGTGAGACGACGTGCAGCTGGTGGTCCATCGAATTGTAGGCGACATGCGTGTTCCAATTGACTATCCGTTGCGCTGGAAATACTCATCGTGATAAATATACGATTTTTTAGTTATTTTACTTAAGAATTTTGATAGGATTATGTTTTAAAATAGATCTTTTTTGTGATGAAACGTTTTTAGTTGAAAATAATTTAAAATTGAACTAATTTTTAGGCATTTCTTTTTGACTTGTCATTTGATAAAAAGTATTTCAACTGGAAGTTTATTTTATCGATAAATCGATTACTTTCATTAGTCCCAGTAAACATTTAATATCGCAAAAGTGACGATTAAGTGACTTCAAAAAGTGGATTTTCAACGCGAAATCTATCGTTTTCTTATTTTTTTTTCCATGCTCGTTTGGGAAAAGGTGTTCTCTGTAAACGTGACATCCATACTGATATCTATACGGCACTGCGGACTTCCTAGTGTCGTCCGTGTGATAAAAAGAATAATAAAAAAAAATTAAAAATTCCATTTCACCCGGACTCAAACCTTGAACCTACCACATGCCAGACTATCTCTAGGAAAAGGCATTCCCGTCCAACATTTTTTATCGCGAAAGTTCCGGTAAACTGACTTTCTTTCTCATCCTTTTCTTATCTTCGTTCGGGGAAAAACTGTTTCCGGTATATATATATATTTGACGTCCATACTGTCACTTATGTGACACTTCGGAATGTAACTTATACAGTATCTGACAAAACATTTGCAACTAAAACGTAGGCAGCAAAATACTGTTGATTACTCAGCAGTTACTCGTTTAGAACCGGCTAATTGCACTTTATTTAAAATAAAAGATGCTGATTTATGTAAATTAAACAAATTTATTTAGATTCAACAATTCATATATTAAACTTAAAACAAAAAAGGTACAAGGCCTATATCTAATAGGACAAAACAATTGCAACTTAAGGTACGCTGTACATTATTTTTAATTTTAGCTTAGTATTTCGTCGCAAAGCCGTTGCTTTGAATAACAGCACTACATCGTCTCGGCATAGAAGCTATTAAATTATCAATTATCGTCGGTGGTATATTTCTCCATGCCTCCAGGACTCTTTGGAAAAATTGGTCAGTATTTGCCACATTACTGCGATCAATTCTCTTTTTTACTATCTCCCATAAGTTTTCAATGGGGTTAAGGTCTGGGGATTGTGGGGGCCACTCCATTACGTCCACTCTATTCCTCTGGAACCATGATTTCAGGACCTTTGCCGTATGTTTCGGGTCGTTATCCTGTTGGAAGACCCATTTTAATGGCATTTCCCATTCAGCATGTGGTAGCATTACGGATTCCATTATGTCCTTGTAAACGTATTGGTCCATCGTGCCAATAATTCGATGGATTGGCCCCAAACCAGCAGCAGAAAAGCATCCCCAGACCATCACGTAGGCACTATGCTTGACAGTCTTCACACAGTATGATTTTTGCAGTCGCTTGTTTCGTGGACGTCGAACGTAGGATACGCCATCACTTCCTACCATATTAAATTTTGACTCGTCGCTAAAAAGAACAGTTTTCCACTTGCTTACTGGCCAATTTAAGTGGTCCCTAGCGAACTGAAGTCGCTTTTGTTGGTTACGTTTGCTAATAAGCGGTTTCCTCGCTGGGCGGTAAGTACGCAAATCAGCATCAACCAGGCGACGAATGACTGTTTTGGAGCTGATTTGTAACCCAAGCTCCTTAACCAATTGGGGAGCACTTTTAAATGGATATTTTTTTACCTCTCTTGCTATTATTTTGTCTGTTTTTTCATTTGTTTTTCTTGGTCGGCCTCCACGATGCACCACCTCGATAGTTTTGTTTTTCTTATAGTTCGCAATAATTCTACAAATTGATGATTTGTGAATGTTATATTTTATCGCAATTTCTTTTTGAGTTTTTCCACTTTTAAAATCATCAATAATACGCGCGCGTAATGCTCCACCGAACTTATTTGGAGCCATTAATTTAAATAAATTTAATTAAATACCACTTCACAAAAAAAGAGTGTTATCTCCACCAATTCCACGCTAAACTGAGGTTGAGAAAATTACTCGAGCAAAACAAGCTTTAAACCGTTAGAAAACAAAACCAAGCTCAAGCATTCTTACCGTTATATAGATAAGCACACAGGGTTGCAATTATTTTGTCGCTTATGATTGCCAGGTAACTTAAATTTTATTTCAATACAACCGATAAAAAATAAAGGATCTTAAAAAAACTTTTGGAATATATCACTCAAGTGGTCTAGTATCTGTAGCCGGAAATAAAACGGATTTGAAAAAAGAATGACAGTATGACGAGAAAAAAACCTATGGCAGCATTATAGTTGCAAATGTTTTGTCAGATACTGTAAGTGTCGTCTGAGGGGTACAAAAAATTATGAAAAAAGCTTAAAAATTAGTTAAATTTTATTTAATTTTTTTTAATTTATTTTATTTTATTTTATTTTATTTTATTTCATTTTCATTTATTTCATTTCACTTTTATTTTGGCGGCCGCCGTGGTGTAGCGGTTAAGTGTTCGGCCTTCTACACCAAGTCGTGGCGGTTCGATGCCCGGCAAAAGTAAAATAAAAAATTATTTACAAAAACGATTTTTCTAAACGGGGTCGCCCCTCGGCAGTAGTTTGGCAAACTCTCCGGGTGTATTTCTGCCATGAGAAGCTTCTCAGCAAAAAATTCATTTGCTTTGCAAGTGCCGTTCGGAGTCGGCAAAAAACTGTAGGTCCCGCCAACTTGTAGGAAAAACTCAAAAGCAACACACCACAAGTTGGAAAGAGAAGCTCGGTTAAAAAACTCGTTAGAGGTTATGATAACCGGTTGGTATATCGCCGCCATTAGTTTTTTTTTTTCTTTTATTTTATTTAAATTTTTTTTTCTGTTTATTTAATTTAATTTTAATTTGTTTTATTTTATTTTATTTTATTTTATTTTATTTTATTTTATTTTATTTTATTTTATTTTATTTTATTTTATTTTATTTTATTTATTTTAATTTAATTTAATTTAGTTTAATTTATTTTAATTTAATCTAATTTTATATTATTTTATTTTATTTTTTTCCATTTCTTTCATTTTTTTCGTTTATTTAATTTTATTTTATGTTATTTTATTTTATTTTATTTTATTTTATTTTATTTTATTTTATTTTATTTTATTTTATTTTATTTTATTTTATTTTATTTTATTTTATTTTATTTTATTTTATTTTATTTTATTTTATTTTATTTTATTTTATTTTATTTTATTTTATTTTATTTTATTTTATTTTATTTTATTTTATTTTATTTTATTTTATTTTATTTTATTTTATTTTATTTTATTTTATTTTATTTTATTTTATTTTATTTTATTTTATTTTATTTTATTTTATTTTATTTTATTTTATTTTATTTTATTTTATTTTATTTTATTTTATTTTATTTTATTTTATTTTATTTTATTTTATTTTATTTTATTTTATTTTATTTTATTTTATTTTATGTTATTTTATTTTATTTTATTTTATTTTATTTTATTTTATTTTATTTTATTTTATTTTATTTTATTTTATTTTATTTTATTTTATTTTATTTTATTTTATTTTATTTTATTTTATTTTATTTTATTTTATTTTATTTTATTTTATTTTATTTTATTTTATTTTATTTTATTTTATTTTATTTTATTTTATTTTATTTTATTTTATTTTATTTTATTTTATTTTATTTTATTTTATTTTATTTTATTTTATTTTATTTTATTTTATTTTATTTTATTTTATTTTTTTTTATTTTATTTTATTTTATTTTATTTTATTTTATTTTATTTTATTTTATTTTATTTTATTTTATTTTATTTTATTTTATTTTATTTTATTTTATTTTATTTTATTTTATTTTATTTTATTTTATTTTATTTTATTTTATTTTATTTTATTATATTTTATTTTATTTTATTTTATTTTATTTTATTTTATTTTATTTAATGTTTTTTAATTTTATTTTATTTTATATATATTTATTTTTATATAGTTTCTTGGACGCCCAAAATCGCCGAGGCGGTAAGATGGCTATTTTAAGTTAAGTGAGTAATTTAGTTTAATTTAATTTAATTTATTTTCATTCAATTTTATTTAGTTTAATCCAATTTATTTCAAATTTATCACTTCCGCTACCTGACTGTCGACTGTCCAAAATTTGTGATATCTGAAAAGCTAAAAGTATGTCCACATACTCTGTCTCCTGCCTTCAATTAAACAAAAGCGGTCCAACATAAATTCAGTTGTTGCTCTCCGATGCATTTCATTGTACCTACTTATTCGCTTATGGGCAAAATGCAAACAAAAGGATTAAACTTTTCCAACAACGCTGTTAAAAACAATAAACAGAAGTTGTTATTATGAAAATTGCTTTGAAACAAAAGGCTTTAGCGCCAATGACGATTCGGTACGCAACAGGAAGGACGCACCGACAACAAGGCTACATACGCAGCTGACATACAGGCCGACTTACTACTGATGGCAATTGTACGAGTACTGGCCAACAACAACAGCCTCCAACTCAGCCTTTTTGGTAAGCCACAAAATCGCTGTACAGGAAGCACTTCAAGTTGTTAGTAATCGGTTGAAAGCAACAACAAAGAATGCTTTGCAAGCTTTCAGAAGTTTCGTACAACAACAGTTAAGTACAACAGTTGGAAACAATTTCAGTTTTGTTTTTTGGCTCTCTGGGTTTTTTGAATGTTGCTTTGTTCGAATTTTGTTTTTTTGTGGTAAGTGATATTATTTGGATTGCATTTGAAGGATTTATGTGGCAAATTAATTGTTGCTTTTGTCTTCATGCTTTGTTTATGAAGTAGGGAACTCATTCCTAATTTCGTTCCTTCTGTTGTTTTATTTGTGATACGCTGAGTTTTTGTTTGCTTTGTTCGAATCTACTTTAGTTAAGCTTTGTCGGTTGGACACAAAAGTATTATTTACAACAAGAGCTTATGTTGTGGATTAAGTGGCGTAAGGAGAGGCTTACAAATATATGTACACATGTTTCTACATGTGGCCATATACAGATACATGATGCATTAATAGTTGACAATTTCTTGTAGAACTTGATAAGTGGATTTAAGAAAAGTTAAGACTTTTCAATAATCAATTCAAAGTACGATTTGTTTACAGGATGCTTCACTCGTTTTTTATTTTATTTTATTTAATTTAATTTGATTTCATTTAACTTAATTTTATTACATTTTGTTTTATTTATTTTTTATTTTATTGTTCTATTTTACTTTGTTTTGTTTTTTAGTTTATTTTTATTATGTTTTTTTTATATTTTTTGATTTTATTTTATTTTTTATTTTTATTTCATATTATTTTAGTTTTTTCTAAATTTATTTAAGTTATTTTATTTAATTTAATTTTTTTATTTTTTTAAATCCATTTTTAATTTAATTAAATTTTATTTTATTTTACTTTATTTTAATTAATTGTACTGTTTTCAATTTTATATTTTTTTGTTTCATTTAACTTAATTTGCTTTTATTTTATTTTGTTATATTTTACTTAATTTATTTTATTTTTACTTTTTTATTTTATTTAATATTTTTTCTATTTTTTTATTTTATTTTATTTTATTTTATTTTATTTTATTTTATTTTATTTTATTTTATTTTATTTTATTTTATTTTATTTTATTTTATTTTATTTTATTTTATTTATTTTATTTTATTTTATTTTATTTTATTTTATTTTATTTTATTTTATTTTAATTTGGTTTATTTTATTTTATATTATTTTATTTTAATTTATTTTATTTTATTTTATTCAATTAAAATTTTTTTTTAATTTTATTTCATTTTACTCAATTTTTTAATTTATTTTAATCTTTTTTACTTCGTTTTCATTTTATTTTATTTTTAGTTTATTTTGTTTTTTTCTTATTTCTTATAACGTTTGAAGGATTTTACTTACTTAAAATAGCCTTTAACCGCCTAGGCGATTTTGGCCGTCCAGCATGTTACATCAGTCGGTTCTTTGTTGAGCCAACTGGCGCCAATTGGAGACACGGCGTGTTCTCAGATCTACTTCCACTTGGTCCTCTACTTCCACCGGCGGGTGACGATAAGAATGCCTTCTAGGCCGGAGCGCCTTCGTTCATTCGCATCACGTGCCCTAGTCAGCGAAGGCGCTGGATTTTAATTCACTGAACTATGTCGACGTCTGCGTAAAGCTCATACATGATAAGCATTACAACTTCGTCGGTACTCGCCGTCGCCAACTTTTTGGGGGTCCATAAATCTTTCGAAGAATTTTTCTCTCTAATACTCCTAAAGCCGCAGGTATACAAAGTCCCTTATTATCTCGAAATTATTGCTGTCAACAGTGGCGTGGTTGCCAAGACGCGAATGCGCTGACTCTTTGTTTGATGCCAGCAGGTACTTCGTTTTACCTTCGCTCACCACCAAACCAATTTATCCGCTTCTTTTTCTAATTTGGAGTACGAGAAGTTACGGCGTGGTTTTTGATGCCAAACAAATTAAAAAATCGCACGATAGGGGGTCCTAGTTTCGAACGGCTCGGAGAGCTGGTGGTGTTGCTGAACCTCATTTCGCATAGCCGTATAAGTTTTGCGGGGAAACCAAAATCAGATATAGCGGCATATAGGCATAGCGGCATGCTGTCGTGTGAAGGCGGCTTTAAAATCAGCAAAGAGATGGGTTGTGTCGATTCTTTTATCACGGTTTTTTTTATGTGTAAGGTGTAGGCAGTGTAGGCAGGGTGTATTGTATTGTATAGGCATTGTATATTCGGGAATGTTTCGGGATCGTTTGCGATCATTTCGGGATTGTTTTGGGATCGTTTCGTGATCGTTTCAAGATCGTTTCGCGGTGGTTTCAAGATCGTTTCAAGATCGTTTCGGGATCGTTTCGAGATAGTTTTGGGACCGTTTAGGGACTGTTTCATGTACCCTGTAGGGGGTGGTGTAACATGTAACAGGTAGGGGTTGGGTGTAACATGTAACAGGTAGAGGGTGAAGATAAATGGAAAGGAAGATAAATGGAAGGAAAAGGAAGTAAAGGGAGGGAAAGTAGTGAAAGTTAAAGGAAAGGAAAAGAAAGGAAAGGAAAAAAGGAAAGGAAAAAAAGGAAAGGAAAGAAAGGGAAAAGGGAATGGACAGGAAAGGAAATGGAGGGAGAGGAAAGTAAAGGAGTCATCTATGATGAATTTTTGACTTATCCATGAATAATTATTGACTCATCTATGAGTAATTTTTGAGTCATTTTTGACTCATCCATGACTCATTTTTGACTCATCCATGAGTCATTTTAAACTCATCCATGAGTCATTTTTGACTTATCTATGAGGAATTTTGACTCACCAATGAGTAATTTATGAGTAATTTATTACTCATATTCACTTGGCGAACACTAGTTTAAAAAAATGTATGGGCAAAATACACATGTTTACACATCAAACTACACGAGTACTTGGTACTCATGCCTTTTTTTCAAGATTTGGCGTATTGTAAAAATCTGGTGGATGGTGGATTTACCAGGCCTGAGGGCATACTGATAAAGTCCAATCAGTCGGTTTACGTCAGGCTTCAGTCTTTCGCACAATACGGTTGATAGAAGCTTATATGCGATAGTCAAAAGGCTGATTCCACGTTAGTTGGCGCAGTTTGCGGGATCACCCTTCTTATGGATTGGGCAGATAACACTTAGATTCCAATCTTCAGGCATGCATTCATCCGACCATATTCTGCACAAGAGCTGCTGCATGCACCTTACCAGCTCCTCACCGCCGCATTTGAATAGCTCAGCGGGCAGGCCATCAGCAGCCGTCGCTTTATTGTTTTTTAGCCGTGATATAGCTCTTTGCACCTCGTTATAGTCGGGTTGTGGAACTTCAACTCCATCGTCTTCGATTGTGGGGTCGGGCTCGTCCTCTTCTCTGAATTGTTGCTATGAAGGGTTTTATTTCTGTGTATATTATTGGCTTCGATTCATTTAGCGTTTGAAGTAAAATTGCTTCTCCTCAATTCCCATACATTTTCGCGTCACATTTTAATTTTATGTCCGAAAGGATTAGTGCGCAATTTTAAATTTTATAACCACCTTTACAGCAGTAAGGAAAATAGTACGCACTTCACAAAAATTGATTGGAAACTTGTAGCCACGCTGCGCAAGTAGTTGTATAATAAAAATTTTGTCGGTGGCTTTAGTTAAACTTAAAAATATGGTTTATGATGCAGTTCATGCTGAGTTGTGAACAACTTCATTGTGTAGTCATAAATTTACAGGCACAGATTCGCAAAATATACCGAGACAAGAACAAGTAGATAAGTATATTCGTATAAGTTTTTAACACATTCAAGTCTAAGGCCATAAATTTCTTTACCCGTACATTATCAGCCCTCATGCTGGAGCAACAAGTTGCATTGGCTTACAAGATTGCTAGCATATCCGTGCTGGGCCACACCTGCCAGGCGGGCGTGTAAGAATGTAGGCACAAAAATAAAAATAAAATACATAACTTCTACCTGCAGAACCAGCAGCGGCAGATGGAGTACGTTCAAATGATAACAAACTCCACGCGTAACAATTTTTATGCCCTAAAATTGCAAAGCGTTCACATTGTTGCACTAAGGAACAGCCTACGTAATTTTTAATTAAAATTCGTTAGCGCTTTTGACTTTCCCATAAAAACATACACATGTATGTGTGTAAGTGTCAGAGCATGACCGAACAAGGATTTTGAGGCTGAACGGAATCAACGCAAAGCACAGAGAACAATCTCAGCTGAAGTCGAAGTAAAACCGAAACAAAAGATCCATAATCGAAACCGCAACCCCACAAAACCACAAAGTTCGATCATTCTCCAGCAAATGTGTGAGTACCTACATGCAACTGGTGTTGTTGCTTTTCGCTTCTGTTGCCTCTGATTTTGCACAAAACATAATTAACTCGATTTCATTTAAGCCACCGCTAATCAAATTGCAAATCTGTAGGTGATTTTCAATATTTCATATCGCTTCAATTGCAGCAGCAGCAGCAGCAGCAACAGCAACGGCAGCAAATTCGCACACACATCCTTACATTGACGCCTCTTTTACTCTCAATTTCATACCCATTTATAGCACAGTTGCAAGTAAATGTTCATCGGTTACATGCACAATGTTGCATGCTACATGTTGCATGTGTATCTCAAATATCGCTGATTTAACTAACCAACGAATTGAAACAACAACAAGCAGCTAGCAATGATTTATAAATGATTTTTTTGTTTGCTTTTACAAAACTCTACTTTTAAGCTCATAACACTGGCATGTTGCGCATTGCGTTACATAAGAATGTATGCGCATGCGCACAACACTCGTTGAATGTTAAAGTTAAATTGATGGGAAAAATGTGATATGTAAGAAATTAGAACTGCCACAACAAC